>OX456985.1:121025124-121390124 GCA_949752695.1 Melanostoma scalare
TTTTATGTGCTTGGTTGATATATATATAATTTTACTTTTCCAAATTAAAAAGTTTTACCCTTCTGGCCTAGTTCTTTAAATCAATGTAAATCAATCTTATCTTTAAATAAAAATCCTACGTGCAAAAAGAAAATTAAACAAAGGCGTGTTCATTTTGTGGAGCAACTAAACCAACAAGTGTGTGGTCGTTTCAACAACGGGCCCATTTTTTGTTCGTTAGATGCCAACGTACGTGATGCGTAGGCAACCGGATGTCCGTCTTGCAACAATGCACAACCTAATCCATCTTTGGAGGCATCAGTTTGAATTAATATTTCCCCTTTCGGATCATAAGGCTTCAGTACCGGCTCAGATGAGATAACTTGAAGAAGTCAAAACAATTCGCTTTCATGATTTTTACCCTAACTGAAGACTGTTTCGTTTTTTGTCAATTCTGTAATACGAGCCGTCTTTTTCGATAAGTTGGGTATGAACCGTAAATATTTAAATAAATAATATTTAAAAAGGCCAAGAAGGCTCATAACATTCCCTTTGCTTTGTGGGCTAGGCATTTTAAGAATAGCGTCACAATGTTTGTGACAAGGCTCAATTTGATTAGCAGACATAATGTCACCCATAAACTAAGTTCTTTCCTTCGATATTGTATTTTCTTTGAATGAAGCCTAACATTATGAACTCGTACACGATTTATGACAGCTAACAATATTTCATCATGTTCGTTTTTATCACCAGCAGCTATGCTAATGTCATCAAAATAAATTATTAATCCGGGTATATCACCAAAATGTTTCACCATCTCCCTTTGAAATATTTCAGGAACACAATTCAATCCAAATGGGACGCGATGGAATTCGTATCGCCCGAAGGGCGTCATGAAAGTTGTTAGATCAGAACTTGGTTTATCTAGCTCCATTGGCCAAAATCCGCTTTTCAAATCAAGAACCGTAAACAAATTTTTATTAGAGATTTTGCTGAATATACCTTCAGAGATAGGAATTAGAAAATGCTCCCTTTTTATGCACTCGTTAAGAGGCTTCGCGTCCCAACAGATTCGTAGTCTTTTATCGGATTTTTCTACTATTTGCATATTAACCCAATCCGCAGGGTATTCTACTAATGAAATTATACCATCAGATACCATTTTGTCAAATTCTAATTTAAGGCGATCAACTAAACTGTGCGGGATTCGTTTTTTGTAATGCAACACAGGCTTAGCATTTTCTTTTAAGTTTAAAGATACGTTGTCAAATGCCCTAACCCCTCAAAAATGTCGCTGAAAAGACTAAAAAACTCACGTTCAGTGTTTGGAAGTTTTTAATATTTTGAATATCCAGTCGCTTAATAAGTCCAAAATCAACACAGGTGCTCAAACCAAGCAGCAGTGTGAAACAATTGAAAACTAGAAATTCAGCTTTATTTTTAATTTCAGAGATAGTATCAATCAGAGTTGCGAGTTTGTTAATTAAGAAATCCTTAAGACATAAGTTAGTAAGTGACTTGTGAGTTAAAAAAAAAAAAAAATTCATAAGCTAGTTAGTGACTTATGAATTAAATAAATCATAAGTCATAAGCTAGCAAGTGACTTATGAATTAAATAAGTCACAAGTCATAAGTTAGCAAGTGACTTATGAATTAAATAAAATGTAAGTCATAAGTCACAAGTCATAAGTTAGCAAGTGACTTATGAATTAAATAAAAGTAAGTCATAAGCTAGCAAGTGACTTATGAATTAAATAATAAATATTTTTAAGCTGGTAAGTGACTTATGGATTAATTAAAAAATATTTTAAGGCTGGTAAGTGGCTTATTAGTATTTGTACTTATTAGTGGTACCCGTAGTGTGATGGATAGCATGTCCGCCTGTTTATCCAGAGTTTATTCGAGTTCGAATCCCACCAGAGGCAAAAATGTTTTTTCTACGGTTATCGCCTTTCGCGAGGAATTGGCAAGTCCTCCGTTAGTATTAATTGCCATGAAAAGCGCTTTCTCGATTAGCCGTTCGGAACCGGCAGATAATTGTAGGTCCCCTTCATTCCCTCACAAGGGATGGTTGTGAGAAATGCGCTAGGCCCATGGGCTCCTCGCTCTGTTGCGCCACCCTATTTATTTTTATTTAAGTGGCTTATGAATTAAGTTAAAAAAAATTTAAGCCGGTAAGTGACTTATGAACTGAGAATAATTCTATTCACAGCACAGTAAGTGACTTACGGATTAAGAAACTTTAAGTCATTAGCTAGTAAGTGACTTATGAATTAAAAACCTTTAGTAGGTACATGAGTAGCTGGTGACTTGGTGGGGACATAAATACTAGGGTGCTTTTTTTTTGAATATTTTTATTTCACTCCCATCCCGAAATTTTGTGGAAAATACCTAAAAAACAATTCCATTAAAATTTGAGCCCTTAATATTAACATTTAGTACTCGCCCAAGGCAGGCAGTGATTTCCCGTATAAAATACACATAAACTTAAACTTTTTTTTCTTCAAAATTCTACAGTTCACAGGAATTTTATGGTATAGTCTAGAACATTAGTAGGTTATCTTTAGAATTGAATACTCTACAAAAGTGTTCATTGCGGTGAAGTCGTAACTCACACCGGCTAGGTAGCACGGGCCACCAAACCCCATTTTTCCGTAAATTTTTTTTTTGCCCCTATCTCGTAAATGGCAATAGCTACAAACAAAATTTATTTTATGTATTGTGTATGTAATGTATGTATTTTTTTTTTTTTTTTTTTGTAGGAAATTTGTAGGAAAAAAAAATTCTACAAAAAAGTTACGAGAACCAAATTGCTTACATCGATATTTATAGAGATTCAGTCTGAATCAAAGTCAGTCTGAACTTATGACTTATGACTTATTTAATTCATAAGTCACTTGGTAACTTATGACTTATGACTCATTTAATTCACAAGTCACTTGCTAACTTATGAATTATGATTTATTTAATTCACAAGTCAACGACTAGCTTATGAATTAAAGTCGAGAGTTAAGTTAAAAGTGATTTAAGCCTTTGCAACCCTGGTATCAACACAATTAGTTCAATAATTCCATGAATGTTTATCTTGTTATTGCTGTAATCAAAAACAGAGAAATTAATACCGGAATTTTTAACATGTTTCTTGATTTTTTTTTTCTAATATTAATAGGAATGTAGTTTGCATCTGATCCGTAGTCTATCTTAAATTTTACAGTTTCTGAATCAACTAAGTATGTTTTTGACGAGCTGAAACATGGAAACAAATGCAAATTTGTCTGGGTTAGGGATTCTACTGTTGTACGAATGTACAAAGTTTATGAGAATGCTTCAATTAAATTTGTAAATCAAACAATACTTAGAATACAATCCAAAATATATATACATATGTCAAAACAAATGTAAAAAAAACATAGAATTTGTTCTTTTGACCTCTGAATAATATACAAAGTAAATAATGTAAAAACAAACTGATTCTAACGAAAACTGAGTGAACGTGTTTCTTTTTCTTTTCTTTAGAAAGTTTTTAAGTAATATTTTTTTTCCTAGTTTTTTATACCAAAACAAACCTAGTCAGAACAACTGTTCTTATTAGGAAAATCGAAGGGGGAAAAGTAATTAAAATTTACAATTTTGAAAATTCTTTCAAATTGGATAAAGTTTAATTCTTTTTTTAATTTAATTTAAAATATTGTAATGTACACCTATTGTGTTTTAATAAAAGACTTCCACGTTCACTTAATGGATATAATTTATTGTCTCTCGTTAGGTTAATTACTTCAGGTATTTGATAAAGAGCTGAAAAGGTTAAGTCTCGAACGCGTGCTATACAGGAACTGGCCGGCTATCGCCAAACGTCAAAACCCATCATCTTGTGTCAACGTGATTAGTAGCAATGTCGCATTCAGCGCATTGACGCGGAGCCTTTCTGATCGCCGAATTTCGGGTTGAATTTTTGCAACCGCTGGCGCCGGCGCCGTCTCGATGTTGTATCTCTCTGAACGACCGATTTCGGATTGAGTTCCTGGTGCTTCGTTTATTGGTCGTGTAATTAGCATCTCTGTTGAGTCTTCGGGACATGTGGCTTCCTCTTCTCTTCCAACTGAAACAGGACCTATAACTTCTGATATAACGCCCGGTACCCATCTTGGTGTTCCTGCATAGTTACGATACCAAATCGATTCACCGTTGTTGAATTTGTTTTCTTTTGAAGGTTACTGCGAGCCTCTTATTTGAACTGGTATTGACTCAGGATGCAGTTTATCAAAATACGTTCGTGGTCTACGGTTGAAAAGTAACTCCGCAGGCGACCGTCCAGTAGCGGAATGCGGTGTTAAGTGTTGATCTAACAAAAAACGTGCTAAACGCAATTAAATATCTGATCCAGGAAACTTTTTCAAATATTGCTTAGTCGTGCGTACCATTCGCTCCACCTGGCCATTTGTTGATGGATGAAATGAAGCTGAAAAGATATGTTTTATTAGATTACTTTCGCAAAAATATTTGAATTCATGAGATGTGAATGCCGAACCATTGTCGGATACCATCACATCCGGTATGCCATGAGTAGCGAAAATCTGTCTTAAAACTCTCATAGCACAAGAAGCTGACGTGGAGGATACTTGGTGAACCTGTAGCCACTTGGAGTATGAATCTACTACAAGAAAAAATATACATATTCCCCCTAAATGGACCAGCAAAGTTTAAGTGGATTCTGCACCATGTATTTTTTTCTTTTTCCCAAGTATATCCTTTAACCGGGGAGATATCGGGACGCATTTGTAGGCAGGTCATGCACCTCTTTACTGTTTGTTCGATGTCACCGTCCATTCTCGGCCACCAGACGTAGCTTCTTGCTAACGCCTTCATGCGTAATATTTGCGGATGGTTTACGTGAAGTGCATTTAAAAGTTTTTCAAGATGAATTTCAGGCACAATAACTTTTTGCCCATACTAAACAACCTTTGCATGATAAAATTTCGTTTTTTCGATCAAAGAAACCCTTGAATTCTCTTTCGGCAGTAAGGGGCCATCCTCTCATTGTCCAGTGCAAAACACGTGATAAAGTTTTGTCTTTTTTAGTTTCTTTTGCAATATCAGTTGCTTGAATAACTGGTGAATCAAGAAAATCAATCATAAAGACTTCTTCTCCTTTACAGGACAGGTGTCCCTGTCAATTGGTAAGCTACTTAACGCATCTGCATGGGCAATTTCCTTTCCTGGTTTGTGTTGAAGTTTGTAGTTGTAAGCGCTTAAGAAAATAATGTTGCGTAGCATTCTGTCTGAAAGGGTGTTCGGTGTAGGCTTGCAAGGTGAAAATAAACCCAGCAGTGGTTTATGGTCCGTAATAATTAAGAATGGTCGGTCGTATAAATAGTCGTGAAACTTTTTAATACCTGCAATTATTGCAAGAGCTTCTTTATCGATCTGCGCTCTGAAGGATTTAATGTTCTTGAATAATATGCGATTGGTCGCTCGGACCCATCTGGCAGTGAATGAGATAAGACCGCCCCAACCCCGTATGGTGAAGCATCACAGGTTAAAATAACTGGCAGTTCCTCATTAAACGGCAATAGGACACTGTCTGATGATAAAAGTTTCTTAAGGCTAACAAAAGCTGCTTGATGACTCTTCGTCCATTTCCAAGTAGAATTATTATCTAAGAGCCTGTGTAGAGGCTCTGCCAACGTAGCCTTCGAGCATAGAAAAGAATGATAAAAATTTAGAAGGCCCAAAAAGGCCTGAAGCTTTCTTGTATTTTTCGGTGGTGGTGCATTTTGTATCGATAACAGCTTCTCTTCTAAATGGTGTATTCCATTTCCATCGATCCGAAATCCCAAGAAATCAATTGATGGAACGTTGAACATACATTTTTCTTTCCGCAACTTGAGACCAGCTGTTCGCAGTTTTTCCAACACTATTTTAAGCTTCCTTGCCAACCCTTCACTACTGTTACCAACAACAACAACGTCATCCAAGTAACATACCACTCCATCCATTCCACGTAGCAACCCTGACATACATTTTTGAAATTCTCCTGGTGCAGAGGAAATTCCAAACTGTAATCTTTTTACTTTAAATGCTCCTTTGAGGGTAATAATAGTTTGAACTAGAGCAGTTTCATCATCGACACTAAGTTGCTGGTAAGCCTGCGCTAGATCCAATTTGGCAAAAACAGCACCTCTTGGCATATTCGCGATCAACTCATGCATAGACGGAATTGGGTAACAATGCTGTTGTAAAGCTCTATTCACAGCTGCCTTGTAATCACCGCAAATGCGTATGCTTCCGTTTGATTTTGTAACTGGAACAATAGATGTTGCCCATCTTGAATAATCCACATTCTCCAGAATGTTTTTTGCCACCATAGGTTCTAGTTCCGCTTCTACCTTCGACCGAATCGCAAAAGGTATTTTTATTGCAGGCAAATGTACAGGCGAAATTTCGGGGTAAAATAAAAGCGTTATAGGTGGTCCTTTATAAACACCTAGGTCATTTGAAAATAAATCTTGGTAATCGTCAACTACCTCATCCACAACTGAAGAACTTTTAAGTGAATGGACGCCTTGAATAGAAATTCCTAACGCCTTAAACCAATTGCAGCCCAAAATGTTCGTGCGTGTGCACGTAGCTATAAAAAGTGGTAGATTTCTGACTTCTTTGCTTTTATACCACACGTTTACTTCACATTGTCCTTTGAATGTAATAGCGTTGCCTTGAAAATCCGTTATGTGTGTTTCTATATTTGATAGTTGTGGTTTGATTTTTGGCCACAGGCTATCGAAACTTAAATCAGAAATGATCGTAAAATTTGACCCAGAGTCAACTTCAAACTCACACTTGCGTCCATTTAGAACTAAAATTGTTCTTTGTCTTAAATTCGGAGTGCAGGAAATCATGTTTACAATAGAGTTCGTTTCCCTTTTCAAACTCGCATGACCCTGACCGTCTCTCGCACACAGTAAGAAATGTAGCTCGTTGAAGACTTGGTGTTGTGATACCATTTGCCTCTAGGAAAATGTCGAATCGTCTTTTGTAAGATCCCCAAGCAGACTGCCTCGACACATCTAATGCTTCCATGTGCCCGATAGAACCTGAACTTTGCATTGTATTTGGTGTTAAATGAAGATTAGAAGATGAACAATTCGAAGTATTTTCTGAAGTTTCTCTTTTAAGGAATAGCTGTGGAAATTTCTTCTTATGAATATCGCTGGTCTGAATCTCTTCTTCTTCTGATAAATCGGACATTTCGATTAATCAAAAATTCCCAGCGATCCCATCCTCGTCGCCACTATTGTGTTTTAATAAAATACTAGATATAATTTATTGTCTCTCGTTAGGTTAATTACTTCAGGTATTTAATAAAGAGATGAAAAGGTTAAGTCTCGAACGCGTGCTATACAGGAACTGGCAGTCTGTCGCCAAACGTCAAAACCCATCATCTTGTGTCAACGTGATTGGTAGCATTGCCGCATTCAGCAAAACAGGGTGACTATGCAACATTACCCAACATTTAATACTAATTTCCTAATCGAAAATGTTCAACCGAAAACACAAGTGGCAACACTATAATGGAATGGTATAATGGAAGACGTTGTTTGTGAGTGTGTATGTGTGTGCAGAAATATACCGGGAGGGGAACTTGTCTAGACATCATGGTTCATAGCAAAACTACCAGAAAGCTCTCGATGTTTCACACTTCTATATAAAGGGGGAGCTGATGCAACCAGAGTCAGTTTTTATTACAAAGTGATAGTGTGAAGACTGAGTAAATGTGATTGAGTTGAGTTCGAATAAAGTGTATATCGAAAGTAGATACTGAATAAAAGTGGTAGAATTAAATTGAAAGGTAGAGTTTTATTTTTGCGAACTAAGCGCACGTTGCAATATGTATAACAATATTAGTTCATCTAATCTCAATCCTTTGGTTTGTTCAAATGTAAATAATAGTTTTTCCTTTTCACTAGCAAATAACATCAATTGTCCTTGCATTGAACATAAAAGCAATGAATTGTTTTCTGGTTTGTCTGCGGTTCATCAAAATATTTGCAGTATGAGAGCAAACTTTGAATTTTTTTCCACTTACCTTGCAACTTTGGATCATTTACCTGAAATCATATTTCTTTCTGAAATCTGGATATTTCAATATGAGTTTTCTGATTATAAGTTACCTAATTACACATTATTTGTTGCTAGTTGTAACGATTCTTATTCAGCGGGTGGCGTTGCTGTATTTTACAGAAGTGACTTAAACGTATGCGAAGTAAAAAATTATAAAATGTAAAGTGCTGATGTTATTGAGGTTCCTTGCGAAATCTCAGGTGTTCGTTACTGTTTTATATGTCTCTACAGAATGCACAAATGTTACGGTAAATTTTCCCGCAACAAAAACCTTTCTTACATCTAGATATTTACATTTCGATATCCCTCTCTTTTCCTCAAACCCTTCCCTATCATTTCTTCGTCCCATCATTTCTCCGCTGTTTGCTCTTAGCAATGTGATCGAAACAAAAACTTTGAGCAAATGACACATCAGGTGCATGTCGTAATCAGCGGATGAGCTGAACTGATGTCGGCGTTTGGTGTGTCGAGCCAGAAGCCTCTGGAGACTCGCACACCATTTACTTAACCGAATGTCATGTCGTACTTCGTCACTCACAAACATCATAATACTCATTCATCGACATTCACACTATTATCATCATTTACACATATCTGCCTACATTCCTATACTTATACCATCACTCACCCTTTATCATCATTACAACTGTCATCTTTACACTCATCATCATTCACACACATCATTACGCACACTACACAAAGCAGGATATCACACACACAACACTATACACATATATACATTATACACATATCACAGAAGTGAACAATTGAAATGGCACGTGTGAACGCCACAATTCGTAATGAGACACACTGTGCAGCGTATTGCTGCTAGTGTAAACACCCTAAATTTAACTTTTATTATTGTAAAACCGAATTATAAGAATGAAACGTTAATAGTTTTCCCTTATCCCCAAATCTGCGCAAAGATCCACCGAATAGGGTAAAGTAGTTCATTTGGGTTTTAGTAGCTTTTCCTCCCTTCTTCAATTTTCGAAAAGTTGTAACACAGAGAATTTTATCCTTCCCCTGACTCAGTAGAATATATAGTAGAGTAACTGGGAAAATGCCAAGAAGTATTATTTTCAACTTTCAGGAACTTTCATTTTTCTCGACATGTTTTATGGGAGGGGGTCTGATCTCCACTAATGAGCTAGAGCTGTGTCAATCGCGATTGATTCGGTCTTTTCGACCCGTTCACTGGAAATGATTGATGATTGCAATCATACAAAACTAAAACAATCAATCACCATTTCAATCATTTCCATAGAACGCCACTGAAAGAAACTCAGTATTTTACTATTATATGCTGTATTTGTATGAGATGGTTGAAGACGACCGAAACTGAAACCAATGATTTGATAGAAACGAACGACGAGACCGAAACCAATCATTTGTACGAGCCGAACGTCAGAAAATGAAACCAATCACTTGAACGATAGACGAACGACCGAAAATGAAACCAATCGTTTGAACGAAATGAACGACCGAGACTGAAACCAATCACCAATCACTTGAACCAAACGACCGACCGAGATTGAAACCAATCGTTTGAACGAAACGAACGAACGAGACTGAAACCAATCACCAATCACTTGAACCAAACGACCGACCGAGATTGAAACCAATCGTTTGAACGAAACGAACGAACGAGAATGAAACCAATCACCAATCACTTGAACCAAACGACCGACCGAGATTGAAACCAATCGTTTGAACGAAACGAACGAACGAGACTGAAACCAATCACCAATCACTTGAACCAAACGAACGACCTAGACTGAAACCAATCGTTTGAACGAGACCCGAAACGATTGACCGAAACTGAAACTAATCAAACAAGTACTACAGTACTCTGTCTACTTTAATGCTCATAGAATGGTGCTATTGCTGAGTAGGTGGGCGATGTTTTTCAAATCTGATAAAGCACATATACATACTTATGTTTATTTTATATTTTCAGCTTTTAGAATTTGATTGATTTAGAACTTTTCTAGTCCTTGTTTCAAAGCGATATGGAAAAATTTCTACTTTGAATTTTTTAAAGCCATTCTCACTGAAAATGTGTAATGAATGTAATGTGTGTATGTATATGCACTTTTAAAAAAGAAAACCATCCCCCATGCCCCATCATTAACTCAGTACCATACTATTGGTTCTTGCCTACGTTTCTGTTTCGATGTTGACTCGACTGCACCTATGTATGTATGTAGGTACTAGGTAGGCACGAAACGTAAACAGAGATCAGAGAGTAATAAAAATTAAAAAATACAACGCTGGCTGCAGGGCTGCACTGCAAATGATTGGTTTCAATTTCGGTCGTTCCTCGTTCTCGAGGGTCTATTGGTTTCAGTTTCGGTCGATCGCCTCGGCCAGTTCAAGTGATTGAATGATTGATTGAAATGACCGAATCTTTCCATTGAACGATTGATGACTGGTTCGTTCACTGGAAATGAACGATTGACACAGCATTATAATGAGCTGGATAAGTTTTGGGAACAAACCCCCAACAACTTTTTCAGTTCAATGTGATTGGAAAATTGTACGAGTGAAAGTTCTCGCTGGAATTCGACAACGGAGGTGCTTGTCAGCCATAAGGCTACATGTGCTAGAGAACCGTGACCGAAAACCTCGAGACACGATTGGCCAATTGTATGAATGTGTGTGTGGATTTGAGGGTCGAGAAAGGACAAATTGAGAAGATCAACCACTTCTTGGTTGACCTAGTTCACGTCAAGTGGTTTTTGCGATTTTTGAGATTTTAAAAAGAGAGAAAAAGAAAGTTTAGAAAGTGAAAGTTGGAGATAGTTTTTAAAAGTTTTGAAGATTAGTTTTTAAAATTGCTAGAAAAGTTCTTGGAAATTGTGTAGAGTCAGTGGAAGGAGGAATTTGAACGAGCTATAGGAATCGTCAGACGGACGATAATTGAGAAGATAGAAGGAGGGAGGAAAAACGAAAAGGAAAATATAAGTAGAGTGTTTTAGTTTTTTTTTTGCAAGTGTTGTCAAATATTTTTCGATTGATCTTTGCCATCGAAAACTCTCAAAATTGTGAGACACACGACCCTTTTTAGTTCTTATTAATTATTCTTTTCGGGAAAGAACAATTAACGTTTAATTTTTCCGGTTGTTTCTTTTGTTTACATTTTTCAACGGTTCGCCTAACCGTCCACCATTGTAATTTGATAGTCGAAAAGATTTGGGTTTTTAATCCCACTTTTTGTACGGTTTTCCCAACAAGCAAACACAATAAGTAGCTTTAAATCCCTTCCGGGAATTTAATTGCATTGTTTCTTTATTCTTCTTACTATTTCAGAACTAATTCTTGGTTTGGAAGTTTCACCTCAAAATTTCCTGGCGCCCACTTTTCTTTGTACACCCTGTACTTAGAAAATACTTTTAATCCTTTATTTAATAAATATTTAATTGGTTCTTTTAATCGCGATCGATCGTCTTGATTCGCGCTACGCTTACTTTTTTTTGTTTACGAACCCAGCCCAGCTGAGTTTAGCGGTGGTGTCAGCAGCCTACCTGCTGAGTGTTGCACTTTTTTTATCAGCGCGTTTGACAGTTTAATTGTTTACTTCACGGCACACCGGTTGTGCATACTCTTTTAATCGTTTTTACTTTCGTCTATTTTATTATATTAATTGGATTCGGATAATTCAATCGCGTTTAATAATTTCGTTTCATCCTAACTTTAGTTTTCGCGTAATAAAAAGTGTAACAAAGTAAGTAAACACAGCTCTATTTACTAGTTAAGAAACACCTCAACAATGCAAAAAAAAAAAGGCATTCCAATATGTAGAGATACCTATTACAGGAATAGATTGGCTGAAAATATTGGTAACACTAAAAAAGAATGGGGCATAGTAAATGAAATTTTAAATAGATCGGTAGAAAATCATGACACAAACATAAAGGAAAATAATATTAAGTTTCTGAGCCTACACAGGTTGCTTACTTGTTCAATGATTGGTTTTCTAATTTGAACTCGTCCACTGGTTTTCCAGTTGATCATAATTTTGCATGTCAATGTAAATCTGGTGTAAATCAAGAACATTTGCAATCACAAACTTTCTTTTGTGAACCATAGCTCGCGGCAAGTCATTAATTTGGGTGTTCCACAGGGATCTGTTTTGGTCCGGTCCTGTTTTTAGTTTATGTTAACTCATTTTTCATACAACCGTTTAGAGGTAGTCTTACTGCTTTTGACGATACTGCACTTTCGTTTTCTAATACAAATAATTTTAATCTTTTTTTGGATTTGAATTATGACTTAGATATATTGCTAAATTAGTTTAATCAGCATAGATTAGTTGTTGACACACGGTTTTGATATATATATAATTTCCCTATAATTTATATTGTATGAAACACCCAATCCAAATCTAAAACACCCTACTTCCAACAAATATTCACATTCCCAACCTCATACTATGTTTCTCACGAAAAAATGCAATACTTGCACTTCTTTCTCGATATTGTTTATTTCTTTTCGTTGCAATATAATCCACGATCCTATTACAATTCTTTTCCCGCAAAACTAAATTATTGATGAATTGCATTTATGTAAATTAGTATAAATACTCATAATAAGTTAAGAATAAAGTCACTTATCATTCACAAGTCAAAAGGTTGTTTTCTATTGTTACCCCGCACCAGTCGTAAGGAGCAATTCGTAAGAACCATCTCAACAAGGTTTGCTTGTTATTGTTACCCCGCACCAGTCGTAAGGAACAATAACCAAGTAAGAACCAACCAGTCGATATCAAAAGAGGTTTCGACTTTAAACATTGGTGACCCCGACGTGATTATTGCTTCCCTCACCAGCAGTAAGAAGCAATTTTCATAAACATAAGCGTTGCCAGGGCTGAAACACTGGCAAACTTGCAAATCCTAAAATCGGCTCAACTCGTTGAACTCATACTAGACGTGATCTTTTGCTTCCCCTCTGTCACTACCAAACGCGTTGCCAAGGCGATAACATTGGCATCTACATTGAACGTATCTTAAAGCGTTGCCAAGGCTATAACATTGGCATCAACAAAACATAACGATTTATATCATCTTTAAAATCTATAAACACACCGTATTTTTTTTAACTCATTGAAGACCTAAACCTCAGAGAGAGATCCAGAGACGACGCGACGATCCAAAAATTTTAACTATGGAGGATGAACTGGATATCTACACAAAAGGTGCCAGGCAGAAGGTCATCACCGATGAATTGCTGCGTTTGCAATCCAACATTGCAAAGGACGGACCGGGAAGGAAGATAGCAGAATACGCGAGGAAGCGGCTGGATTTGATTGAAGATCTTTGGAGTGAGTTCGAAAAGAATCACAAAGACATCGAGAAGGTCGGAAAACACGATACACCGTACTTCCAGGGCGACACAGCTGGGAAGGTCAAGCAAATCTACCAATCGCTAACACAACATCTTCTGTCCGTGATGAAGGATGGGACATCGGAAAGACAAGCTGAAAAAGAATCACCAAAGGAAAATTGTGAAGCTACTTCTCATTCGCTAACCTCAACACCGAACCAGGACACAGACACAACAAAAGTCTTTCGAAGGCAAAAGGCAATCGTGCAGTCATTGAAGCGATTGCTGGAAAACATAGAGGAGAGCTCAGAAGATTATTCAGGCACATGTTGCCGCCTAAAGATCGACCGCATAAAAAGTGTTTGGTCACAGATGGAGGAGGTTCATCAAAAAATTGCTGAACTCCTAGAAGACCCAGAGAATGCAGGTTATGACTTCGAAGAGTACTTCGCATTGGAGGACAGAGTCCAGAAAAATCTCCTCATGTTGTCAATCAAACTTGAAGGAGACCATCCTGAACCCCGTCAATCTGACACATTGAGGCAAACGGCAAAATTACCTAAAATAACCCTACCAAAATTTGATGGGAACTACACTAAGTGGAAGGAGTACAGTGACTTATTCGTTGAGCTGGTGGACAAGCAAGAGATAGCAAACTGCCAGAAGCTGTTTTATTTAAAAACAACGCTAACCGGTGAAGCTGAAAGCTTGATAAGTCACTTTACCACATCCGACAGCAACTATAAGGCAGCATGGCAAGTAGTCAGGGATCGTTATGATAACCCTCGTCTCCTTGTCACAGCGCATGTCCAGAGGCTGCTTATGCAGCCCGTTATAACACTTGAGAGCTCAAAGGCTATCAAAACTTTGCATGACACAACACAAGAGTGCATGTTAAGCTTAAAAGGTCTTAACATCGACACAACAAACTGGGATCCCCTTCTTATGTGCATTCTGATTAAGAAGTTGGATCGAAACACGTTGACACTGTGGGAGCAATCTCTTCAACAGCCGAAGGCCTTACCGGCGTTGAATGATTTTTTGTCATTCCTGGAGATGCGGTTTCAATCATTAGAAGCCATATGACCCAAAGGAATGAAAATGGGCTTAGATGACAACAGTAAACGGAGCAGAGTAACTCTCGCTTCCACAACAGAAACTAACAAATGTCAGATTTGTAGACATAAAAACCATGCCATATATCTTTGTCCAAAGTTTCTAAAACTCTCACCCCAAGAGAGGCACAAAACTACGGTTTCAAACAATCGATGCATAAACTGCTCGCGTTTTGGTCACCAAGCTCCATCATGTCGAGCAAGGCATTGCACCAAATGCAACAGCTATCATCACATTCTGCTTCATGTGACAGCAAAGAATCAACATCAACAAGTTCCAGCAATAGATAACAGGACAACTTTATCAGCTATATCTAACAACGCAAAGTCATCTAAATATGTGATGTTGGGAACAGCCAGAGTTAATATACCGAATCATACGAACAGTCCTATCAAAGCAAGAGCATTGCTTGACTCTGGCTCTCAAATGAGCTTCATTACTGAGAAACTAGCTTCAAAACTGCACCTCATTCCAAAACAAGAACCTCTGGAGGTCTCAGGAATGGGAGACAAGCGGATGAAAATAAGCAAGCGATTCGACATATGCCTTCATCCCTTGTTACTGGTTATAGTAAACAACTTCAGGTGTTTGTTCTCAATACTATAACAACACAACAACCTAGTGAATTCATCGATACGAGTCATTGGAAAATACCCTGGAACATTAAATTGGCTGACGAGGACTTCAACAAACCAATGGATATTGATCTTCTCATTGGTGCGGAGCTCTATCCCGAACTACTTTCTGTTGGTCAGATTCAAATCAAAAATAGTGGCCCAACCTTACAAAACACTTTGCTAGGGTGGATAGTCATGGGAAAAGTTGTCACACATCTGCCATCAACACTGTTCTGCGGTATAGGGGTAGACACTTCATCTACTAACCTAGACAATCTGGTCGAACGCTTCTGGAACCTGGAAGAAAATTTAGCTTCTCCGTCCCAAGCCATCGCAAAACCACTCACGAGGGAAGAACTTGACTGTGAAGAAAATTTCTTAAAAACTACAAGAAGATCGGAGTCAGGTCGGTATATTGTAACTCTACCCTTTGCAAATGACCCAAAAAGTCTAGGGTACTCCAGGGAAATTGCTGTTCGAAGATTCCTCAATCTAGAAAAAAGAACCCAGAAGTTCATAAGCAATATATCGACTTCATGAGAGACTTTATTGCCTTAAGGCATATGGAAGAGGTGAAATCAAATGATGGTTTTTATAAAATACCACAATATTTTCTTCCACATCATTGCGTTTTACGGCCAGAAAGCAGTTCAACTAAACTGAGGGTCGTATTTGACGGATCATCAAAGACATCTACAAATCTATCCTTGAATGAAATCTTGCACACTGGACCAGCTTTACAAAACGATCTCGTTTCCATTTTGTTACGGTTTAGAACTCACAAATATGTTTTTACTGCCGATATTACCAAAATGTATCGTCGAATCCTTGTAGACAACTTCAGTAAACGGTTCCAACGTATAGTCTGGCGAGAATCTACTAAGGAACTCCTCAAAACTTATCAGTTAAATACTGTCACTTATGGAACTAAGCCAGCACCTTATCTAGCTATAAGATGCCTTCATGATCTGGCAGATACGGCAAATCATCCGCATTTACTTGGCGCAAATATCATTCGTCGAGATGTTTACATGGATGATATATTAACCGGTAGCGATGACCTTAAAACCGCTACCCAGATGCAGTCAGAACTAATAAAACTTCTGGCTCAAGGCGAATTTCATCTAAAAAAATGGTGTTCCAACATTCCTGTACTCTTAAAAGGAATCCCAAAAGAAGACTGCGAAACTGAGACGCATCTCCACGACCAAGAAGAAGGAGCTATTAAAACTTTGGGACTAACTTGGCTGCCAAAATCAGACCAATTCATTATTAAAACCAATTGGAACGAAGTGACGAAGATAACCAAAAGGACTATTTTATCTGATACAGCTCATATTTTTGATCCACTAGGAATAGTTAGTCCAATTGTCGTTCTAGCTAAAATCTATTTACAAGAAATTTGGCAATTAAAACTTGACTGGGACGCATCTTTGCCAATGGAAATGAATAGCAAATGGAAAAACTTTAGAGAAAACGTTCTCAAACTAAACAATTTTAAATTTCCTCGACATATTATAATAAACGATGCAGCATCTATCGAACTTCATGGATTTTCAGATGCCTCTCAACGAGCATATGGAGCTGTAGTTTATCTCAAATCAACTAACTCCAAGGGAGACGTCAGTGTTCAGTTGGCTCTAAAACACGAGTTGCACCACTTAAACAACAAACAATTCCTCGCCTAGAACTCTGCGCTGCCAAATTATTGGTACAACTAGTTAAAATTGTTAAAGAAAGCCTGCCGATAAATCTTAAACAAATCACATATTGGACCGATTCCCAAATAGTGTTGTCATGGATTAACACTACAGCACCTCTGAAGACTTTCGTGGCTAATCGAATATCAAGCATTCATGACGAAACCACGAAATGCCAATGGATGTTTGTTCCCACTGAAGTGAATCCAGCTGATTTTCTATCCCGAGGAATGCTTCCGGATCAACTCATAAAATCGACAATTTGGTTCCAAGGTCCAGCATTCCTGAAGAAACCGAAATCAGAATGGCCAGAACAACCAACAAGAAAAGAAGAGGAGAAAGTCTTTGAAATAAAAACGATAAAGACTATACTCGTGGCAAATTCACACATAGTTTCCCACTTTATTGAAAGAATAAATCACAAAAACTCTTTCAAATTCCTGCAACGGGTTACATCTTATACCATACGTTTTATCAGTAACCTACAACGGGCTAAAAACTACCGACTTGTGGACACTGTTCCTTCTCCACAGGAGCTAAAATCAGCAATCATCCACATTGTGAAGTACCTTCAAGAAACTGCCTTTCAAGAAGATTTAAAGGCCCTTATTAAATATGGTTGTGTGTCCCAAAGCAGCCGGCTAAGCTCGCTTGCACCGTTTCTTGATCACAGAAATATAATAAGAGTGGGAGGGAGACTAGACGCTTCTCATCTTCCATATGAAGCAAAACATCAAATGATCCTTCCGAGTTCACACCCAATCACAAAATTATTGATGTCTGCATTTCATACGGAAAATATGCACGCTGGCCCTCAAGCTTTATTATCTATTGCAAGGCAAAATTACTGGATACTAGGAGGTAAACGATTAGCCCAATCAATCGTTAACAACTGCATGAAATGTTTTAAAGCTAAACCCAAAACTATTGAGCAGTTAATGGGAAATTTACCTCCCGAACGAGTCCAACCATTCAGGCCATTCATGAATGTAGGAGTAGACTTCTTCGGTCCAGTATACATTCATTACAGAATTCGTGGTAAACAGTCAACAAAGGCATATGTTTCCGTTTTCGTATGTTTCTCAACAAAGGCGGTACACCTAGAACTCGTGACGGATTTAACAACTCAAGCGTTTCTTGGAGCTTTGAAAAGATTTGTGGCAAGAAGAGGATGTCCAGCAAAAATCTTCTCCGACAATGCTACCAACTTTATGGGTGCTCGAAACGAACTGAGCGAGCTTAACTCCAAGGTATTTACTGAAGAAGGTCAAGAATCCATACAAAATTATTGTAGCGGAAGAGCTATCGTTTGGAAAACTATACCTCCACGTTCTCCTCACTTTGGAGGTTTGTGGGAGGCAGCTGTAAAATCATCCAAATGAAACGCATCTTTTCAAGCGCTTCATTGACTCAGGAAGAACTTACAACAGTCCTGGCACAGATAGAAGCAATCCTTAACTCTAGACCATTAACTGCAATTTCGAATGACCCTATTGATCTTGAGGCCTTAACTCCTGGACATCCTTGATTGGAGCCCCTTTAACAGCAATGGTAGACCCAGAAGCAGCTAGAGCACCTAACCTTACTC
Organism: Melanostoma scalare; assembly: GCA_949752695.1. Classification (NCBI taxonomy): domain Eukaryota; kingdom Metazoa; phylum Arthropoda; class Insecta; order Diptera; family Syrphidae; genus Melanostoma; species Melanostoma scalare. Next base: position 121,043,568 of record OX456985.1, read on the forward strand.
ATGTTGCTAGATGGAATTTGGTAACATCTATTCATAGGGAGTTTTGGCGCAGATGGGCACACGAGTACCTACAAGAAATACAACAAAGGTATAAATGGAAACATCCTCAAGCCGACATCAAGCCGGGTACACTAGTACTTATTAAAGAAGATAACTTACCTCCTCTTAAATGGCTTAAGGGAAGGGTTTTAAGAACTATCCTAGGACCCGATAAATTAGCAAGAGTTGTCGACATTAAAACCACTGCTGGAGAACTAAGGCGATCCATTGCCAAAATTTGCCCTCTTCCAACTGAAGTTCAACCAAAGGAAACCACAGAAGATCCAATCAATGCAGACCACATTAACAACCCAATGAAAACTCATGATAAAGAACCTCCACTTACAGTACATGTGGCAACAAACACAAATACTAACAATCGACATCAGCTTCTAAGAATCAAAACTGATGTAAAACATCCACTTAAAGGTCGCTTCCTCCCCATACAGGAACATCTTCACCGAAAACGCGAAAACTCAGAACCGTCATGTGTGCCAACTCAAAAAATCAAACTGAGTCCAATAAAAACACTATTGGTTTGTCTGTTTCTAATAGGCACGGCATTCGGGCAGAATACTAAACCAAACGCAATCGATATTCAAAATTTCAAAACCAACCCTGGTTTATATTTCGAAGACATTGGGCAAATGAAGCTTATAACAGACGAATGGAATCTTTTCGTTTATTTCAATATGACCAGTTATTGGCAAGAGTTCCAAGGAATCCAAAGGAGCATCAACCAACTAAGAGCTAGATGTGAGGCACAACTGATCCCTAATCCAAACAATCTTTGCAAACCCATCATTGATCATCTAGAATTGCGCCTTCAGGAATCAGAAAACTTAAATGAAATACTAAAGTACAGGAACGGAATGGCAATAAGAAAAAGAAGATCACCATTCGACTTTGTTGGCACTGTCGCAAATAAGCTATTCGGAGTTCTAGATCAAGACTACGCGCAGTATATAGAAGACAACATTCAAATGGCCCAAATAAAGGAGAAGCATCTTCTTGAACTGAGCAAAAATCAAACCTCAATTATTGAATCTACCACAAATATCCTCAACAAATCATTGACTTCTATAAACGAACAGTTCACGACCATCAAACTACATTTGACAAACATTGACGATTCAATAGAGAATTTGAATAAAACCATGCAAAGAAACGACATTCTTAACTACATTACAATTTTCGTTACTCAAATAATGGACAGCTTTCAACGAACTCAAATAGCAATTCTGGAATCTGTGTCCGATACTCATCATGGAAGAATAAACGCTTGACTACTTTCTCCCACTCAATTGTTGAATCAACTGGAGAGAATTAGGTTGACGATACCAAGTTCACTAACATTACCTGGATACGACGAGCATACTCTTCCCAAACTGTATGAACTTCTTAGAGGAAAAGCACGTGTTACATCCTCAGCAATCGTATTTCTTGTCAAATTACCTCTATTGAATACACAGGTGTTTCAACTGTATAAACTTATACCATTACCAGTTCAGCATAACAAATATTTCATCTTCATACAACCATCAACAGCATTCTTAGCTGTAACTCCATTCAGGGATCAACACTTTTCACTATCACAAACTGAGTATCTGGGTTGCATCCATATCAGCGAGAGAAATTATCTATGTAAGCAGCGACATCCAGTTTTCAACGCAAATGCCTTGGAAAACCAATGTGAAATCTACATGTTAAATCATAAAAAGCAGCTCTCATCGTATTGCAAACTAAGATCTACCGATGTTGACAGGATGTGGATCCAGCTTCATAATCCTAATTACTGGGTGTTTGCCTTTCATCACGAAGAAATAGTCTCGGCAGTATGCGGATCTGATGTTTTAACGGCAAAACTTCAAGGCATAGGACTTATGAAACTAACAGCTAACTGTATCATCAAACAACCCACCATGACTATTAATGCTCATAATTTATATGTATCAGAACTAAGTGCCTCATTTCTGCCGACACTTAACTTGAGTGTATTCGTGGATAAGTTTGAAATCGAGCCAATACAAGCTAAAAACCAGAAGAAAGAGGAAATCATCATTCGAGGAGAAGACGACTTAACACTACTCAAAGAAAACCAAGCAAAATCTCTCACCATGATGTTCATCAGTACTCGGTTGGTTACCTTTCATTTTTTGGAGTTGTAATTCTGGCCACACTTTTGCTACTACTACGGAGGAAGATGGCAATTGCTCAATCCCTACATGCTATAGAGTTTGAGCTCAAAGATCTCAACGCCGGGGAGAATGTTGACACACGGTTTTGATATATATATAATTTCCCTATAATTTATATTGTATGAAACACCCAATCCAAATCTAAAACACCCTACTTCCAACAAATATTCACATTCCCAACCTCATACTATGTTTCTCACGAAAAAATGCAATACTTGCACTTCTTTCTCGATATTGTTTATTTCTTTTCGTTGCAATATAATCCACGATCCTATTACAATTCTTTTCCCGCAAAACTAAATTATTGATGAATTGCATTTATGTAAATTAGTATAAATACTCATAATAAGTTAAGAATAAAGTCACTTATCATTCACAAGTCAAAAGGTTGTTTTCTATTGTTACCCCGCACCAGTCGTAAGGAGCAATTAGTAAGAACCATCTCAACAAGGTTTGCTTGTTATTGTTACCCCGCACCAGTCGTAAGGAACAATAACTAAGTAAGAACCAACCAGTCGATATCAAAAGAGGTTTCGACTTTAAACATTAGTGATAAGTTCAAAAACAAAGTTTATGTTTTTCAGCATTAAAAACTCAACCTGTGACAATTTCCCTTTGTTTTATCACTCTCCACACTGTTTACGATTTTGTTTGTCTGGTTGCCATCATAATCCATTGACCTTTAATGTTATTTAAAACTGAAGTGATGCATGCTTTGAAATTGATCATGTCGACAGCTTTAAATATCTAGGAATAACATTGAACTGCAAGCTCAACTGGAAAGAACAAGCTTCCCAACTCAAGAATTACCTCAATAGAGTGGTTAGACAGCTTTATCTTTTAAGTCTATACTGTGGTGCTCCTATATTAAAACTGGTTTACAACGGTTTTATGAACTCTAAGCTACAGTACGGTTTATCGTGTTGGGGACGGAATGGTCGCGGCTTGAACTTCAGCACAACGTCGAATTAATGGAGACAGGGTTGGAGGAATGGAGTAAGAACTTTGAGGTGTTGCTGGCAAAGATCGAGGAAACAAGTTTTGAACAATATGCTGAGATGGCAACCCGAAGTGAGTCTAGAATGATGTACAAAATCCTTCAGCATAACCTTGGTGCCAATAATTATTTCAATGGTCGATATTCGATTCACAAAATCACTACCATTTTTAAAACCAGAGGAGAGTTACTTCGTCTAAATTTCCAGCATTGTAAGACGTTTTAGCTGTCCATGACATGCTGTAGGACGCTCGTATATATTATGTAAAAAAAATGACCCCATTTACCTCATTTTAGCAAGGCTGGTGTTTACACACAACTAAGATGACATAAAAACAAACACACATTTCAAGTGTAAGACGTTTATTCGGTCAATAACCCTCCGTTAGACGCTAAAAATTAAATTAAGATAGAAACAGTTATAGTCTATTGATTATGTCATTCATAAGGAACTCGATATTGAATGAATTTTTATTGCATGAATGCATGAATCGATTAATGGGTTAAGTTTAGAGAAAAAAACCAAAGTCCTATTAAATTAGAAGGTGCGAATCGGAGATATGGGTTCTAAACCATAAATAATAAAATTCCCGACAGAAAAAAAGGCAATTTTTTCCAATTTTAGAGTTTTGTCAGTTTTTTTAATGGCATTTCTTTCTGGTTGTAGATAGGTATAGGCAATGCTCCATAAAAAAGAAAGTTAAATAAATTTTCTTTAAAACGTTTTATTAGAGAACTTTCTATGTTGGAAATTCACCGAAATATTGTAACTAAAACACAGACATTTATCGTTGTTTTTCTTCATTTTTTTACTGACTGCAGCTTTTTTATAATGTAATTTTGTAGTTAAAGACTATGCTCCTATTTGGTTCGAAATCAAATTAAATCCGACATGTTAAGATGGAGCAAGGCACTTTTTGAAGTTGGTATTTTATTCTCGATATCTTCCGCAAGAATTTAAGAATGTTGTTAATAAAGCAAAGTGCTTTTGTTGCGCGCCCAGAGAACTTGCTCTTGTCTATGTTATCTGTCGAACAAAAACATGTGAGAGAACTTGCCGCTAAACGCATTTTAAAGGCAAGGAAACTATCTCAATCCCTTCAGCTACGGGTCTTTGAAGTGCCTAAGATAAATTTAAACGCTTCGTCTTACATCGATTTGATAGACTGGCAGCAATCTTACTCGCAACCACCTATATTGACCAATGTTCCGAATGAGACTCTTCATTCCCTAGTTGAGTCAGGTGGTGATGATGAAGTACTTTTTCTGCGGCTACCATGTCATACTCAAGCTGTGGAGTGGGCTGTAAAAGCAGTAACAGAAGCATCTATGCAGCTTTGCCATAAAACACCAAGAGAAGCTTTAATTAAGAATAAAATTATTTCACGAAAGCTAATGCCTAAGTTCGAATGTAAGAAAGATTTTAACGTGATTTGAAGACATTTTATTTTTATTTCGTCTTATTGTTTGTTTATTTTTCTTTCTTAATAATAAAATTTAGCTCAAAAGCTCTTTATTTTATTAGTTTACACAGTTGTTTTTACTATGAGCCACTACGCGGGTAGAAGGGGTCAAACTAAAAAAAAAATTTTGCCATTTTTTCATAAATAGATGTGGGTCAGGTTTTTTTTACTATTACAAATCGTAGTGGACAATTTTATTTTTTTCCATACAAAAGCGACCCACCCTAGTGTGCACTCTGCCACAAAATTGACACCATTCGAATTACTTAATGGCCATATTAGTAAAAGAAACCCGTTAATTGTGAAAGAAAATTTCCAAATAGGGCAAGAGTATTTAGTCCAACACATAAAAGATAACGCGAAATTGAGAGACTTGATTCATGACCGTAGCCTAAAAAAATTATTGAAAAACGTAACGAAAATCGAATCGACCCACCAAATTTTACAGAGAACGAAATAATACATGAGTTAGATGACAGAAGAAACAAATTGGCCCCTAGATTCAATGAACATAAAGTTGTTAAGGACAATAAAATAACTGTTGACACTAATAAGCGAAAAGTCCACAAGCAAAAAATTAGAAAGAAACCAAACACAAACACCGAATTTTAGTAAGTGTAGTAAAAAAAAAACCCTATCTAAAACAAAATGTCTTTCGATTTGTTTGTGTTTTATTTAATATGTAATATGTATGCAGGTAGTTCCATGTTCTTTGGGAAATTATACATATAAATATTTTCTTTTGATCATCAGATTACGCTTTGATATAAATATTCCGTATTTCATTTTAAACTTGCTATTATTGACTTCCAACTTTAGACTTTAGAAACTTCGAATGATCAGAATGTCATTAAATCCAATCCCTATCCCTTTACACCGATAATTATGTTCATTTTGAAACTTCTACTAATCAACCAAAATCTGCAACGCATACATTAGTTGAGACGTTGAGAGCCTTCTTCTGACGATAGACATGAACTTCAATCATTTCTTCATTTCGTTCATACTTGCAAGGGAGGAGTTATATGAACGTATCCATAACCACCATGCATAACCAATGTTGTTACCACGATGCAATGGTAACACCGATAAAACTTTGGCGATTCATTTTATCGAACACATGATAAGAGATGACGCTTATCGACACAACACACTGATCATGTAAAGATGCAGTATCAACGACATCGGGTGGATTAACAACAAGAGGAGATAGCAAACCCAAGCCAAGCGGATTAAAAAAAGCTTTTCTTATCTTTCAGTGGCTTTGCCATTCTTTTTGGGGCATTCTCTTCTGGCGCATCGAAGACACACTTAAAGAAGACATAGTAGCCTAAAACAATTATAATAAAATTAGAATAAAGAACGCATATTATTATTATTAAATAACTTGGAGTTTAACTCATATAATTATTACTAAATAACCTGGAGTTTAACTGGGAGTTTAACTCGCGCAACACATTGTTGGCAGTGTAAACAGAGGGGACATAATAAGATCGAGTGCCGTCGTCCGTTCCGCCTGTTCTGCTCTTTCTGTGGCGAAGATGACCACCTGAACAAAGGATTGTCCGTGCCACCGTAACCCGTAACCGTAACCGTAACGCTCGATCGCCTATCATGGACGACCCCCGGTTGTTTGTGCCAATCAAAACCCCGAGTCGTACATACTACGCGCTGGTCGATACAGGTTCTACCCGTTCGTTTGTCGGGAAAGACTTGCGCGATGAATGCCGTTGGATGGGAATGCTCGCACGAGATCAGGCTCATGTTTTCGAGTTAGCCGACGGACGTTCAGCATACATATCGGAACATTACACCATGCACTTCAATTTCAATGCGCAAACATTGTCTGCAGAAGCAATGTATATGCCAACCCTAGCCGAGAATGCCATATTGGGTATGGATTTGCTAAGTAAAGCTGGTTGTAAGCTGACGTTAGGGGGATACGAAGTACCATGTTGGAGAGACCAAACTCAAAGACGTACCGACACACTATTTGCCCTTTCCGCCAAAAACACAAACCAGGAGGAAAGCCTCACAAAGTTTTTGGATCAGGAACTGCCCAAATTCGAAGAAACCGGAGGGATTTGCACAGTAGCTCCCCGTGTAATTAGGCTGAAAGCGAAGGAGCCGTTATAGCAACGCTACTCCCCTCGCAACTCCGCAATGCAATAGATAATCAATCAAAATTGACAAATTACTAGCTTCGGGGTAGATAGGCCCCTCTAAGAGCCCCTATAGCTCCCCCGTAGTTTTGGTCCGCAAAGAGGAAGGGTCATGGAGAGTTTGCGTGGACTTCCGCCAGTTGAACGACATTTCTTACAAGAACGCTTATCACTTGCCGTATATATCCGCTATCTTGGGCAAACTACGTTTGGCCCGTTTTTTGCGCCACCTAGAGGAGGTGTTCCGACGCCTGCGGGCCGCGAACTTAAAGATCAACAAAGAGAAGAGTCATTTTTGCCGACCCAGTTTGAAATATTTGGACCATGTTATATGCACCGAAGGCATCAGAACCGACCCCGACAAAATTGCCGCAGTGCGTGATCTAAAGGCACCCACCAACATACCGGAGTTACGGCGCATCCAAAGAATCTGCTCATGGTATCGCAGGTTCATGAAATTCTTTTCATTAGTGGTAACGCCGGTCACTACCGTTCTCAAGAAGACTTCCAAGTGAGTATGGACAACAGACCAGCAGATTGCCTTCGATACTCTCAAAACTCGGTTAACAGAAGCACCCATTTTATCCTGGCCTGATTTTACGCAGACATTCACCCTGCAAACCGACGCGACGCCAGCCACACGGGGTTCGGAATTGTACTTACCCAAAAACAGGACGGCCATGAAATAGTCATAGCATACGCCTGCCGGACCCTTACGGACCTCGAGGTGAAATATGCAGCCACCGAAAAAGAGTGCCTAGCTATTTTGTGGGGGATACGAAAGATGCGCCCGTACTTGGAAGGGTATCATTTTGAAATGATAACCGACCATCATTCGTTAAAATGGTTGCATTCTTTAGAAAATCCGTCCGGTAGATTGGCACGTTGGGCATTAGAGTTGCAGCAATACGATTTTAGTATCCAATATCGAAAAGGAGCTCTAAACGTAGTTGCAGATGCCTTGTCAAGAGACCCATTACCAATTACTGATACTGACCGTTTAGCCAATTACTGATACTGACCGCTAAAAGGGACGTAAAACCTGACTGGCTTCAAGTTAGAAAGTCATCCGGTCGCCCGATAGCTATCCCGATTTCCAAATCAGCGAACATCAGCTGTACTTTTTATTATAATTTTCTTTTCCAAATTCACAAATTTTGCCCTTCTGGCCTAAAAACTATAAATAATTGTAGCCAGAAAACAAAAGTCAAATAAATAATTCTACGTGCTCAACATTATCCAAGCAGTGGTTTTTATTTGAAACTGGCGCAGTAATTTGCCTAAACTGTGGTCGGCATTAGCATTTTGAGTCTGGGCTTCCTCATCATTTGGTGCAAGTTTGGATGTTCAAGTGGAGGTAATTGTGGTATAGTTGTACATTTGGTCCTTCAAGCCGGATTTTTCGACGCCATCGACGCTAGACCACGCTGCCCACGCTGCCAAAGGCACAAAAACCCGTCACGCTGCCCACCAAAAACCCGGCACGCTGCCCACGCTGCCAAAGGCAACAAAACCTGGCACGCTGCCAAAGGCACAAAAACCCGGCACGCTGCCCACCAAAAACGCGGCACGCTGCCAACGCTGCCCAAAAAGGCATAAAAACCCGGCACGCTGCCCACGCTGCCAAAGGCGGAACAAAAACCCGACCACGCTGCTCGGCCATTTTGTTGGCTGGCGTCAATTTGGAATCAATATCACATCATCACGAGACCTGACCAGCCACTCGAAAGTGTGCACATCGGCATCGAGGGAGCAACCTAAGAGTTTTCATATAAAATTGTAAAGGGTGAGTGAGAGTTTTTTAATTGGCAGTTTTTAGTTAGATACATTAAAAAAAAAAAAATTTATTTTTTGTCTTTTTTGTGTTGCACCCTGGCCGACAAGCGCGTCATTGTTCCGTTGTTTGATATCGGTATATATGTACATATTTCGTTTTGATTGATGCGGTTCCTTGGTATTTGGTTTCCATCGCGGTAGTTTAACTCGTCATTTTTTCGATAGGCAACTTCGATATACGCGGGTTTGTTTTGTTCCCCAGCCTATTTTTTGTTTTTTTTTTTTGAAATTTAATAGACTGCCTTCCTCTTTGAAGGAGTCTGCGTTTTTTAAAGCGTTTTACTTCTTTTTCTAGTTAGTGCTGCACACACCGTTCGTAACGGTGTATCAAAGCCGGGGTGGTTGGCCCCCAGTAGAATCTTTCAAGTCTTTTGAAGATTCTTGTGCTTCAAAATTTTTAAATTTAAATTTTTTTTGAAATTTTTTTTCTCTCGTTCGTAACGGTGTATCCAAGCCAGGGTGGTTGGCCCCCAGTAGATTCTTTCAAGCTTTTTGAAGATTCTTGCACTTTAAATTTTGACTTTTTGAAATTTTTTTTCCCTCGTTCGTGCCGCACACGCCGTTCGTAACGGTGTATCAAAGCCGGGTTGGTGGGCCCCCAGTAGAATCTTTCAAGCCTTTTGAAGATTCTAGTGCTTCAAAATTTTAAAATTAAAATTTTTTTTTAAACTTTTTTTCTCTCGTTCGTGCCGCACACACTGTTCGTAACGGTGTATCCAAGCCGGGGTGGTTGGCCCCCAGTAGAATCCTTCAAGACTTTTGAAGATTCTTGCGCTTTAAAATTTTAATTTTTTTTGAAATTTTTAGAATCTTTCAAACCTTTTGAAGATTCTTGCGCTTTAAAATTTTTTTTCTCTCGTTCGTGCCGCACACACCGTTCGTAACGGTGTATCCAAGCCAGGGTGGTTGGCCCCCAGTAGAATCTTTCAATCCTTTTGAAGATTCTTGTGCTTCAAAATTTTGATTTTTTTTGAAATTTTTAAAATTAAATTTTGACTTTTTCTGAAATTTTTTTTCTTTCGTTCGTAACGGTGTATCCAAGCCGGGGTGGTTGGTCCCCAGTAGAATCTTTCAAGCCTTTGAAGATTCTTGTGCTTTAAAATTTTGATTTTTGAAATTTTTAGAATCCTTCAAGCCTTTTGAAGATTCTTGCACTTTAAATTTTGATTTTTTTAAATTTTTTTTCTCTCGTTCGTGCCGCACACGCCGTTCGTAACGGTGTATCAAAGCCGGGTGGTTGGGCCCCAGTAGAATCTTTCAAGCCTTTTGAAGAATCTTGTGCTTTAAAATTTCGATTTTTTTTTGAAATTTTTAGAATCCATCAAGCCTTTTGAAGATTCTTGCACTTTGAAATTTTAATTTTCCTGAAATTTTTGTTCTCTTGTTCGTGCCGCACACACCGTTCGTAACGGTGTATCCAAGCCGGGGTGGTTGGCCCCCAGTAGAATCTTTCAAGCCTTTGAAGATTCTTGTGCTTTAAAATCCTTTTTTTGAGTGCTTTAAGCCACGAGTTTTAAATTTTCTTGGTTTCGTGTCGCTTCCTTGTCATTTATACAATCTTAAACGCACTTTGTGTGATGGCTTTGATGGAAGACTTAATTTTCTCGACTGATCAACTGGTCAAGTTTCACCAAAGACGAGGCTTATCGGATTGTCAGCCAATTTCCGCTAACCAATGCCAGTTTTTCACTAGGAAGCGTTGCGGGCTTCGTATGAAAATACTTGAATCTTGGTCAACAATCAGGTAAAAAACATCTTTAACTTGCCAACAGTACATGAAGAATCGCCCAAATTGATCCGAGCTCTTCAGAGTACGGTAAATGATTCGGTATCAACGTTGCAGGCGCATAAGGTTATAACACGCAACTGGGATCCGATTCTCGTCTTTGCATGTTCAAGTAAACTGCCCAAAACTACCTTGACTCTATGGGAACAATCCCTAGAAGACCCGACGAAGGTTCCTACCTGGAAGCAATTAGATTCGTTCTTAACGTCACGCTTTCAGGTGCTGGAGTCCATTTCTGATACCACTTCGTCAAAAGGCACAGTGCTTAATAGACTTCCAAAAAAGGATACGAATGTTCGAAACAGCAATAGAGTCAACACTTACCTTGCCAAAACAGGAGGGGGGAAATGTGCGGCTGCGCACTCCATTTATGTGTGTGCCAAATTTTCGGCAATGTCGATCCCAACGAGAATCCAAACCGTAAGGCAGCACAAACTGTGCAACAACTGTTTAAGCACGAATCATGCAAAGGTCGCTTGTACGAGTAAATATTCTTGTAGCCACTGTAAAAACGGCATAACTCACTGTTGCACCTTAACGAAAACGGAAATAATAAAATACAGTCCACTAATCTCCCTAGTGCAACTACAGCTCCTCAAATATCGGCGTCGTCACTTCCATTCGTGCCTCAAGAGTCGTTTCAAAATTTTCATGTCGGTGCTCCGAAAAAAATATTGCTTGCAACGGCACTAGTTTGCATTGTTGGCAAAGAATCCAAACACATAGTTCGCGCTCTTATCGATCCTGGTTCCGAAATATCCTTTATCTCAGAGGCAGTACAAATGCGTTTGAACTTGCCCGTAACCGATAAGAATACAAAAATTTCCGGAATCAGTGGAAATCTCGCCATAACTTCGAAAAAACTCTGTTCGTTTGCAATCACGTGCTTAGATGAAACCCAGATCACCATTTGCGCCCAGGCAATTGTGATTAGATCATTGACGAACAGCCTGCCAAGTTCATCGTTTAGTGTCATCGATCCCAACCTTTTTAGCGGCCTCAAACTGGCTGATCCCACGTTTAATAAATCGTCCCAGGTCGATCTGCTGATCGGTGCGGATTTATACCCATCGATCATAAGGAACGGTCTCCAACTTATCGCAGATTCCCTCGTGGCTCAGAACACAATGCTCGGCTGGGTACTGTCCGGACCAGTTCCGGAGTCGTTCCAATCGTTCAATACATTCGTAGTATCGAACAGTTCGAGTACTTCCAATTTGGATACTCAACTACGAAAATTTTGGGAACTCGAGGAACTGCCGTCCACAGTCATTCGGTCTGCAGAGGACTGCTACTGTGACGAACTATATAAAAACACAACTTCGAGACGTTCGGATGGGAGGTATGTTGTTCGTCTGCCGTTCGAGGCACAATCGTCAAAGGGCAAGTTAGGGTTCTCTAGACACATCGCATTAAGGCAGTTCTCTAGAGTCGAAAGATCGTTAGCCATGAAGGCGGAGCTCAAGTCTCAATATTCAAGCGTTATTTCTGAAAACCTCGCCCTCGGCCATATGCGGAAAGCGCCTACGGTCGAAAAGATTTCCAAAGGTCAAGTAAACTCGTTCTATCTGCCACATCATGCGGTCATAAGGCCTGAAAGCACGACCACCAAAGTGAGGGTTGTTTTTAATGCGGCTCAATCATCGTCGAATGGGGTAAGTTTAAACGATTTGTTGTCCATATTGCAGCAAGATTTACCATCACTCATTCTCCGCTGGAGATTTTATAAATTTGTCTTTAATGCGGACATTGAGAAAATGTACCGCCAAATCTTGGTCGACCCTAGGGATACTCCATTTCAACGAATCCTCTTTCGCAGTTCCCCAGAGTCCGAAATCGAAGACTTTGAACTTCAAACCGTCACTTTTGGTGTAAAATGTGCTCCATATTTAGCCATCCGCACCCTCTTGCAACTGGCAAAAGAAGGCAGAACCGTGTATCCCCTAGCGTCTAGAATCATTCAATCGGAGTTCTATGTCGACGATGTTCTATCTGGTGGTCATTCTCTCAGTTCGGCTAAACAGGCACAAATCGAACCTTTAGCGTTGCTTAACTCAGCGGGGTTTCCACTACGTAAGTGGACCGCAAATTCGTCTAGCTTACTTAACCATTTGCCACCAGAACATGTGCTGAACGAAAGTTTCCTGAAGCTCGATTCACAAAAAGACTAGGGGTACGATGGAATGCCAAAGGAGACAATTTTTACTTCACCACACAACGCATTCCACTGTCGACAAATCCGACCAAAAGAGAGGTCTTCTCTCAAATTGCTCGTCTTTTCGATCCTGCTGGTTGGTTGGCCACCGTAGTGATAATTGCCAAAACGTTGATGCAACGCATTTGGGCGGAGCACACTGAGTGGGACGATCGTATTAGCCCTGAACCATTTGCCACTTGGAAAGAGTTTGCAGAGTCGTTACCTGAAATAAAGGTTATAGAAATCCCACGTTGGGTTGAATATCCCCCCACTGTGTAGATTCAGTTTCATGGTTTCTGTGACTCATCCCAGAAAGCATATGCGGCAGCGCTTTATATACGCGCAAGTCACCTCAATGGAGAAGCAACCTCCTACTTGATGTGTGCAAAGTCCAAAGTTGCCCCTTTAAAGACGGGACTTACTATTGATATTTTGGGCACAGGACTACTTCAAAAATGGCAAAAATGTATATAAAATGTGTTGATTTCAAAAGGATCAGGTTTCTAAAGCAACTCAAATATCTTAAACCTTTTGATTGATTTGAAAAGAATGCTTTATCAGCTTTAAAATGACACCTTAATCGTCTTAATCGCTTGAATACAGACAATTTAAGAGTGCAAAGTCTGAAGCCCATAAAATCGATATGTTCGGTTCTTTGAGTATGGCTGGAGGGGAGAGGAAAATAACAAAAAAAAATCCTTTGACTATTTCGTATTTCGATAGCAAAGAAACATTTCTACAAAGTTTTAGCAAAATCGGAGGTATAGCAACATTTCGGATTGACCGTTTTCATATGGAATGGCTCCTACACAAATTAATAAGGAATAAACAGAAGGTACCTTAAATTCCAAACGTGGATAAATCGAAGCCAATTTTTCTATACTTTAAGTCATTTAGGTTGAAATTCACTTTAGCTTGCAAATAATTCAAAACAATGATCAGTAAACAAAAAAAAAAACAGCACAACAAAACCGAATTCGCCGTACATTACTCTAACGCGAAAACTGTATTATTTTTTCCAAGCAGAAATTGCAGTAAGACGAAAATTATCGTCTTACTTTTTTCAATAAGAGAACGTGTATTGAAAAGGGAGGCACCGGGGCGGAAGTATATCGTAGGAAAGACAGGGACAAACACAGAATATGTTCTGCTTTGTGTATTGTGTGTGTATCTCGCAAATGTAAAAGTAATTGAAGAACATTGTATGTATGGGCAAAGATAGGCTGTTGACTGCTTAGTTGTAGACTTATGTTGCTGGTTTTTTCTACGAACAAGGGACACATTTTAAAAGGTAAGATGATAGGAATCGTGTTATATGGACGCCACGCCACTGCCAGGTACACCTCAAGACGAGGCTTACCTAAAGAAGTGTTTTCAGACAATGGAACGAACTTTACGGGTGCCGATGTAATTTTACGCAAGGAGTTTAAGAAATTTGTAGGCACCATTCCCAAAGAGACGAGCCTAAAGTATGGCGTTCAGGGTTTAAAATGGAATTTTATTCCGCCAGGGGCACCTCACATGGGAGGTTTATGGGAAGCCGGCGTTAAAAGTTTCAAAAGCCATTTAAGAAGGCCGGGGACCAAGACCAAGTTCACGTTCGAAGAATTTGCAACGGTTCTAGCACGTATCGAAGCGTGTTTGAACTCGCGTCCAATATCGTCCATGTCCACAGATCCTTCTGATCTGTTGGCATTGACGCCGGGGCATTTTTTACTCGGCGGTCCGCTTTTATCTTTTCCGGAACCGAATCTAGCCGATGCAAATTTATCGTTAATCAATCGGTGGGAAAAAGTAAAATGCCTCCAACAACAGTTCTGCCACAGATGGAAAGATGAGTATCTTAAGGAACTACATCAACGACACAAATGGAAAACACCTCAGACCGACATTAAAGTTGATGATTTGGTCATCATTAAAAACGAAAATCTGCCATCTACCGAATGGCGTCTAGGGCGTGTTATAAATATACACCTGGGTTCCGATGGTCGAGTCAGAGTCGCAACACTAAAGACCCAAAACGGAGAAACAATCCGACCCATAGTAAAACTGTGCCTATTGCCTATAAACTAATTGTTAATTAATCAATTTCACTTACTTTATTTTCAGTAACAATTTTTTTTTTTGGCGTATCTCGCCAAGGGGGGCGGTAATGTTCACACGACTCCAGTGTGAACAGTGCCACTCCCCAGCTAAATAAAAAAAAACTAGAGTTTGGTACCAATTCATGGTTCGCCCTCTTACATTAAATAATCAATAAAAATTTTTTCTAAAAATCTAGTACTTTTTGCTGACACAGTCGTTCTTCGCATAGCGACGACGTTCCATTCGTCATTCATGTGTCAAGCACTAGTCAGCCAACAACGTTTTATAATTGCGTTTGGGCCTTCAGCCATTTTCCTTTTGGTTGGCTTTTTATTATACTTTTCTTTTCCAAATTCACAAATTTTGCCCTTCTGGCCTAAAACTATAAATAATTGTAGCAAGAAAACAAAAGTCAAATAAACAATTCTACGTGCTCAACATTATCCAAGCATTGGTTTTTATTTGGAACTGGCACAGTAATTGTGGTGTGCAGAAGCATTTGCCTAAACTGTGATCGGCATTAGCATTTTGAGTCTGGGCTTCCTCACCATTTGGGGCAGGTTTGGATGTTCAAATGGAGGTAATTGTGGTATAGTATACGAGAATCATGATGTGGTAACGGCAGGCTATTTGGGTATAGCCAAAACAACGGCATGTATCATACAAAAATATCACTGGCCTGGTATGTCCTGTGAAATTGCCTCGTACGTACGAAAATGTGACGTATGTAACAAATATAAGGCCTCCCAATAGAAACCTAGCGGCTAAACGCACACGACGCAAACAGAAGACCGTGGGACTTGGTATGCCCAGACTTTGTAGGACCACTACCACCATCGATGAAGGGGAACACCGTTTCATTCTTCACGGATAAATTCACCAAACCAAGTGGGTGGAAGCGATCCCCTTCCCAGCTGCTACAACGCCAAACCTGATTAAAGCCATTCGCGAGCGCATTTTCACCCAATTCGGCATTCCCAAGTTCTTCTTGTTCGACAATGGAAGCCAATTCGCAAGCCGCCAGTCTGCGGAAGTACTATCGGAACTAGGAATAACGCACCGTTTCGCCGCTCCTTCCACGCCACAGGAAAATCCAACTGAACGGGTGAACCGCGTCCTCAAAATAATGATTTCTCAATACGTCCAAGGTAACCACAGAAATTGGGACGAGCACATTCCGGAGCTGACATTCGCCATCAATACCAGTAAGCACGAATCCACCGGTTATTCTCCTGCCTTTCCGAATTTCGGTCGAGAGTTATGGATTCCTAGTACATTGATGGGTCGAGACGATGCTGGCGTCCCATTGGAAGATATCAACGTAAGAGCCGTACGTGTGCAGAGTCTTTTCAACTAAGTAAAAATGAACTTACAAAAGCAACCTACGCACAAGCTAAGCATTATAACCTCCGCTACCGCCCTTGGCGACCGCAAGTAGGGGTACAAGTTTATAGGCGCGTACGAGTATTATCCTCCGGAGTAAATTTTTTTTACAGAAAAACGAGGCTCACGATACGACGGACCGTATGAGGTTACAAAAATTCTCTCTCCGGTAATTGTAGCCCTAGGAAAGAAAGGGATAAACAATGGGCCAGCTGTTAATATCCGCACTCATTTGAGAGATCTCAAAATTTTCCCCGTAGACCCCGAACCGAGTACAGATAATTCAATTAAATTAAATACGTCCGCCGGTGTCAGTCGTAAGCCAGCCGCCGTCAGCAAAGGTCCTCTCTTCGCACAAGCTCTACCACCTGCACCAGAAAAAAAGAAAAAAGAAACCAGTTCGTTCATATTCATTCTTGCGCCAGCAGTCAAGGAGGTAAGTCCAGTGTTTGATTACTCTGATGCAAGTAAACCCACCTCGTTCATTCCGTCCCCTTCAGAAACCAGACCTCAAAAAACGAACCCCGTATACAAAAAAATGGCGAACCAATACGGGGACACCAGGCACACCGTCCAGGTTCCGCATACTAGCCATAATTCAGGATCAGCATTATACGATCCGTTCAGCAGACGCCGAACACAACCCGCAAGACCCCAGGCCACTGCTCGTCCAGATTCCAAATTAGGAATCGGGTTGCAGATCCCACCATCTGGTACCACAACCACTCGCCGGGTAGACATCAAAGGGAGCGACAAGCAGGGAGCTCAGCCAATCTGACTCCCAACGCCGATCAAGGAACGCATGGCACTGGTCCGCGACCTTAAGGGCAAGGCAGTGGAGCTATGGACCAACCGGATGAAGCAATCAAACAGCAGGGATTCTCCACGTAACCCACCACCAGAACGTGCTAATAAGGAACCGAAGATTAGCCAACCAACACCGATGGAATGTTTTCTCAAGCCCCTGGACCTCGATCCAATAGAGGTGAGCCGGAGGGCGGTAATACAGGCTGCCGCAAGAAATATGGGTTTGGCTCAGCAAATGGGCGATCCTAGAACCGCCCGTTATGAAGGAGCATATCCTACCTTGCAGCATGGTGGCCGTCTATGCGCTGTCACCGCCGGTCAAGAAGGTACCAGAGACTCAATTCGGCGTAGGTTGCACTTCGACTCGATCTGCAGTTTACCTATGCCACCAGCGAGCGCCCAGATGTGTTCCGGCAACAGAAACCACTACGCCAACAATGACGGTTAAAAAATAAATAAATAGATTGGCGCAACAGAGCGAGGAGCCCCTGGGCCTAGCGCATTTCTCACAACCATGCCTTGTGAGGGAATGGAGGGGACCTACAATTTTCTGCCGGTTCCGAACGGCTAATTGAGAAAGCGCTTTTCATGGCAATGAATTTATTAACGGAGGACTTGCCAATTCCTCGCGAAAGGCGATACAAGTGGAAAAACATTTTTGCCTCTGCTGGGGTTCGAACCTCTGGGTTAGCAGGAACTAAAAAACAAACACAAAAAAAAAACAAACCCAAAAAAAAAATAACAAACAAAAAATCATGCAAATAAAATAAATGAGCGAAGGATTAAAAGAAAAAAACGTCTTTGTCACTTTCCAGCAGGGAGATAAGCCGATAAGGTTCTCGTCTCCAAAAGTAAGGGGGGTCTGTGACGAAACGTCACACTTTAAACCCCCGCCGCCCCGAAACAAACTACACATATAACGGCTATGAGACGATCGTCCATAAGCTGCATGCGAAGAAGATTAGGTTTGAGTTCACATCCACTACTTACCGCAAAAATGATAAGTAGATGTGAAATTGCCTCCAAAAAGGGAATATAAATTACCAGCTGACATTGGCTATGGTAACACCATTTTGATTTAAGCTATAATTTCTTTTCTGCCGACTTTCACAGTCATTTTTGATTTGATTTAATTGGCCTTGTTTTGAAGTATGGACCCAGTGGACACAACTCATTTCTAAGGTCCATTAAATATCAAATCTTCCGTCCTGTCGACTTTTATAGTCACCGTCTCCGCTCCCGAATATTAATATTGTGATTTGGATTAATTGGCCTTAAGTGCGTATGGACCCAGTGGGCACAACGCATTCATAAGGTCCATTAAAAGTACCAAAGTAAAATTGGGCTTACATTGAGTATGGACCCAGTTGGCACAACTCATTTCTAAGGTCCATTAAAAGTACCAAATCTGCCGCTTTATCGACTCTGATAGTCTACTCCCTTATGACCCCGAATATTGTAGTTTGAATTAATTGAGTGCGTATGGACCCAGTGGGCACGACGCATTTATAAGGTCCATTACCTCTCAAATTTGCCGCTCATTCGACTTTTATAGTCAACCCTAGTTCCCGTATAGTAGCAAATCGGTTTAATCGGCCTCAGAACGTCAGGACCCCGTTGGAACTATTTTGTGAGGTCTATTAAACTTAACTAATTATTATAATTATAATTATTATTATTATATATAAAAATTGGCCCTTCAGGCTTGCTTATTCAGTTTCTACTTTTTTAAGTTAACCGATTAACGTAAACAAAAAGAAATTATTAATAAATTAAAGATTGCAGTAACGTAACTAAATAATAAAACCGATTGTAAAACAATAAACATTGTAAGATCCTTTTCTTGAAACCCGTGTAATAAAGAATTAAAATAAGAAAACATTTGCCGTGTCGGAGTTCTCCTTTTTTGCGCGGAAGTTGGACCATCGCACCCCAAGTCTCTTAGCTTCCTTGGGAAAGACCCTGGCCCGCTGAGTCCTACTCCAGCTGGGAAATAAAGAAGCATCACATTATTATTTCTTTGAAATAATGATCTAAATAAATTAAATAAAATAAATAAGTAAATAAGTCATTTTATTGCAATAAAAAATACGATTACATTGAAAAGTGGTTGAGCATTTGTGATTTTATTGAACTGTTATGATTCAATACAGCGCGTATACTGAATCATATTTGTGTACATAATAAGTACATTAATCGTCTTCGGTGACGATTTATTAAATTCAGTTAATTTTAATGAATTTTTGAAATTTATTTTGTATGTTGTAAATTGTACAGATGAAAATTTGCTTTTTTATTGTTTTATTTTTGATTAGTTTTTAAACGCGATGTTTTTGATTAATTTGAATTATGTTTTGCCGACGGTTTTTTGACGTTTGATAAGTTTTTTAAGTTTTGTGGAAGGTGTTTTATTTTCATTTTAATTTAATTTAATTTCAATATCGAATTGTTCATCGAAAAATTAAACTATTTAAATATTATGTTCCCTTTGCATGTGTTGCGGCAGTGCTTTATTGGATTGACAATTATAAAGTAAAGTTGATAACTAGATGTGTGCATTGTCGCAGCGCATTGAAATGTGGAAATGTTGTTTAAATTTAGATGTATTTTGTATTGTATCAAACACATCTATCTATCAATAAAGATGAATAAAATTATTATTTGGTGTACTATTTCGTAAAGTTGAATGCTGAATGGTGTAAATATTAAAGATGAGTTGATTGAAGAAAATAATTCTTTGAATCAATTATGGTTACTTTTCAGGAACGTATAGATGATCGTATATGTTAATTTCCAGGTACGATGTGTTTTCCAAGATCATGGTGATCTATTTTTTTTTGAAGAAATGATTCGTTACGGCAATTAAAGATGAGTTGATTGGTGATTTCAGCTTTGAATTGGACTTAAATTAAGCCTTATATGAATCCAGGGGTTTTGTATAAAGTTCTGAATAATCTTCGAGGAAGATGTTAGTATGATTCAGCTGTTTGGTATTGATTCATATACTGAATCCATGGGCGTTGTATAGTGATTATCTAAGGGTTTTGAATATCTTCGAGGAAGATGTAGGCACCATCAGATAAGGTTGGTGTTGATTCGTATGCTGACTCCAGGGGCGGTGTATTTAGAGGTTTTTCAGTTAAATCTTCGGGGAAGAAATATAATTCAGCAGGTATTGATTTGTACTGAATCCAGAGGCAGTGTTTAATGGTTTTCTATTTTGTAAATCTTCAGGGAAGATGTTTTATTAAACAATAGAAGTATGTTCCAGATGATTGTTACAAGGCAGACAACAAATTTTTGCGATGGGCCATTTTAGGGTTCCATTCTGCGTTTTAACGGTGACGTCGCGTACGAGACCGTCTGATCCTGCATGGGTTCTTTCAATTTGGCCGAGATTCCGGTAGGTTGGTGGGAGTCGCTCATCCTTGAGCAGAACTAAGTCTCCTAGTCTGGGAATCTCCTTGACTTGCGTCCATTTTGGTCGATATTGAAGTCGTGCGAGATATTCTGAACTCCATCTTTTCCAGAACCCTTCCGCCAGCGCTTGAACTCGTTTCCATCGGCCGAGATGTGTGACGTTGTTGTTAAGTTTGCTTTGTGGCACGGCATGCAATGACTCGCCGACTAAAAAGTGTGCAGGGGTTAGCGCATTCAATTCGCTATCGAATAGAGGGCATAAGAGCCTCGAGTTCAAAGCGTTGCGAGCTCCTCAAACGTGAGCCTTTCAGTTCCGACAACTCTTTTTAGGTGGTTCTTGACAGATTTCACACCTGCTTCTCATAAACCATCAAAGTGTGGGGAAGCTGGGGGAATAAAAGGCCAATGTGTACCGCGATTTGCAAGCTTTACGGCTATATTCTTCCTGTCGTGCGTTGCTTCCTTCAACATTTTTGCTAATTCGTTGCTAGCACTGACGAAATTCGTTTGACAGTCGCTGTAAACCTGTTGACAGCTTCCTTTACTTGCAGTGAATCCAGCATAGTCGACACTGGTGTGGCTGAAAGGTCGAGACATCTGAACTCTAGCCTCAGGTAAGTTTCCCATTAACTTTTGCATTTCTGACGCCTTTTGCCGGTAGCAAGAAGTGCATCTGTGCAGTTGATACTTTACACTCCTTATTATCTGGCCAAGTACCGTTGTATCGTTGGCGGATATAACTTAAAATCATTCTGTTGGATGCCACCATGCAGAGTGCTTTTGTGAGCCTCTCTAACAACCAGCCTTGTAAAGTGGTGGTTGCTCTGCAGCAATATGGGATGTTGCGCTTCGTAAGAGAAAAAAGAATTCTCTAAGCGCCCTCCAACTCTTAAGATCCCATTTGCGTCAAGAAATGCATTTAACGCACTAAGGGATCTGGGGATCTTGGACGTATCCGCTATTTGTTGGATCTCCAGCTTGAACATCTCCTTCTGCGTTGACTTGACGACGATGATGCGCGCTGCTTCCAGCTTACTTGCTACTGATTTGGGACGACACCTAGCAACAAAACGGAGACAGGTAGCGACGACTCGAACGAGCTTGAGAAGACTCGAATAGTCAAATATTATTTGCAGTATTCTGTCGCTATGGTTGACCCGAACGCTGAGTACCTTGACAGTACGCTGCTCCTCTTCCGTTTCATTATCAACAGGTTGATGTGGGACATCGAAGATCCATTGATCACGCAGAAATTCTGGACCAGTACACCATAGCTCCAATGATTTCAGTTCCGACGGAAACACACCTCTGGACGCCAGATCGGCTGGGTTATGATGCTAGCCGCTGGATCTCTGACACTCGGTTGGACACGATCGTGGTCCATCTAGCGGGAGTGGCCTTTATCCAGGCGATAGCAATAGTTGAATCCGTCCAAGCAGACGTTTTGACATCGGAGATGGCCAAAACTTCCTTGGTGTACTGCATCTATTGCGCCAAAACTACAGCACCACAAAGCTCCAAACGGGCAGGAGTAGTCATCCGCTGATTTAGTGCTACTTTCGTCTTTGACTAAAGCTGGTTGACATGGATGTTGTCATTACTATCTGAGACACGAACATACACCGCTGCGACGAAAGCCTTCATCGACGCGTCACAGAAACCGTGCAACTCTAAAGCCTTGTGGAATCGGATCTTCCCAATCAGAGCCAATTTCCCATTGGCTCTGCATGATAGGTTTTGCCGTGATGTTTGCACGGCGATATCCAGTCAAGTGGGTCGAACAGTTTGGCAATTGTCGACAACATGGACCTTTTTGTTGTTGCTTCCTTTGATGGCTGCAGGTTCTGGGAGGAGAAATGGTCATCCACTGGAAATAATTTTATTCCAAGCGTTTTGACGTGCTCAGACGTATTGATAGTAGTTCGAAGTCCAATTCACGGTCTTGAACCGGAACATCATCAACGAGTGCCTTGACGTTGCTCGTCCATTTTCGCAGTTGGAAACCTGCAGACGCCAAAAGTTGCCTTGTTTCGTCGCGTTTCAAGCGTGATTCTTCGACGGAGTCCGCACCACTGATTAGGTCGTCAACGTACATATCCTCACGGACAACCTTCGCCCACTCCGGAAAATTTCCACTTTCGTCTTCAGCAACTCTCTTCAAAATCTTAAAAGCAAGATATGGTGCACTTGCTGTCCCGAAAGTGACCGTTTTCATTTTGAAGATTCGTAGTAGCGAAACCTTCTGCTCTTTCCACATTATCAGCTGGTAGTATCGGTCTGGGAAAAGAACCAAAATTTGCCGATACATTTTCTCAATGTCGGCTGTGAATGTGACACGATGAGCCCGCCATTTTAGTACGAGATCTATGATACTCGACTGCAATTTTGGACCCACAAGAAGACGGTCGTTGAGGGATTTCCCATCCGAAGCCTTCGCCGCTGCGTCAAACACTACTCTCAGCTTCGTAGTGGAACTTGCTTCCTTAAACACCGCGTGATGCGGTAAGAAATAATGGAATGGAGTCTGCAGAGCTGCATCATTGCATCAATCTCTTCCATATGGTGGAGTTCTTCGTACACCCGTGTACATTTTGTGTACTCCGCACGATGTTTTGGATCTGCATCCAGCTGCTTCTAAAGATGGAGAAAACGCCGAAAGGCGCTCTGTCGTGTCGACTCGATCCTCAGTAAATCGATGGGTGCAGGTTCATAGAGATAGGGATCTGCTAACGAAAGACCCTTGAGGTGGTGCCATTTGCCGTATATAACTCGCTGGGCCGGAAGAAGGCCAGTCACTGACTTGAAAACCAAAGCCTGAATGGCCGTCTCAAACGTAGAGTGGCAAGAAGCAAAGCGCACTTCGACGGAGTGCTGTTTAGTGCCACTGCTGACCAACCCTAACCCAGATACTTCGGCAAAGGTGCGCCGCTTTTCTAGCTTCAACAGTAGTGCGGCAGTTTCGGTGATAAACGACGTTTCTGAGCCTGTGTCGGTCAACGCTCGTTAAAGGTGAAATCGCCCGTCTGCTGCTCGTGCCTTTACTACTGCCGTTGCTAGAAGCAACTGGTGATGACCATCACCATGCGACGCGTGGTAGTTAAAAGTTTGTCCATTTGATTGGAGCTGCTGTTGTTCTCCCGTTGGCTGGAACTCCGACGCATTTCTGTTCAGAGGAGCCTGAAATCCTCTGGATGCCATGTTCCTCGCCTGCGAACTCGTTGAAGGTTGTTGTTGTTGTCGCGGTTGTGACATGCCATTTTGTGCATTGTAATGCAGCAACGAGTGGTGCTTTTGTGGGCAGAAATAGCACGAACTCAGGTCTGGCAGTCACGGAGAAAGTGCCCGTAGGACAAGCAGTTCTTACAAACCTTCAACCTGTGAACAGTATCTTTACGCCACATGTTGTCCATGTTCAGGAAGCGCTGACACTTTCGAAACGTGTGTTTGCCTTGGTTGCACAACTTGCATGGAACTGTTCGCCGGTATTCATCCTCAATGGCTGCTCAACGAAACTCGTTCTCGCTGGTTTGTACCGCTGCTTGTTGACTTGCTTGCTGTGGTACACCTTCGGACTGCTGGCTGGAACGCGTGGCCGTTAGTTGGCGGTTGGCTCTTTTTTGTTCCTAGATGTTGCACCAAGCTCCTGCTGACTTACAATCTCAAGTGTCCGGAACCTCGTTTCCGAAAATTCGGTAAACTCCTTAAAACTCGGTAAGTCTTTCCTGTTACCTAATTTTTCTTCCCACAGCTTTTGGCTCGCACTGGGAAGTTTCTGGAGTAAAAACCAAATGAGGACCGTATCCCATTAAATTTGATTTTCCCATTAATTTTAAAATTGAAAATCTGGCAACCCTAAACCTGTGGAAGCTAAACTTAAATACAGTCTTAAAGATTGTTATTTTTTCAAAAAATTAAGTCTAAGACTAGGTGTCTGTCATTAGTATTGACAGAGATATCGAATTTAACATAGGTCAGGGTACTCCAAAGTTAGCCTTTTTTTAAATTGTCAAAAAGTGATGTCAAAGTTGAGAATCGAGCTTTACTGTAGTACATTTTTTTTTTTAGAATATGACCAAGAATCACACCCCAAAGGATAATACACGAAGTACGGGACACCCTGTATATATATCAATGGGTTTGATGGCGAAAATGGGTTTGATGGTTAATGAGGGCAGAACGAAGTATGTATATGTTGTCATCAAACAAGGACACAGAACATCGACGAATTGGACAAAACGTCGCAATAGGCAGACATAACTTTGAGGTAGAACGGGATTTCGTCTACCTAGGATCCGCTATAGACCCAGGAAACAACATCAGTGCGGAGATCAAACGGAGAATAACTCTTGCCTACCGTTGCTTCTTTGCTAAGAAGGCAATTGAGAAACAAAAGAAAAACCAAGGTAACCTTGTATAAGACCTAGATCATCCCAGTTCTGCTTTACGGCGTGGAAGCATGGACCTTATCGAAAGAGGATGAGGAAATCCTTGGTCGTTTCGAAAGAAAAATTCTCCGAATGATCTTTTGTCCCGTATGCGAAGACAATGTGTGGAGAAGAAGATACAACAACAAGCTGTATGAGCTGTACAACGACATAGGCATAGCCAGAAGAGCTTGGTTAGGTTTAAATGGCTGTCAGGAAAACAAACTGACACACTTAGACCAATATTAGGTCCATTGTGATACCATAGAAATTATGCAAAGGAGTACCCCACTTAACAAAATCATTTGGAGCTTTTGATAAAGCGCAGCAGATGCAGGGCATCTGTGTTCGCCAGATCCCTTGGATCACTATATTTTCCTAGATGCCGTTTTCTTTTAAAGGAGATTGCAGGACAAGAGCAGAGGAGGTGTGGGACTGTCTCCTCCTCCTCCTCATCTAAGCAACTTCTGCAGAAGTCATTAGAGGAAACGCCAAGTCTTATGGCGTGTCTTCCTATCAGACAATGTCCGGTGGTGACATTGATTACGGAGCTAACTTGCAATCTGGTTATGGATAACAAATGTCTTGTGCGTTTTGGATCTAGTCCTGGCCATATCCGTTTTGTTGCCACGCACGTGGTGATATTGTTCCACCTATAATTTGTTCTATCCATTGCCAATTGCTTTAGCATAAGTTTACATGTAGCGATGGGTATACCAATATTCAACCTGCTGGTAGAGATCGGTAGAACGGTTCCTTCTCTGGCGAGTTCAGGGGCTTTGCAGTTACCCACGATATCTCTGTGCCCCGGCACCCAAATAAGGTGAATATTGAACTGTTCAGCCATCTTCTTAAGAGATAAGCGACAGTTAAGGGCGGTTACTGAGTTCGCAGAAACAGCGCCGATTGATGAGAGGGCTGTTTGACTATCTGAGAAAACCCGCAAATTCGTTGAGGATATCACGTTTTCTTTTAGCTATGATAGGACCTCTTTGATCGCCAGAATTTCCGCTTGGAACAAGCTACAATGGTTTGGAAGGCGGAACGAGAGGCTTACGTTAAGTCGGTTTGAGTGCACCCCGCAGCCTACCCCTTCTTTGGTTTTTGAACCATTTGTATACAAATGAATTGAATCATCAGAAATTCTTGGTCTTCCCAGGTCGTTTTTAGTGGATTTGAGACTTGGAACTTATTATCAAAAACCAATTGGGTGATGGTGTAGTCGGAGTGGCAAGGGATTGATCGGAATAAATTCTGGATTGTACCGTGACCGATGTTATTTACGGTCCATTGGGAGATAGCTCTCATACGAATGGCTGCACTGGCAGCCAATTGTTTGCTGAAGATATCTAGTGGTGTGAGGTTAAGAAGTGTATTTAGGGCAGCTGAGGGTGTTGATCTCAGTGCTCCGCTTATACACAAACAGGCTCTTCGTTGCACCTTGCTTAAAGTCCTTAATTCGAACCAGAGCTCCACTCTCTTGACTATGTTTTTTTTTTATGTTTCTTATATCTTTATAATTGTCATATTTAATAATTAATTTTACGTTTATATGTAGCTATCTAATTTGTTTTTGTATATGTTTTTCAATAATTTTGTAATATTTCTTAGTTCTGTTGTCTTTAGTGTGTTAGACTTAATTTTTGCTTACTAACAATACTAACACCTCGCTAAATGATGACAGTGATACATATTTCTGAGTACTTAAGGTTGAAAAAACTCTTAAAGAAAAGATACATTGTTTCACAAGCTTGAAATAAGCTGTTATGATAGTGAAAAAAAAAAAAATATCGCAGTAGGTCCTTTTATCAAGAGCGGTCCACCATACCACTACTCCGTATGTGGGTATTGGTCTGATGACCGCGGTGTAGAGCCAGTGGGTGATTTGGGGGGAGAAACTTCATTTATTACCAATTGCTTTTTTACAGGAAAATAAAGCTACGGTGGATTTCCTGATTCTATCCTGTATATTGGCTTTCCAATTTAGGATTATACCTAGATAGCCAGAAGAGTACGCTTCGAGAGGCTACGATGGTTGGGCTATGTAGATCGGATGGACCCAAACGCTATGGCTCGACCGGTTTTCGAAAGCACATTGCAGGGAAATCGCGGAAGGGGAAGACCTCGTCTTAGGCGGCCCAATCAAGTGGATGAAGACCTCAAGCCTCAACCGACTTAGAGTGCAAAACAGGCAGAACAGGAAGGGTGTTGGTTGAGGCCCTGGTTCAGCCCGAACTGTATTGCCCACCTAAGTAAGTAAGTAATCTGATTCGATCTCTGATTGACAACTCATAAGTTGATCAATGTATGAACTTAATAAATCTAAACAACATTCTAATTCAATAGAATTAAATGAAAAAGCTTTTTTTTCTAATCCCGTTTTAATATGATTAATATTGTTTTTAATTACCACCCGTTGATGTTTCAATACCTCAAGGTTTGAATCCTTTATTGGAGATTTTTGACATCTTTTGCCTGTAATTTGAGCAAGGAAATGCATTTGATTTCCTTGATTCAAAAAAATTTAACTTGCAAATAGATTGTCCAACTTGTTCAATTCCACTTTGTCAAAATAACTACTATATAAATTTGAAAAATTAACTTATTTTCAAACAAAATACCAAAAAATCCTTCAATTTGATTTTATAAATAATCTATTGAACGAAGTTTGATTTATTTAAATTAATTTAATTACTTTTAAAAAAGTCGAAAAAATTAAACTGATTTGCTGAACACACTCGTCGTGCACTTTGAGTTTTGCTTCACTGAGTACTGCCTGTACTGACAAGTAAAAACCTCATGAAAAATTATATATTATAGGGCCCCTATGCTACTCAAACCGTTTGCGCAAACATATGTATTTTGTTTTTGTAAAAATGTTTGTGCAAATTGTTTGAGTAGTGTGTAGCGATGTTGAGTTTTTGCGTAAACCGTTTGAACAAATTCTAAAAATTTTGAATTTTCCGTGTTTGCACAAACATGTTTGAGTCGTGTGTGGTGAATTTTGCTCAAACACATGTCAGTTTTCAAAGAGTAAAGATGAATAAACAAGTGGAACTAATTTTTTGGACGGAATTTATCGAATTATATAAAAGTTTACAGGTGTTGTGGTGCAGCACATACGAAATCGCTCATTGCTCCGTAGGTCTTATTGATATGAAAAACGTCAAGCAACTAATATCTCTCAAACATGTTTGAGTAGTGTGTGGCGAAACTATGTTTGCACAAACACACGTTTGTGCAAACGTGTTTGCGTAGTGTAGTATAATGAACGAACTGTGAACTCAAAAGTCAATTTGACTTGAAAAAATGTAAACAATTGAATTTTGCAATATCGTTTTAGCAAATTATAAATAAATTCGAATTAAAATAAATTAAATCAAATCCGTATAAACAATAGTCGAGTGACTTAAATATCGTTCAAAGTAAAGAACTTTTCGGTAGTTTTAGTGGAGGCTGGAGGTAAGTGTGTGTGTTTAAAAAGTGTTGCAGCGACCGCGCGGCTGGGCTGTGGCAAAAGCGATTGGATAGTTTTAAATCACTATGAACTATTAGCTTAAGTTCACTTATTTATGATTGTGTTTACGTTAACGCAATTTTTAAATATAACACATAATAAAAACACAGTCTTTGTTCGTTGATTTCACCACAATTAAGAATGCAAAAAAAGACAAAAATTGAAAGTATGTGATTGAATCAAATCAGGATTAATTGATTGAGATTGGGTTGATCAATAAATTTTAAGATTGAATTTTTATTTTTTTAAGCACTTTCAATTTTCATGAATACCTACGTGATTTTTTGTTGTTTCGTTGTTGGAAGCAACTTCCCTTTTGCCATCTGTACATATGCAATTCTTGTGCATTGAAATGCTGGTGGAACTCTGGCGCTTCTATGGGGATGTGGTGATGCCTTCTGTCGCCAGTTTTCCTTGGTCTTCGTGCTGATTCTGGAACTCACACACAATTCTTTGAAGCACTCGCGCACGATTTGATTCCGCGGGAATTTATAATTATTTTAAATAAAGCGTGATTTTGCTCAATAATCAATATCTGAATATATACATATATGTATGTATGTATGTGTATCAAAAACTCGCGATTTCTTGTGTTTTAAATGTTCAATAAATTTGAGACTTAATTTTGTCTCTGCTTGGACGCCATGAAAAAACTAGCAAGATTTTTTACTAACGATATACATAAGTACAAGCTTAAAGTTTTAAACTGAAAAATCAAGGTTAACGTGGAATAAAGATACTTCGACGACAAAACAAGGGAAAAATATTATTGATAAGAAAATACGTGTTCTATGGTTGCGGTTTGAATACGGAAATTTTATTCAGTTCATTTAACTTATTCCTTTTTTATGGTTTTATATATATATTTTTCGAATATAAAGATGGCCAGAAGGGCGGGAAATTCAAATATTAGACCAATCATTTGAGTTGGTCATTTATTCACAATAATTCAAATTTCCTTTATTTATTTTAATTTAATTTTTTAATGTGTCGAAATACATTTACCTACTGAATTACTTAATAAAAACTCTTATTTTCTTCTTTAGTAACAATAAGTTATTAGTTTTTTTTTAAGAGAAATATTTGTAGTCAAGCTTTTTTGTTGTAAAAAAGTTTCGGTTTTATTTTTTTTCACAGAAATGATCTTTGGAGCATTGTTAATAAACTGTAAGAATATCATTGCACCAGCACTTCAAATCAGCATAATGCATAAGCATAATGAAAGGAAATGTAGAACGGAGCAAAGTAACACCCCCCCCCCCCCCCCCTGGACAACTTTGCTCCACTTCTAAACAAAACACAAAAAATGTTATAACAATCGTTTAAACTTATTTCATATCTTGATAATGAAAAAAAAAAGTATTTAAAAAAAATTCTTTGACATATTTTAGAAATTTTATAAAAAAGGGGAAAAAACGGTGAAAAGTAAACCCGGTTTACAGTTAATAAATTTAATATAGAAAATGTTTTCAGATTTATCTTGGCTGTCAATAAAGCAAGCCATTAAATATTATTTCTATTTTATTGTAAAAAAAATAGAGATATTTAAATTAATTACATTGTTGAATTAATAAAAGCCCACCTAACAAATTGAAACTTTTAACCCGCGCTCGCTTCCGAAATTCGATAAATAATGATATTTATCCAAAAGCTCAAAATTTATACATTACATTTTTTTTTTTTTTTTTTTTGTCAGGAGGAAATCTTCAAAAGACACTTGGCATTGGCAGTAATCGACACCAAGTAGTGTGGGACTCTTACCTCACTAAAAACTCCTCGTAATCAGAACCAATCTATGAACGATCGACAACAGATTTTTCTTTCTCAATAATATAATCGCTTTAAGGGAAGGTTAAACTTTTAATGCTTCCCATGACTTTTAGGCCATTAGCTCGTGTGGCTTGGTTCTTCTTAATCTCCGAACATTGCCTCTCGTATTTAATACGGACTCCATTTCAGAGTTGATATGACTATGCAGTCGCTGATTGTGTGATACAGCATGTTTTCTTACAACTTCTGTAACCGTTTCTATTTGTAGGTCACGATGTAAATCGCTATTTCTTATACTATACCATGGTGCATTTACTATTCCCCGAAGGACTTTGTTTTGGAACTTTTGGATGATTTTAGTATTTGTTTTCTTTGTACAGCCCCATAATTGGATTCCATAGGTCCAAACAGGTCTAAGTACTTGTTTATAAAGCATTATTTTATTTTCGACAGATAGGTCAGAATTTCTACCGAGCTCTTCCCTTTTCTTTTTGATATGCTCTTTCCATTTTAGTTTTGCATCCAAATTCATCCCAAGGTATTTAACCGTGTTGGTAAAAGGTATGACTTGATTGTTGATGAATATTTGTACGTAGCTTAACTTCTTATTTGTAAAGTTTATATGTGCAGATTTAGCTTCATTGAGCTTGATACGCCATATTTTGGTCCAATTACTAACGGTGTCGACGGCATTTTGCAATTTCTCAGCAGCCTTGACGACGCACTTACTGTATGCCAAAATTGCAGTATCATCTGCAAAAGTAGCCATAACGGTGTTGTTATCCACTGGAATATCCCTTGTATATAGCAAATACAGGGTAGGTCCTAGGACGCTTCCTTGTGGAACACCGGCTTGTATTTTACATAGCTTTGAATATTCTTGATCATACCGTACTCTGAAGAACCGGTTTGAGATATAAGATTTAAGTATTTCGTAGTACTGCCTGGGTAGGTACCTTTGCAGTCTATAATCTAGCCCCTCATGCCATACCTTGTCGAATGCTTGAGCAAAATCTAAAAATATAGCCGAACATACTTGTTTTTCTTCTAATGCTTTTTCAACTGCATCCGTTATTCTATGAATTTGGTCTATCGTAGAATGTTTATTTCTAAATCCAAACTGATGATTTGGGATTAGATTTCTTTCCTCTATGACTTTGCTTAGTCTTTTCAATAGCAATTTTTCAAAGACTTTTGCCATTATTGCTATAAGCGATATTGGTCTGTAAGACGTTACTTCTTATGGTGGCTTACCTTGCTTTGGTATAACAATTACTTCAGCAATTTTCCAATGATGTGGGACATATTGGGTCTTTAGGCATGCATTTATTATGAATTGGAGTTTTATGAAGGCCTTTGATGACATTTCTTTCATAACCTGAGCAGTTATTAGATCGTACCCAGGTGATTTTTTGTTCGATAGTTGATTTCGACACAAACTTTTTATTTCTTTGAGTGTGACAATTGGCATGTCAACTTCATCGACTTTATCAATAAACTGTAAGCTATTTTCAGATGTATTTGCTGGGAATCGCTTAAAAACATTCGCAAGATGTTCTGCAAATAGGTTAGCTTTTTCTTTCGGATTTCCGATCCAATTCCCGTTGAGAGATTTTATTGGCGAGTTTTGTAAGTGCGGTCTTTTCAGGCGCTTGGCTGCTTTCCAGAGCGAATAATCGGTTGAAACATAAGTCGTTAAACTTTTCAAGAATCTACTTAACGAATCATTTTTGAATTAGTAGATTTGTCGTTGCTTTGCTGGTTAAACGCTGTTTTGTCGTCTGGAAATCTAGTATTTTGCCATTTTCTTCGAGCTCTTCTCTTCTCCAATATCAACTCTCTTATCTCGTCAGGGTATTTTTTTTTTTCAGTTTGCTTCCTACTCGAGTAAGTTGGTGGTGCAAATATAGTTTGATATTAAATCATCAAGAATCAGTCCACTTGAGAAATGAGTTTCGGACAATAGACAAATATTTATGTGTTTGATGTCTAAGAAGACTTTTAATTCTGATAAATGGTATAAAAGACCGTTTGCATTCCATGTTCCAATTTTTAGTGTTCTGCCCATCATTATTTTTTAAGAGCGACTTCTTCACTTAGCCGTTTGATGTTCAAATCCTGATTGTCAATTCTTTTAAGAATAAGTTCAAGAATTTCTTTAATGGAAGTTTTTTCATTCTTCCTCACGTTTTTAACAATGTGTGAATAGGATTTATTTTCGTCGCTTTTGCTTTTAACAGCTTCCTTCGGAGGTTCTTTCTTACCTTTATCTTCAGCTTCAGGAGTTCTTTTTGTGTTTGCGGAATTGCTAGGCTTTATTTCACCGGATGTCATTTTGCTTTTGAATTTTTGAAATCTTTTAGCAACTGGACAGCCTCTATAGCTTGCAGGGTGATTACCTTGACAGTTTACACATTTTGCTTTCTGTTCTTTGCTTGATGGACAGTTTTTAGTTGCGTGTTTTCCTTCACACTTAACACAAGCAAACTCGCGGTTGCAATATTTTAGGGTGTGGCCAAATGCTTGGCATCGTTTACATTGCGGAACAATTTTTGATTTTCGCAGTGGCTCAATTTTGACTTTTATGCCCAAGATTGATCGAATACTATAGACATTTTCAAGATTTTATTTGTTGTCGAAAAATAGCGTGAATAAAGGCCGGGATATCTTTATTATTTTTGGTTCCCCAGCAGAGTTCTTAGTAGTCTCATTTTTAATAAGATTGACTGCATCAAGGGCCTGCTTGAACATTTCTGTAAAAAAAGCCTGCTTGAACAAGGTCTTCTACTAATTCTTTTGGAGAACATGAGGAATGCAGGCCTCTGGCTACTACTTTTATTGGTCTTGTGGATTTGTTTTCATACGAGTGCCACTGAATTTTATGTTTGCTTAGTTCCTCAGTGACCAGTCTATAGTCATCATCTTCCTCGACATTGACTTTCCAATTGTCTTTGTTACACGATGTATATTTGCATGCTTTTTTAGTACATTTCTCAATAATTTTCTTAAGATCTCCAAAATTTTGGAATCCTGTGATCATAATTGGTGGTGGTACAGTTTTTCTGTTGCCTTTAGACAAAGACTTCGGTTTAGCATTGGCTAGCACATTATTTGTATTATTCTTTGTAGTACCCAAGTCTTTTTTATTTTCAGTTTTCGAGGTTTGCTGGTTCTTTGTATGCAATTCGGGGCTACCTTCCGCTTTTCGTTTTTTAGCAGTGCGCTTATTTCTTTTTCTTTCAGTTTCAAATAAAAGTTCTTCTTCGTCAGTTTGATAGACAGTAACAGTATCTTGTTGACTTGTCTGAACCGTAGACTTGTGTTCCTTGTCAAATAGAGACACCTTTTCTTCGAGTCTTTTTACTTGCTCCTGAAGACTTTGAACTAAAGTTTCAAGTTTCTTTCTTGCTGCTATTTCCTTTTGCCATTCATCAAAGTAATCTTTTGATTCGGTTTGCCAGTTTTCTTTGCTTTCTTTGAAACTCTGTTGTCCTGCAGTGTCGATCATTTCAGAGACATTGGTTTCTTTTTGACTAATGACTTTTACGTCATTTGTCTTAGTTGGGGTTTTCGATGGTGTAACCCTTATAACCCTACATTATACATTACATATGAAAATAAAAGAAAACATCTCAACCTCATCTGAACATAACACTTCAATCAATAATTAATTATGCAACAAATAACAAGTCGATAAATAATAATTCAGTGACAAATAATTATACCCAACACACGACGCGTCTTACAAAACAGTAGATAAGACATAGTATGTGTGTATTTTGGAAATGGCTGCGTCCCTATAAACCACATGACTTTAAGTAAAAAAGCAACAACAACGACAAATGATGTCGGTAGTATAACCCCTTATCGCATACGAAGCCATATATGGCATTATAAACCTAAGCTCTTCTTCAGGTCGTTATATTTTTTTTTGTTTTTGCCAAAGTTGATTAATGATAAGGTATACATTTGTTTGAATAGCGGATTCTTTTTTTTTGGTTGCAAAGTGCAACTGTCAAGCTATAATCGAGATATTGTAAAGCGTGGTCCAAATTGAAAGTGAAATTTAATAAGTGCTACTTTTGAAAATCAGTTAACAACATCATTATATATTATTTGAGTATTCAACAACATATTATTGTAACAATATTTGTGTTTTTTCTTGTTTCAATTGCTATTCTGGCGATTTTTTGAACTTGCCATATTTGGCTTCGTATGCATTCCAGACAAAATCCCGTCTTTCATATATGGCTTTATATTCAATTTTTTTTTTTTTACAGAAATGAAAGCTTCCAACTTTTATGGTTCTTCAAAACGCGTAAATCCAATTCCAGGAGATGGATTTTTAAGTGATGATGAATGGGCTTCAGATTCCGTGTTTATGATAATGTTACCATTCCGGAAACCGATTCGGAAGAATCCGATGATGATGACATAGAATTTATGCAGCCTCAAACTTCATCGAGAGCGAAGGGAAAAGGGTTAAAAAACAACCTATTATATTGAAACTTGCCAAAATGGATGCTTTCGATGAAAAAATTTTGAATTCAAAGGAAACAGTGATCTTTCCGAAACTATAAAGCAGTTAGATACACCAAATGAAATCTTTAAGTTTTTGTTCACTAATGATTTGATTGATATGATCGTGGAAGAATCTAATTTGAAATCTCTTCAAGACAACATCAACAAGCCAGCAAGCATTTCAAGAGATGAAATGGAACAATTCGTGGGAATCGTTATGTTCATGTCTTGTTTGAAGCTGCCTTCAACGAGGATGTACTGGACGAAACATATTGGTCAGCCTCAAGTCTACGAAACCATGCCATGCTATAGATTTGAGGTTATAAAAAAGAATTTGCATTTTAACAACAATGAACACTTTAAGCCCCGTGGAACAGTTGGTCATGACAAACTTTATCAGGCCTCTTTTGGATGGAATTCGCAAACGTTTGCTATTGGTGCCAAAGGAGGAGTATTTATCAGTGGATGAACAAATAATTCCCACCAAGTGTCGTCATGAAATCAAACAATATAATCCTGCAAAACCTCTTAAATGGGCTTTAATGAGAAACGAAACTGCTTCAAAGATTTCCACAAAACATAATTTCTTTTATTTTTCTTAACGCATACGAAGCCAAATATGCCTTAATTATTTTTCGTACTTTTTTACTGCAATGCATACGAGTCCATATATGGCTTCGTTGTTAACTTTTGTTAAAAAACTAAATTTTTTTTTTCTAATGATGCTGAATAATTACTTAAGCCTAATAAAAGATAGTTTCAAGAAAAAAAAAATTTTTTCCACCGCCTTCATAATTTATGCAATAAGGGGATAAGGATGAGTAGAATCTCGTTCGGGATAGATTTTTGACGTTTATTCGAGTATCAAATGAGTTTTTCTATGTTTTATCTTTAAATGCTTATACGACTGATGATTTTCATATATGTCTATCGAACAACAGCAAACGGCGGCGGCGGCGTTCAAAAATTTAACAGAAAAGAAATTGTATAACCACTTCTATATGCAAGGATTTGTTGCTTACGATTTGTGATTTGTAGAAATTTATTGATTTCGATGATTTGATATGTACACTTATGAATATAATTATAACATAACTGAATTGAAATGAAAAAAGCTCTGTCTTACGATTGCCAACATTTCTTGCATTGCTTTATTCACTATTTTCCTTCAATGTTGACATTTTTTCCAATGCTATTTGTTATGCTTTACCCTAAATCATTATTAGCCACGTTTTATTCTGAATTTTCTATATTCACTTATATTCACTTCACAATAAACCGATTTTTTGACTATATTCACTTAGCAAGTTCACTTTGAATTATACTTTCAATGTTGGTACCCTTGGCACTTGTTCTAAGGATAAGAAACATTAAAAATTTGCAGTCAGAAGAATATAAATGCATACCTTTTATTTTCCATTTCTATTTTTCTCAATTTAATTCTCGATTCTCAATTTATTTGCCGCGTTTCAACTTTTTACTTTCGACAAACAAATGTCACTTTAATTTTTTTTCGCAATGGCTGTGTTTAACAAGATTCATTTTTATTTTTAGAAACGAATAATCGAATCGAATTAGGATTCATATTTCGATGCAGGTATTTATTTCACGGTTGCTAGTTTGTCAATTAAAAACTCATTAAATCATAAGTTAGTAAGTGACTTATGAATTAAATTAGTCAAAAGCATGGAGGAATAAGGAAGAAGAGGGAAAACCATTGCTTCTCCTGCCACCACCACCTTAACACCACTTTATTGTCGGATTTCAAACTGGTTTTGAAAGCTGAAAATAAAATGGTGTTTGTGAAGTCAGTTTGAAGAAAGATGCCGTGGTGTGTGTGTGATTTTGCCTCTTCTTGTATCTCCTCTGTGGTCAGAAGTCATAATCTAGCAAATGACTCATGTGACTAATACCGTTCCAGCACAGCGATTTTTCGTAGCAGTGCACAAAAGAGAGTGCTGTCGAGAGAGTAAAAAATTTCCCTGCCCTGCGAATTTCTGCCACTAAAATTTCTGTGGACAGAAGTCGTGCACAGCCAAAACAAATACAAAAACTGTCAAACAGACGTTTTTCCAAGCGTTGCGTTGCGGCGAATGTTTTGTTCAAGGCGTTTCTTTACTTTTAAGACAGTTCCGCTCTTTCAGAGAGTTTCTGAGAGAATTTTACAACCACTCCTTAAAATATGACAGATTGTGAATTTCTGTGCACAAAAGTAATAGTCCGGGATCCCTGGTCCAATTTTTTTTGTGACTACTATCAAGCTAATTTTCCCTGAGTGGCTTTATTTTGTTGAGACGCCCAACAATTTTCTAACGAAAACTTTCGACTGTGGTAGCTAACAGAGGTAGAAAGGGTGAAATATTTCGATTTCATGATACTAAAAAATTTATTAGTAACAGTTTCTTTCTTAGTTAAGCTTTAAGATAATTATCTGAATTACGTAAAAAAATATTTGTCCTACCAATTGTATGGTTTGATCTTAAGAGTCC
Organism: Melanostoma scalare; assembly: GCA_949752695.1. NCBI lineage: Eukaryota > Metazoa > Arthropoda > Insecta > Diptera > Syrphidae > Melanostoma > Melanostoma scalare. The sequence goes on from OX456985.1 coordinate 121,080,662, forward strand.
CCTTCCTCAAACATGTATCGATTACGAGGTCAAAAAAAGTGATTACTAACAAGCTGATTTTTTCGTTTTTACTTATTTAATATTTATATAATCTAACAGTCGGATTGTCCTACAAATTCCGTGGTACGTTTTTTCAGTCCTACGCTCAGAAAATGTCAATACCACCAGATTATTATTTTCATTACTAACTGTAGGTCAAAAATATTACATTAAAGGTTAGTGTGTTATCTGCCCAATTCAAACAATGTCCTACAAGAAAACAGGTATGCATCGCTAGTCCGACAAGAATTGTAATTTTTTTGTTTGTTTATTTGTAACATATGGTACAAGAAAAAATCTTGCTCTAATTTTAAATATTTAGCTTTATTTTTTCGGAAATTAAGCACAGAGATTTCGGTATTTCTAAAAAAAAAAATAATCCTCCTCAGATTCATCCGACAAACTTTCGCTGCTATCGCAACTATCGCTGTCATCGGCATGTACTTCACTTCCTTCATTCGGGATATCTGACTCTGTAATAACATAAAAAAATTAAGTAAATCATAATATAATAATGAATAGTCAATCATAAAATAACAATTGTATAAATAGGGTACCTTGAATGTCGGAAGATATTTCTTCAAAAGATGGACTTTGGGACCAATAATATTCATATTTGCCATCAATTATTGTCCATCCAAAATTTTCTGGCAATTTTTCCATTGGGCACCGCATGTGTGCATTACACCATACATTGCAGATAAATACAGTTCTTTTAATTTGTTGCAACAATTCTTGTTTTGTTGTTGGCAAACTGGAAGGATCATATCCTACAATTTTTTGTTTTAAAATATCTTCGTTTTCATTTTTTGATTTATATCCTTTCTCAAATAACTCATACCGTCCTTTGTTAATATCATTTTTTGTTTTTAATGAATAAACTCTGCATACATACTCTTCGATAATTTGAAATACCTCATTCGATGTTGTTAATGCTGTAGTTTCAATTCGTAGGAGTTTATTAAAAGCCTCTTGAAAATTGTTATTTTTCTTCAAAATAGTGAAAGGTCTCTTTTTTCCTTTACGAAAGAAAGCAGGATTATAATCATTTCCTGTAAATATATGGCATATAGCGAGTGAACAAGATAATTGATCCCCAAGGTTTTCATAAATTTCATTTGTGTTTAAGTACAGTTTTTTTTTACTCGTGCTTAGATTAATTATTATTTGAATTTGATCTTTTAAATACTTAAAGTTTGCCAACATTATTATTGGTATATCAGAATCTGTACACTGTATCTGCACACTATAATTAGTATTAAGTTGACAAATGTGGTATACAATTTTGGTATCAGCTTCTTCATAATAACAAGAGAGGTTATAGTCAATGACTCTTATTATTTTATTTTCACTAGACAGCTCGTAAGTGTAACATTGCTCATAATTAAGTTTAACAGTCTTTCCGATGATCAATGCAATAAATTCGTCCCTTGTCCAATCTTCAATTAAAAATTCTACAAATTGTTTTTTAAAGTTGTTGCTCTTTAATAATTTGCAAAAATCTGCAGGACGATTCGAGTCTTTACGTATTACGTCATACTGTGTGTCCTCTTCACCTCTCAAATCATGTTCAAAATCTTTAATACTAGGTTTTTTGTACTTGTTAAGTGGAATCTATCAAAAAGTCAAAATTTTTTTTGTCACGCTTGAAAAATAAATTGATTTCTTATTTCATGAATTTCAAATACATATATATTCAATTTGAGCACCGCTATAGCGTAGCGCGTTATTTTTTACATCATGCATATGTACTGCTACTTTTGGGCGTAGGACTGAAAAAACGTACCACGGAATTTGTAGGACAATCTGACTGTTAGATTATATAAATATTAAATAAGTAAAAACGAAAAAATCAGCTTGTTAGTAATCACTTTTTTTGACCTCGTAATCGATACATGTTTGAGGAAGGGGACTCTTAAGATCAAACCATACAATTTGTAGGACAAATATTTTTTTTACGTAATTCAAATAATTATCTTGAAGCTTAACTAAGAAAGAAACTGTTACTAATAAATTTTTTAGTATCATGAAATCGACATATTTCACCCTTGCTACCTCTGTTAGCTACCACAGTCGAAAGTTTTCGTTAGAAAATTGTTGGGCGTCTCATCGAAACGATGCTATTCACGAAGATTCAGCCTGATAGTAATAATTTTTACATCATGCATATGTACTACTACTTTTGGGCGTAGGACTGAAAAAACGTACCACGGAATTTGTAGGACAATCCGACTGTTAGATTATATAAATATTAAATAAGTAAAAACGAAAAAATCAGCTTGTTAGTAATCACTTTTTTTGACCTCGTAATCGATACATGTTTGAGGAAGAGGACTCTTAAGATCAAACCATACAATTTGTAGGACAAATATTTTTTTACGTAATTCAGATAATTATCTTGAAGCTTAACTAAGAAAGAAACTGTTACTAATAAATTTTTTAGTATCATGAAATCGACATATTTCATCCTTTCTACCTCTGTTAGCTACCACAGTCGAAAGTTTTCGTTAGAAAATTGTTGGGCGTCTCAACAAAATAAAGCCACTCAGGGAAAATTAGCTTGATAGTAGTCACAAAAAAAATTGGACCAGGGATCCCGGACTATAAAGAAACAGACTTATTCAATCTGTTGTCAAAAATCAGAAATATTTACGAACACAACCCAAAGACTGCCAACCTCTGGGTTCCAAAAAAGAAATTTACCAACCATCCCTGTTGTTCACTTAGCTAAGTGAGTTATTTTTGTTCACTTATGCTATTTACTTAGTAGTTGTTGTTTTTCCATGAGCTTAAGTGAATATAAGTGAATATAGAATTTCAATAAAACTCGGCTATTATTTATTAGTTATTTATTGTTTCCACTTTCTAGTAATAGAATTACTGCTCAATGCAGGTATTTATTTCAGGATAAGGTAAAGAAGAAATTTACTGAAGCGTAAGTCGATTATGCATCTCAGAGACTTGAGCGGTACTGAACTTAGAGCAAGCTCATTTGTACACACTTATCTACGCTCTTCATCATTAATGCAAGTGTTAGTGGTTAGTAAATAACGCCAACACAAGCACAAAGAGAACGTATACGAGGGAAAAAAAACGTTACAATTTTTAACAGAAAAACAAATAAAAGTACATTATTAAATAGAAATACATAAACAAGGGTAACATTATTAATCAAAAACTATAAATAAGAACAGAAATAAATTAACAATAACAAAATATCAAATATAAGTCATGCAGGTGGCACACTGGTTTTTAGTTTTAATTTTAAATTATTTTTACTTAGGTTGAAATTGGAAACAAAAGGATAGGAGTTAGATAACCTACTTATGCGAGCTAATGGCTCATGCATTCCATAGTTAGTTCTGTTGTGGGAGCAATGTATAAACTCTAAGGGTGGTATTCACCAAACAATCTTAAGAGCGCTCTTAAAGCTAAGTGCTATTCACCAAGTAATAATAGGGTCTAGTCTAAGCTAATTCGAATATTCGAAAAATAAGGGTGTTGAGCCTGTGAACGCACACTTTTCGAACTACTTCGACAATTTCAGTGTCAATTGTCAAAATCAGCTGTTAAGCAAACCAAAAACAGAAAAAATTTTCGGAAATTTAAGAAAAGGTAGAACGTAAAATTAATTCATTCTCTGTATTGCAGACCATAATTCGAATTTCTTATTTTTTTCAGCGCTCCTTCTCCTTCCATTTTGATTTTTGAATAACAACCACAAATGACGCTGTCAGTAAATTTCGAATTTTCGAAGTTATTTAAAACAACAACCGCTCATAACTTAAGAGTGGTAGCGACCACTCTTAAGTGTTATGAGCGCTCATAAATCTGCACTAATAGTGGTCGGTGAATAGGTTTATGAGGCACTTAGTTTAAGATTTCTTGGTGAATACCACCCTAAATTACGTAGTTGGTGAGATCCTCCACGATAGTTGAAACTAATGTGGGAGAGCAAGTCTGGGGCATCAGTTGAACCGGTTAATAATTGATGAAAAAACACTAAATCATTGTTGATTCGTCTCTGTGAAAGGGTTTGAAGATTTAATAGGTGAATCCGATTTTCATAAGGAGGGAGATTGAAAGGATCTTTCCAATTAAGACCTTTGAGAGCGAAACGTATGAATCTGTGCTGTATTGCTTCGATTCGAGATTTATGAATATCATAAAATGGTGACCACACCTGAGACGCATATTCTAGATGCGGACGACCATAACACTTATATAAAGAGAGGGTGACATAGGGGTCATTAAATTCTTTTGCCCATCGCTTAATAAATCCAAGCATTGAATTTGATTTGTTAATAATGAGGTTGATGTGCTCATTAAATTCTAGGTTGGTACTAAAAAAAACACCGAGGTCACGGAATCCAGAAACTTGAGATAGGGATTGTTGCGATATTAAATGTTCTCCATTACTAGGCGATCTTTTGCGGAAGAAGGTCATACTTTGGCACTTGGAAGCGTTCAAACTAAGCCCGTTCTTGGAACACCATTGAACAAAACTGTCGATATCTTTTTGTAAGAAGTCTCGATCTGAAGCATTTTTAATGGTTTTAAAAATCTTCATATCATCAGCAAAGATTAAAATGTCGCTGTAGGAGATGCAAGAAATTACATCATTAATTGCAACAATGAAAAGTAAGGGACCAAGATGACTTCCTTGTGGCACACCATACAACGCATTGAAAGGTTTTGATAAAACGTTTCGAAATTTGACTTCATTAGACCTATTTTTTAGGTAGGAGCTTATCCAATGAATAAATAATGGGGGAAATCCAAATGCTTTTAGTTTATATAGTATAATATTATGAGACAGTTGGTCAAACGCCTTAGAGAAGTCAGTGTAAATGCAGTCAAGCTCGCTCCCACATTCAAGGGCGTTGGAACATTTATGATAAAAAGATAGAAGGTTCGTAGCCGCCGATCTTCTTTGCATAAATCCATGCTGCTGATGGCAGATAACATTCTTTGCAAAGAAGGATAGGCTTTCGCAGACTACTTGTTCAAATAGCTTGGGTATACATGAAAGCTTTGAAATTGGCCTGTAGTTTTTTATATCGATTTTTTCACCCTTCTTGAAAATTGGTGTTATAAAAGATTTTTTCCAAATAGTGGGACATATTCCAGCTTTTAGAAAGCTTTAAAAGATATTCGAGTGGAAATGATAAACGTAAAGAACACTTTTTTAAAACAATTGGCAGAATCGTGTCCGGACCAGAAGAAACGTCATCTTTAAGAGAAGAAAGGTAGTAAGTAATTCTATCTCTGTGAATACGGATACTATTAAAATTTACTTGCGAGCAGTGAGTTAAATACTGAAAAAAATGTTCATCAATTTCTAAATTCGTACTACAAAAAGAAGCACAAAAATGATTTGCAAATGCATTGCAAATCTCAGGAGTATTTTTTAAAGAAGTGCTATTATAAACAAAGTTGAGTGGATAGCCGTCTGATTTTTTTTTTAGAGTTTACAAACGTCCAAAAACTTTTTGGGTCATTTTTCATAGAACACCCCATTTGATTGACATAGTTAGAGTATAGATTTTGAGAAAGAGTTTTGAAGTCTTTAAAAAATCTTATGAATAGTTAGTTGGAGGTCAGTTGGAGAGAGAGTAGTTAAATAGATCTTCCAAGCTTTGTTTCTTTTGTTCCTTAGAGCCTTTAATTCCTTGGTAAACCGAGGTTGACTAAAACTACTATTTCTAAGCAACTTTTGGGGAATTTTAATTTTTCATGCTATTTTCTAAAATTGAGTAGAAGCAAGCGACTGCTTCGTCGATATTTCCTCCTCAACGGGTCTCCACCTTGCCGTGGTGAGGGGGCTTACGCTAGAACCTAAAGCAGGATGGCTACGGTTGGATGGTCCTGGGCGGAAAATCAGCTACCAGCTATGGTTCTGGGCAAACTAAGTGAGACCCACCCCTATGAAAATTATGAAAAGGACACATAAAGATATTAAAAAAATAGCGGGGATATACGCTAAAATGTCAGCAGATGTCACGGCTGCTGGCTTGGGCTTTGCCTTACGATCTCAATATCGAAAGGAGAAGTCGCCAGTGACGGACTTTTCACATTTCATTCTTTGCTTGGTTTGTGTGACGATTTTACTAATAATTTTGGATCTTTTTCTTTTTTCTTTCTTTTCTTTTTCTTTTTCTTTTTTCTAACAGATCCAACTTATAAAGTCGCAAAAGCTTACCAAAGTAATAAAAAGGAATTTATAATGAGCAACTCCAAGAACAACAATAATGTTACGAAAATGACTGAGGAAGAGGAAAACCTCCTACTCGACCGTTTCTCCAGCTTAGTTATGGAAGATGGAGACAGTGGCGAAGCCATCATTGTCGATGACATCAGTGATGCTAGCTCTATGGCAGACTCCGATATCTCCAACCCATCGTGCATGTCCAGGCGGAGTAAAATCTCAAACTGCAAACGCACGGTTAAAAGGCTGGGGAAAGCTGACTGGAACGAAATGACTGACTTAGAACGGAAACGACTACACAATGCACGAGCCTTTCTAGACAGGGAGAACTTGGGAAAAGACGGGCCTCCTGCTAGTCTAGCACCAAGCCCCCTGCAAGGTACAACTGCAAAAACTGACAAGACCAACCAAAACAAACCACACAGCACTCGAACCTTGGTGGAAAGGGAAGGCTTGGGAAAGGATGGGCCAATTGCTAATCCAGCACCGAACCCTCTCTCCCCTCTAAGTCAGAGTGTAAAGACTTCGATGGGTCCGCCTGCTCCGTACACTGATAAAATTCAGCCAAAGAAAAGGCCAACCCCATCGACGGCTGGTGTAGGGACTACGAAAACAGGACATAATACGAAGGACGAACAGACAGACCCTAGAGCACGGAAGCACAGCAGTACTTCTCACCCAGAAATGGGAAATGAAGTCGCTGTTGAGGGGAAGGAGGAACAGAAACTTGATGGTAGTGTAGAAGGCCATAGCCCTCCGCAAGACCTGAATGTGACTGAGGAATCCAACCCCGAAAATCCGTCACACAACAAAACGACGGACAGTCTGGCAACTGTCATCGACAGAAATACAAGACAATGACGAGCAAGGGTCCTCAGCAAAGACGAACTTCAACTGAGACAACAACGCAACGCGGTAAAGACAGTCAGACGCCTATCGAAAAAGGACACCGACTCCTTAACGGGAAAGGCGAGGAAGGCTCTGATGAGGTCCGAACTAAGACTACGGACAATGACACCAACAGACATAACAAAATGAACTGAACAAGACCCGACAGACAATAAACGAGCTGGCTCCGGAGCAAATACCGGAACTGGTGAGGCGACCTCTCTGCCCCTCATCGAAACCGATATGCCGAACTGCTCAAAAAGAGTAAGGAATGCCAGCTCCTCCCCGAACAACTCCTCACCCAACAGACTACCAAAGAGGATGAAGACCTCCTCAGTCCCTGCTGCAAAGGGTCACCTAGTCGCTATAGCCGACTTTGGGAAACCCGACCGCAAACTGAGTGAAGACGAATGGCAGTTACTGGAACTAAGGATCCTGGAAGAGGTAAATGAAGCGATCGTCAAGGGTAGACAACCGCCACTCTTCGGGGACCTCACTACCATCCATGGTTTCAAAGTAATGAACTGCGAGAATGAATGGACCCTTCAATGGCTCCAGGAGTTCGTAAAGAAGACGGCAGCTCCCTGGCAGAATGCTGAGTTACGGCTCGTGACTGCCACTGAGATCAAGGACATAAACCGACCAATAGGTAAACTGCTGGTCAGAGGCCCCGCTATTCCCCGCGATCGGCTGGAAAGGTACATCCTTTCTTTGAATGCCGAACTTTTGAGCGACCAATGGAAGGTCGTGAAGGTGGAGAAGACGGAGACAGGCACTGAAGTGATTGTGAGGTTGACACACAACTCCATACCACTTCTAAGAAGAGTCAGCTTCAAAGTTCGCGTCGGCATTACCCGATGCAAACTCAGGCTGATAGCTAGAAGTAAAAAACAGGTTAGTAAGGCGTTGTATAAAAAACCAAATATGCAATGGAATTGAAGTTAATACAAATCAATCTCCAACATAGTAAAGCCGCCTCCGCCAACCTGGTCTACCTCATGGAGAGTAGACAAATTGATGTAGCCCTTATTCAAGAACCTTGGGTAGCGAGAGGAAAAATTAAGGGCCTACACTCCAAAGAACTCACGCTGTACAAATCCAATTTTGTCAGCCCAGACAGTAACCATAGAACATGCATAGTAGCTAGAAAACAGTTAAATCTTTTTCTTCTAACTACTTATAGCACAATAGACCAGACCGCAGTAAAGATGGAACGCGTAGGACTCCCATCACTAATTTTGGCTTCCATCTACATGCCACATGATGGAATTGAAGGACCACCAGCGGATATCATTTACCAACTGGTAGAATACACAAGTAAGAGTAGACTAGATATTATTATGGGCTGCGACGCCAATGCACACCATGTGCAATGGGGAAACACCGACACGAATTCTAGGGGGGAACTCTTATTTGAATTTATTTTAAGAAACAATCTTTTGGTTATCAATAGAGGTAACACACCTACCTTTGTTACAAAAAACCGTAAAGAAGTACTTGACATTACCCTCACTAATAACTCGGACACTTGTCCAGTAGAGCAGTGGAAAATACTAGAAGAACTCTCTTTCTCAGACCATCGTCTGATAAATTTTATCATGCCCACTACAGACCGCCCAATCAAACCATTTCGTAATAATAGACGTACAGATTGGGCTACCTTTAGTAGGGAGGTGGACGATAACATAAATTCCCTTAATACAAATAGGAACCTTGAACCGCAAAGCCTTGATAAGTTGACTGCAGAACTCACAGGGATTCTGAGAAATGCCCTGGATAAAAGCTGTCCTCTGATCACAACGGTAAAAAGGAACAAAAAACCAATTTGGTGGACCAACGAGCTGAGCAGCATTACGAAAGAAACTAGAAGACTTTTCAATGCTGCCAAACGAACCGGCTCCGAAAATGACTGGGAACATTACAAATCCAGCTAAAGGAAATTCAAAAATGAAACTCAACGAGCAAAACGCTGCTCATGGAGAAATTTTTGCAGCGAAATTGAGTGTACGAACAAATCGGCCAGACTACGGAAAATCCTCTCTAAGGAGACCATACCCCTTGGTTCTCTGAAGAGACCGGATAACCACTGGACTGAATCTCCGGTAGAGAGTCTGGAACATCTGTTCGATTCGCACTTCCCTGGATGCAGCCTTATAGAGAACAGTGAAGTAGATACCACTAATTACTCTAGACATGAAATCCCGACAGATATCGTAACAGAAGAGAAGTTGGAATGGGCTATCAACTCCTTCTCCCCTTTTAATTCTCCGGGTCACGATGGCATTTTTCCTATGATGCTTCAAAAAAGCAGAGAAAAAGTCATCCCACATCTCAAGCACATTTTTGAAAGTAGCCTCATATGGGGTTACATTCCCAAAATATGGCGGGAAGTTAAAGTCGTTTTCATACCGAAAGCCGGCAAACCCAGCCATACAGAAGCAAAAGACTTCAGACCTATAAGTCTGACCTCTTTTATACTGAAAACTTTTGAAAGGTTGCTTGATTTACATATCCGTAGCTTTATGAAACCGGAAGTAATATCCACCTTTCAACATGCTTACACAAAAGGAAGAAGTGTGGAAACAGCACTTCACTGTGTAGTAAGAACCATAGAAAAAACGCTGCAAGATAAGGAATACACTCTGGCAGCTTTCCTGGACATTATAGGAGCTTTCAACAATGTACAGAACAGTGCAATTAAGAAGGCCCTAAATGATCTAGAAGTTGAAGAAACAATAACAAATTGGATCATGAATATGCTAACAAAACGTCAGATCCACAGTGAACTGGGAGGTGCAAACTTGAAAAAGTGTGTGTCAAGGGGAACCCCACAAGGAGGTATACTCTCACCCCTGCTCTGGATCCTGGTCATGAATGAGATCCTCGTAGCTCTCAAACATGATGGCGTAAAAGTGGTCGCCTATGCCGATGATCTAGCTCTTCTGGCAACGGGGAAATTCCCTTCCACTATTAGCGCACAATTGAACTATACACTAACCAAGGTAAGCGCTTGGACAAAAAGATGCGGCCTTGCAGTGAACCCTCTCAAAACAGAGCTGGTACTCTTTACAAATAGAAGAAAAATACATACTTTCGAGTTACCAAGACTAAATGGGACCCCTCTTAAAATCTCTGATCAAGCCAGATACCTGGGTGTGATCTTAGACAAAAGACTAAATTGGAGTCCCAATATACAAGAAAGATATAAGAAATCTATGATAGCACTGTATTCGTGCAACAGGATTTTTGGCAAAAACTGGGGACCAAAACCCAAGATCATCCTGTGGATGTATACTGCCATTGTTAGACATATTCAATCTAATGGCAATTTGGTCTGGTGGAAGGCGCTGGAAAAATCCACGCATTTAAAAACCCTAACCAAAGTTCAAAGATCTGCCTGTATTTGCGTAACTGGTGCAATGAGAACTACACCGACCGCGAGTTTGGAAGTAATCCTCAATCTCACACCTCTTGATCTCTACGCTCAAGAAGCGGCAGCAAATAGTGCACTTAGACTAAACCAATGTAATGTCTGGAAAACCAGCCAAATAGGACACGCACAGATTTTATCAAGATACGCAGATAACAATATCTGAACGGATTACATAACTCCATACTTGGACTTTAAAAAATCCTTCACAACTAGCTTCCCCAATAGACAAGATTGGGAGAATGAAACACCTTACGAAACGTCTATAGCAATCTATACCGACGGTTCAAAAATGGAAGTTGGAACAGGGGCAGGTTTCTTTTCAGAAAGCCTAAACATAGCAAGTTCATTCAGACTTCCAAATCACAGCAGCGTCTTCCAAGCCGAGATCTTGGCAGTCTCGCACGCTGCAAAACAGGTGTCCATGATGACGCTATCACATGCTGATATCACTTTTTTCATTGATAGCCAAGCAGCAATAAAAGCGATTTCTGCCACTCTTATCAAATCAAAGCTTGTTTCTTGCTGTCGCGAAGAGCTAAAGGTTCTTGGCACGCAGCATAACGTTAGACTCTGCTGGGTTCCTGGTCATAGTGGTATACCGGGAAACGAAAAAGCGGACCAACTAGCGAGAAAAGGATCAACACTTGACCCGGATTCCACCCTGTGAAATTAAACAGATAATTGGTAACAAAATAACGCAAAAATCCAATGAAAGATGGGTATGCCTAGATTCCTGTGTTACTTCCAGGAAAATATGGCCGAAATATAATAAGAAAGAATCTGAAAAGCTGCTATCATTGAATAAACCTTCATTGCGAATGCTTATCAGTATCATAACTGGACATAACCTACTAGGTTATCACAAAAAGAAAATGGGTCTTTGCACCGATGACCTATGCAGAGGATGCAATGACGAAGATGAACATGAGGATACAACTCACTTCCTTTGTCAATGCCCAGCACTCTGCCATATTAGGAAAAAATTTCTAGGCAATTACTTTTTAAATGAACTAGAAGAATTATCAGACGCTTCAAAAAGCAGTCTGTTAAACTTCACTAAGGCCACAAAATGGCTAAATACTGACCAGACATAAATTCATAGGTTTCAAGGACGTTACAATACGTCAGGGTATCACAATGGATCTACATTGATCTAAGTGTGACGGAATTAAGATCAACCGTCAGCCCATTCTACCTAACCTAACTTTCGTCGATATTTGCAATAGTTGATATATTTTCAAGTCCAGCAATGCATAGTTCATTCGATAGCAAATCGAAATTCGCTTTTCGAAAGTCAAAAGTATATACATTATACACAGTCATTTAAATTATTAATATCTCGAGAGAGGTTGCTTAATTCTATAAAAATATCTAAAGGGGGATGGAGATCATCAATTCTAGTAATGCCCGAATTTGATTGAAGAACTACCGTGCTAATAGCTTCGGATGAGAAAACTAAATCTAACATTCGATTTTGGAAATTTCTAATACAGCTTACTTGCTGTAAGTCAGTAGATATAATATTATCTTAAGTAGAAAGCTCACGCTGCGGTGAAGTTTGAGAAGGTTTTTGGAAAGATCCATCGTCAGAGGGTAACCATTGAACGTATGGTAGATTAAAGTCACCAACTAAAAGAATTTGGCTCTCTAAGTCAGACAATTCAAAAATGTGATCCAAAATCAGGGCCAGTTCAGAATAAGCTGAGGCTGAACTTTTTGGAACAATATATACATTTACAATAAAAATATTTTTTAACAGTGTACAGACTTTCACACAAACAACATCAATAGACAGTTCAAACGACATATATGTGTTCCTGACTGAAATCAAAACACCATCCCCGACATCATCTGGTCTGTCTACGTGCCGAACAAAGCTATCAGTTTTGCTTATCTTACTACATTTAATAAAATTTTCATTAGGAATTAATTTCTTTGATACTAGATAGCGCACCAAAGACACTACAGCAACCAGCTTGTGTACGAGAAAGCCAAAGTGATGCCCTTAGATCAATACTAGTGCAGTCAATGAAGCGAAAAATAGGGCCCAACCTCCGAATTTTTTTTTACTAAGAACCGATTTGCATGAAATTTTGGAATTAGGCTCATCTTACCCTTAAATTCAAAAGTGAAAATGATTTGCACACCGCCACCACCCTGGGGGTGGTTGCCACCCCTTCTCGGGGGTGAATTTTTTATTTTTTTTTTTAAATAACCTCGGATATCGATAGAAGGCCTAATTTTAAGCAAAAAAACCAATATAAAGTTTTTTGTTAAGTCCAATACTTTTCGAGTTATTGGCAATTGAAAATTCGCAATTTGTTCACGTTTTTCATCTATTTATTGCAAATATCTCCAAACTATACGTTTTATCGAAAATTTTATAAAGAACAAAATTGTAGCAGGTAAAACAATGAACAATTTGGTTTTTTATAAAGTATTCTAAGAACAATATTAAGCTAGATATAAAAGATCAAAACCATTTTTTATTTTGTCTGAAATTTAATGGTTGTAGTCAATGCCATTTAGCGGCGAGCAGATGCATTTTATGCATTCTAATACAAGAGGATGTTTTGTAGTGCTTGAAATAAGCTTTAAAATGAGATAAAAGAAAAAAACATTAGATGCTCCCCTTATTTGCACTACAGCTCACTTATTTTACGTGCAAAAGACTTTTAATAGTGCTCATTTTAAAGCTTATTTCAAGCACTACAAAACATTCTCCTGTATTAGAATGCATAAAATGCATCTACTCGCCGCTAAATGGCATTGACTACAACCATTAAATTTCAGACAAAATAAAAAATGGTTTTGATCTTTTATATCTAGCTTAATATTGTTCTTAGAATACTTTATAAAAAACCAAATTGTTCATTGTTTTACCTGCTACCATTTTGTTCTTTATAAAATTTTCGATAAAACGTATAGTTTTGGAGATATTTGCAATAAATAGATGAAAAACGTGAACAAATTGTGAATTTTCAATTGCCAATAACTCGAAAAGTTTTGGAGTTAACAAAAAACTTTATATTTGTTTTTTTGCTTAAAATTAGGCCTTCTATCGATATCCGAGGTTATTTCAAAAAAAAAAAATTCACCCCCGAGAAGGGATGGCAACCACCCCCAGGGTGGTGGCGGTGTGCAAATCATTTTCACTTTTGAATTTAAGGGTAAGATGAGCCTAATTCCAAAATTTCATGCAAATCGGTTCACAGTAAAAAAATTCGGACCCAAAATGCTTCATTGACTGCACTATACGTGTTATTGACAGTAAGGAAAACGGCTGCAGATATCAACAACCACTCGAATTATTTGGTGAGAAGGATAACCAGTGAGGACCATCACCCCGAGCCAAGATATCTAAGCGTGATGAACACTTTGAACGAAGAAATAATACCAGCCAACGGCGAAGCCACCAATTTCTACGCTGACCCTGGGTCAGCATATTTCCGTGGCTAATGCCACCCTCAACGCTCTCCCCATGCAGAGGGACGCCAGCGACAACCGGGACGGAACATCCCGAGATCACCCAAGTCAACCGACTTATAATTAAGATTTTTTTTTCTTTTCAGCTATATAAGTTATTATTTCAATTCTAGACAAAGTATTTGGTTAGGCCCCCTATGTGCCAACATTCTTACATTATCATTTTTTAAATTCTAAAATTATCTAGTATAAGTATCAATTGTATATACATAACGTTCAATAAAATAATTATTATTACTAGATAGCGCAAAACATCGTTTGAATTAAGATCTGGCCTAAGTCGAGACACAAAAATTAATTTAGGTTTTGGAACTACCTCCATTGGTGTACAATATGCACCAGATTCAGGGTCAGAACTAGAATTAGATGGCAATGATCTATTTTCGAAATCTATTACTTCAACTACTGGTTCCATCGGAACAGAAGGAATATTGATTTTAACAGAGTTGCTTCTCAAAGTCTTGCGCTTTGAAGGAGGGCTCAAATTTCTGCTAGTTACTATGCCTTCACGATTTTTCTTAGACCCTGTACTTGGAATCAAGGCAGAGCTTTTAGTTGCTGACGAAGTAGACTGAACATTGAGGTCCTTTAAATCGAGAGCTTTCTGGGGAATCAAAGTCTCAAAGTCGTCTGTAGATGTAGATATTTCAACAGAGCTACAGGGAGAAGAAAATGAATCTAAGTTCAAAACGGATTTATAGAAAGCTTTGAGCAGCTGATCGAAATCTTTCGACAGCTTTTCAATTTCGAGTTTGAACGTAGACATTTTTATTGCTAATTGGGAAGTAGATATCTTTTGCAATCCTCGCAATTTTTTTTCTTACCGATCACTATCACTTTACAATTAAGGTAAACAGATAATCAAAATTAATTGAAAACAAGCTGATTTACAAATCAAAATAACACATGAGACTGTAACTCGAACTTAAAAACAAGTAATCAAAATGCAATTTTTAATTTCAATAAGTAAATTGCACTACAAAAATAAAATTTATCAAGACACGGTTAGTGCACAACCAAACACACAAGAACCAGTTTTACCACTGCTTATGTCTAGTTTCTTAAAACACTATTATTTTCTATAAGGTAATTTTAACCCCCTATGAATATTACGTCACAAAAGCTTATGCATAGTAAATTAGAATTAATAAAAATTCCGTTGTTCGTTTGGTACTTTCGCTACTAAGAAAACAGATTTGGAAATTTAAAAGTAAATAAAGTCCGTGGTTTATTATCAAGAAAAATGTTTTATGACAGATAATTAAATTTTATCTCAAAATCACTCATAGGGACTTGCAACCTTAGTCGAAAAAAGTAACTTGGATCAATCTTTCTAAATAAATTATAACAGCTTAACTGGAACCAAGGTTTTTAATTTTTTTTAAATAGCAACATAAGTCGTTTTCAAGTCATTCCCTCACAAGAGATGGTTGTGAGAAATGCGCTAGGCCCAAGGGCTCCTCGCTCTGTTGCGCCACCCTATTTATTTATTTAAGTCGTTTTATCTCTGAAATAAATTTATAATCTTTGAATATAATGGCAGAGGAATGTTCTTTCTTTTCTGCTGATTCTTAGAAAAAATGTCTGCTCTCCTGAAAAGTATTCAAAATCTGCCAAAAAGGGGATGGCTCGTCGCCACCGATATGTACCTTCATAGTTTGTAACTTTAAAAAGAGGCTTACCAGTAAATAGTTCAGGAAAGTCGTCCAAAGGTGATCCATTATTACTATCGTTACAGTCAATAACTGTTCCGTTTTCCCTTGGTACAATATTTAGTGTGAAATGAGTTTCGACATATTTTATAACCTCTCTAATAACGTTGTCACTGCTGGCTAAAAAGAAAAAACATATTTATTACATCTATTTTGTAGAGAAAGTAGAATCGATCAGCTTTATCTTTGTAAATATTTATAAATTATTTATTTACTTTTGTTTTTAAGGTACCTTATCATTTTAAATAAAATATAATATAAATAGTACAGAAAACATTACAAAATAGTATTAATAATCTAGGCAAGCAGTTTCGCTGCCGTCTGCTTGATTGACGCTCTGACAAGCTAAGCATTATATTTGTAAATTACAATATTATGTACATTTAAAAACAAGTTGTTTCACATTTATGTATTTTATCTACTGCTTTATAATATACTTACATAGTTATAATTTTATAAATGTTACCAGTATGCAATCTGTTAAACTTTAGGTGGTAGATGATAAAATGAAATAAAAAAATAAAAATTAAAAGAATATATTGAAGTAGATTCAATTTTTTTCCTTTTTAAATAATGTACTAATGTACTTTTTTTGGACAATTTTTTTTTTTCACTCCCATCCCGAAATTTTGTGGAAAATACCTAAAAAAAAATTCTCAAAAAATTTCAGCCCTTAATATTAACATTTAGTACTCGACCAAGGCATGCAAAGATTTCCCATATAAAATACACGTAAACTTAAACTTTTTTTCTTTAAAATTCTACAGTTCAGAGGCATTTTATGGTATAGTCTAGGACATTAGTGGGTTTTCTTTAGAATTGAATGCTCTACAAAAGCTCTTATTGCGGTGAAGGCGTAACTCACACCTTCGAAGTAGTACGTGTCACCAAACCCAATTTTTCCATTAAATTCTTGTTCTTTTGCCCCTATCTCGTAAATGACAGTAGCCACAAAAAAATGTGTTTTACAAACTTGTAGGAAATTTAATTTTCTACAAAAAATTTCCTAACGTTGATATTTATTGAGATATTGAGGTTTTAAGTTAAGAAAGTATGGAATTTTAATTAATAATAGTAATAATATCTTCTTTTATATAAAAATGAATCGCAAAATGTGTTGGTAAGCGCATAACTCAACAACGCCTGGACCAATTTGGCCAATTCTTTTTTTGTTGTGTTTGTTATTGTCAGGAGAAGGTTCTTATGACATAAAAAATTTTAGATCTGATATTCCCACAGGAACGGGTTTGGGAATGGAAACTTAGAAACTATTAGACAGGTTTCTAAAGCGATTCCAGCATTAGGGGTGCTACATTATCCCCTCCATCAGTAATTAAGATTTTATTTCATCCCTATAATCCCACGGGAACAGAAACGGGAACGATAACCGAAACCTTAAAGTTACTTGACCGATTTAAAAAATTCTTTCAACTCTTGGATGTTTCATTCATCCCTCAGTGACATAGACTAATGAATGATTCCTGTCAAGGTTTGATCCCCATATTCCGACAGGAACGGGTTCGGGAATGGAAACTTAGAAACTACTGGACAGATTTCTAAAACCCTTCCTGCATTAGGATTGCTACATTATACCCCTTCATTAGTAATTTAAATTATATTTCATCCCTATAATCCCACAGGAACAGAGACGGGAACGAGAACCGAAACCTTAAAGTTACCTATTTTAAAAATTTTTCAACTCTAGGATGTTACATTATCCCTCAGTGACATAGACATATAAATGGTTCCTGTCAAGGTTTGTTCCCCATACTCCCACAGGAACGGAATTTAAAATATTGCGGGGATATTCCGACAGGAACGGGTTTGGGAAAGAAAACCTAGAAACTACTGGTCAGATTTCTATAACCCTTCCCCTTCCTGCATTAAGATTGCTACATTATCGCCCTCAATTAGTAATTTAGATTATATTTCATCCCTATAATCCCACGAAATCAGAAACGGGAACGAGAACGGGAACCTTAAGGTTACTTGACCGATTTCAAGAAATTTTTCAACTCTACGATTATCGCCTTATATTTCACATATTTCCACGGTAACGAAAGATTCCCACAGGAACGGAAACCTAGAAACTACTGGACAGATTTCAAAAATTCTTTCGTCATTGGGATGCCACATAATTCCAAAGTTAAAACGATTATTTTTCATAAAAAAAAAAACGAGAACGGGAACCTTAAAACTACAGACCCGAGCAGCGCCGGGTGGCTCAGCTAGTAATTAATTAAAATTCCATACTTTCTTATCTTAAAACCTCAATATCTCAATAAATATCAATGTTAGGATATTAATTTTTTAAATTTTTTGTAGAAAATTAAATTTCCTACAAGTTTGTAAAACACATTTTTTTGTGGCTACTGTCATTTACGAGATAGGGGCAAAAGAACAAGAATTTAATGGAAAAATTGGGTTTGGTGACACGTACTACTTCGCCGGTGTGAGTTACGCCTTCACCGCAATAAGAGCTTTTGTAAAGCATTCAATTCTAAAGAAAACCCACTAATGTCCTAGACTATACCATAACATGCTTCTGAACTGTAGAGTTTTAAAGAAAAAAAGTTTAAGTTTACGTGTATTTTATATGGGAAATCTTTGCATGCCTTGGTCGAGTACTAAATGTTAATATTTAAGGCCTGAAATTTTTTGAGAATTTTTTTTTTAGGTATTTTCCACAAAATTTCGGGATGGGAGTGAAAAAAAAATTTGTCAAAAAAAAAGCACCCTATAATGTACATATATCAAAAAAGTTGCTTACTCCAATGAATGAGGAAATTGTTCGTGAAAGAGAGGTTAATTTTTTCCGTAATTAGTTCTATGTGGTTGTTGAAAAAGGAAATCTCCTGGTCTTAAGTATCTTGAAGGAATGTAAATAGGAACTAAAGAAAGCAAAAAAGGGCTTCTTTTATGATAACACAAAATATCCCTGAAAAACATTATATCATGCGTATTTCTGCGTGATTCCATGGAATTCAGACCTAATAATTGGCATCTTGCTTTATAGTTGGGAACAAAGTTCCAGCCCATTTCATAAAAAACGAATGTCGTAAATCGTTTTTGAATTCGTTCTACCCTATCAGACTGGGCATTGTAATAAGGATTCCAAATAACATCTGCATATCCAATAATAGATCTTATTTAAAGCCATTACAGATTTGTTAATAAGTTTTAAGTTGTTTTACTAAATAACAAAAAACATGATCAATGTAACTAAGTTTCTCATTTTTTCTTAGTTTTAATTCTGGCTAAAGTTTGTAAATCCTTAGTTGTCTTTAGGCCGAAAGGTATTAGTATTAAGTTATTGAAGAATTAAGAGCACCCGCCTTGGGTCAGTAAGTTAATTAAGTTATTGTATAAGTAAGTTTGAAACATTTTTGCTAGCACGTAAGTAGTTATAAGATAATGAAAAGTTGAATTGATGATGACATATTTGAAAGTTTAAGTTTATTATTCTCATTGGAATGAATTTTTATTCTTTTTTAACTTTAGTATTATTATGAAAACTTATGTAGAACATTTTTTCTATAATTATATGCGGCTTTAATATACTTGTAGACTGAAACCGAGTAATCCCCATTGAGAATATCTTTGTTTGTTCCATTGTTAATGAAAGCTTCCCGACATAAACAAGTCTTCATTCTTTATAAGTTGGACATATTGCCAGGAAGTGAAATATGTCTTCTTTCATTTGAAGGTTGCATATAAGCTTAAAATAATAATACGTATTATATTTCCTATAATCCCATATCTTTACTTGACCTTACTTATTTTCCCTAATTCCCCCACACCACACAGCACACACCACTCTTTGCCTCCACCAGCAATATAGTTATTTTCCACTTCCTGCACTCAGAAAAAAAAACGAGCTAAATTCAAGAAAATCGGTGTCAAAACAAGCCTATTCCTTGACGAAAGTCTGTCAAAAATTCTCGAAAAATCTTAGTTCGTGCCCAAAGTTCTTGTTTTAAGCCTATTTTTTATAAGCCTCAAATTCTGATATCAAGAATGTTCTCACCTTAATATAAGATTATTTAAGCTTAATTATAAGAATACAAAAGCTTAATGTCCGACTATTACAACCTAAAATTAAGATCGCGCATTCTTAAATATACCAGGGATAAGAATAAAACATACTTAAATCAAGTTTTTTATATTCCTAAATTAAGAATTAAAAAACTTGAAGCAAGAACAAAATCTGGTTTGTTTTAGTTGCTTTCGGATCGCTTCTAGCTTTAAGCGTTACCGAACTTGAAATAAGAACAAAAACTCTTTTATTTCAGTACCCTTCGGATAGCTTCTAGCTTATTAAATCATGATTCAAGATTTGTGAGCTCTTACCTGTAGAATCAATCCTTTTCCTCACCCATTATCCCCATCCCTCTTCTCCACCCCCTCTCCTCCAAAATAAAATTAAAAGCACTTATAACTTCAATGTGTTTATATTTTTTTAATTTTTATTTTACAAAAATTATTTAAATTTACATACTTAATTCTAAACTAGGTTCTTCTTTTGTTTAATGGATACAAATGGAGTGGTGGACTTAAAAATTCCGCAATAATTTTTACTTCAATGGTTCTTATTGAACAACCAATTTGAAATGATTGGAAATGATGGTCAAATCAAAAATTTTCAATTCGTTGGCATAGAACATAAATTGTTTCATTCTGAAATATAAAAATTTTTAATTTATAGAGTTCAAAATTATTAGTAACATCATTACGTAAAGATTATTGGTGCCATGGTGGTTGAAATGGCGTCGGCTTCAACTGAGTAGTCAATGTTTACTCTATTTCTTATATCGTTATCACTTTGTCACTCACGACAACAAAGTTTCAGTTTATGTTTTGAAACACATATACATCACTAGATACTGTTTTCAATGTAATTTTCGTAAAAATATCACTTAACCACTCAATAAGAAATCACGTCCGAACCGTAATAAAGCACGCTTCGAAATGAAACAACGATCTAAGCTTCTTTGTAATCAAACTGCATCATACAAGTTTAAGATCGCCTCGGCTTAATTTGAGAATATATTTGATTGTTTAAGATTGTATCGGCTAGTTTAAGACCGTATCGGCTCGTTTTAACATTCAATAATCTTAAATTAAGAATGTTTTGTTCTTAATAAGAAAACGAAGCTTAGTCAACTTAATTTAAGAACGTATATCTTACTATAACTTTGAACAAATCTTAAATTAAGAATGCCATACTCAAATCAAGTTTTGTGTTCCTATTTTCGGAATAAAAACTTGTTTTTAGAATAAAATTTTTGAATTAAGAATGAAACGTGTCGTTTTTCAGATAACAAAACTAAGAATGCAAAAAAATAGAACTAAGCCTGCTCGTACCTGATTTTAGCCTGCGGTTTTTCTCTGAGTGTGCACACTTAGTGTCAAATTCTATACAATTTAAGGTAAGCTTGCAAAGTAAATTATAACAAATTTATTAATTGCTTTGCAAGCAAAGAGATTCAATAAAAATACATTGAATAAAGCAGTCTGAAAAAGAACTTAAAAACAAAAGGTCTTGTTCTTTACTGGCGCCCAATTTTTAAATTCGATTAGTATTGTGTGCTCCGAACATCTTTGCATAAAGAGAATAATGCAATTTAGAAATCACAAAAACACCGATCACAGAAGAACCCGCAACTTTAAAATTTAATTAGTATTGTATGCTCCGAAAATCTTTTTGTAAAAGTGAATAGAGCAAATCATAGGTCACAACAACATCGGTCACAGAAGAAACCACAGAAGAACCTAGAGAAGAACACAAAGAAAAACAAACAGTAGATGCAGATAAAGTTATTCATTGTGCAACTTATAATTTTTATCTCCATATAATTTGTGTGTTAAATTATCTATCTATTACCATATATGCATATTAAGTATAAATATAAATTGTTGATTTCGTGACTGTGAACAGAATTATTGTGTATTAAAAAATTTCTGAAATCACGCAAGCTATTGCAGCAGCCGCAGCCGTGCGAGAAGCTGTTGAAGCAGCTTGTGAGACAATGGTAAGTAGAATGGTGGACTTAGGGGTAGAAAATAAAACTAATAATGATAGGTTAAATGAAAGAATTTTTGAGCTTTCGGGAAAATTAATTACAATTCAATTACCGCAAACATTTGTTGCCTACCAACCCATTTCTGTCACGACACCCGAAATAGAATGTTGTTAAATAACACTCAATGTAGTGAAAACCGTGCCAGATTTTAATGGTGAACGTGCGAGATATATTTCGTGGCGTCAAGCGGAGGTATTATCAAGCAGTTGCAATAATTAGGAGCAAAGTTGTTGGATCTGCCGATTTAATTTTATCGTCATTCAACACAGTTTTTTTATTTCGATGCAATAATTGCTCGCTTTCATAGTTCATTTTCTGATAAACGCCCACTACACGTACCTACTCGAAAACCAAAGGAGCATTCTATGTCAAGGACTTTTGTTGATCTCTGAGTACTATGACAAGGTAGAAAAACATCTCACGTCTATCACAAATAAAATTTACTTTACTCTGCTGCATCAAAATACAGAGCAGACGCGTTACGAGTATGTATTTCTGGCTTTAATAAGCCTATTTGCAGTATTTTATTTTCTTATGGTCTGTAAAGATCTGCCATCTGCATTAGCAAAGGCACAGAAGCTTGAGGCTAATCAGCACAGTACACTGTTAAAAAATATTTTTATTGTAAATGTATATTTTGTTCAAAAAATTTCAGCCTCAGCTTATTCAGAACTGGCCCAGATTTTGGATCATGTTTTTGAATTATCTGATTTTGATTTTTCCAAAAACTCTCTCTAACTTCATTGCAGCGTGAGCTTTCTAGCTTAGATAATATTATATCTACTGACTTACAGCAAGTAAGCTGTATTAGAAACTAGCTGACCCGGCAAACTTTCTTCTGCCTTAGAGACAATAAATGAGCAGAGTTTGGATTTTATTGATCTCAATTTTTTTTTAGGATAATAAATATTTACAAAAAAATCGATTATTTACATGATTCCTTATTAACTATTTATTTTGGTGGATGTGTTGCACTGTTTACTGAAGCACCTTGTGATAAACGATATTATTTGTTTTATTATCAAGCGCGGGAACAAATAACGCAGAAAGGAAAAACATTCAACGATTGACCTTGTGAATCGGATCGGAAACGATAACGGGATCCTTAAATCTATTTGACCAATATCAAAACTTCTTTCGAAATTTAGATGAAACATTTCGGAGGGATACGTATTATGTATACTATATTTTATCCGCATATTCCAATTTGAACAGATGGACGGGAATCTTAAAAATACAGACCTAAGAAACGCCGAGAATGTCGAGGGATAAGGGGTATATGAGTATGTCTAAAGTAGTTAGTAAATATGTAAACAAATTATGCTGTAAAAACTTATTTTAGATGAAAATAAAAGTTTAACTAAACTAACTATAAGGTTTGCGTTCCCAATCACGTCCGCGTACTATCCTAAATTCGAAAGAATTTTTGAAATCGGTCAAGTGGTTTTGAGGTTCATGTTCTCGTTCCCGTAGGAATATAGGGATGAATAATAATCTTAGTCACTGAGGGATAATGTATCGTCCCTAACATCTGAAAGAATTTGTGAAATCTGTCCAGTAGTGTCTAGTTTTCCGTTCCCTATCCCGTTCCCGGATAAAGAAAATATACCTATATACCTATAGCTGAGCCTTCTGGCGTTGCCCGGGTCCAGTGGGAATATGAGGATGAAATAATTTATGTTAATGAGGGATAATGTACAATCTTAAAGTTGAAAACATTTTTGAAATCGGTCATGCGGTTTTAAGGCTCCCGTTCTAGATCCCGTTTCTGTTCCCATGGGAATATATAGATGACATAAATAGTCTATGTTACTGAGGGATAATGTAGCATCCTAGAGCAGAAAGCGTTCCTGTTCTTATAGGAATATAGGGATAAAAGTATTCTATGTCCGTCTCCTGGTCCTAAGCTACCTGTCCACCAATTTTCAGACAAATCCGTTCAGCCGTTTTGCCCCTATCTCGTAAATGACAGTAGCCACAAAAAAAAATGTGTTTTAGAAACTTGAAGGAAATTTAGTTTTCGACAAAAAAATTTCAAAAATAAATATCCTAACGTTGATATTTATTGAGATATTGAGGTTTTAAGTTAAGAAAGTATGGAATTTTAATTAATAATAGTAATAATAATAAAATTAATTAAAATTACATACTTTCTTAACTTAAAACCTCAATATCTCAATAAATATCAATGTTAGGATATTAATTTTTTAAATTTTTTGTATAAAATTAAATTTCCTACAAGTTTGTAAAACACATTTTTTTGTGGATACTGTCATTTACGAGATAGGGGCAAAAGAACAAGAATTTAATGGAAAAATTGGGTTTGGTGACACGTACTACTTCGCCGGTGTGAGTTACGCCTTCACCGCAATAAGAGCTTTTGTAGAGCATTCAATTCTAAAGAAAACCCACTAATGTCCTAGACTATACCATAAAATGCCTCTAAACTGTAGAATTTTAAAGAAAAAAAGTTCAAGTTTACGTGTACTTTATATGGGAAATCTTTGCATGCCTCGGTCGAGTACTAAATGTTAATATTAAGGGCTCAAAATTTTTTTTTTTTGGTATTTTCCACAAAATTTCGGGATGGGAGTGAAAAAAAAGCACCCTATAATGTAGGTACATATATCAAAAAATTTGCTTACTCCAATGAATTAGGAAATTGTTAGTGAAAGAGAGGTTAATTTTTTCCGTAATTAGTTCTATGTGGTTGTTGAAAAAGGAAATCTCCTGGTCTTAAGTATCTTGAAGGAATCTAAATAGGAACTAAAGAAAGCAAAAAAGGGCTTCTTATATGATAACACAAAATATCCCTGACAAACATTATATCATGCGTATTTCTGCGTGATTCCATGGAATTCAGACCTAATAATTGGCATCTTGCTTTATAGTTGGGAACAAAGTTCCAGCCCATTTCATAAAAAACGAATGTCGTAAATCGTTTTTGAATTCGTTCTACCCCATCAGACTGGGCATTGTAATAAGGATTCCATATAACATCTGCATATCCAATAATAGATCTTATTTAAAGCCATTACAGATTTGTTAATAAGATTTAAGTTGTTTTACTAAATAACAAAAAACATGATCAATGTAACTCAGTTTCTCATTTTTTCTTAGTTTTAATTCTGGCTATAGTTTGTAAATCCTTAGTTGTCTTTAGGCCGAAAGGTATTAGTATTAAGTTGTCAAGTGGTTTTGAGGTTCATGTTCTCGTTCCCGTAGGAATATAGGGATGAATAATAATTTTAGTTACTGAGGGATAATGTATCGTCCCTAACATCTGAAAGAATTTGTGAAATCTGTCCAGTAGTGTCTAGTTTACCGTTCCCTATCCCGTTCCCGGATAAAGAAAATATATAGCTGAGCCTTCTGGCGTTGCCCGGGTCCCGTGGGAATATGAGGATGAAATAATTTATGTTAATGAGGGATAATGTACAATCTTAAAGTTGAAAACATTTTTGAAATCGGTCATGCGGTTTTAAGGTTCCCGTTCTAGATCCCGTTTCTGTTCCCATGGGAATATATAGATGACATAAATAGTCTATGTTACTGAGGGATAATGTAGCATCCTAGAGCAGAAAGAATTTTTGAAATCTGTTCAGTAGTTTAGAGGTTCCCGTTTGCGTTCCTGTTCTTATAGGAATATAGGGATAAAAGTATTCTATGTCCGTCTCCTAGTCCTAAGCTACCTGTCCACCAATTTTCAGACAAATCCGTTCAGCCGTTTTTGAGTTACAAATAGTGTAACCAGCACGACTTTCTTTTATATATAAATATATAGATTTCCAAAATCGTATGTTAGACTTAGTTTTCTCTTCATTGAAGCCACTATCAAATGAGAATGTATCTTACTGTGTAAGTTATGAAATAAAGTTTTGAATTGAATTGAATTGAATTGAGATTCGCCTTTCGAAAGTCAAAAGTAAGTATATAAACAGTCATTTGGATTATTAATAACGTGAGATACGTTGCTTAGTTCAACAAAGATATCTAAGAAGGGATGAAGATGATCACTTCTAGTGATGCCTGAATTTGATTTAAGAACAACAGTGCTTCAATGCAATAGCTTCCGAAGCTATTGCATTGAAGCACTGTTGTTCTTAAATCAAATTCAGGCATCACTAGAAGTGATCATCTTCATCCCTTCTTAGATATCTTTGTTGAACTAAGCAACGTATCTCACGTTATTAATAATCCAAATGACTGTTTATATACTTACTTTTGACTTTCGAAAGGCGAATCTCAATTCAATTCAATTCAATTCAAAACTTTATTTCATAACTTACACAGTAAGATACATTCTCATTTGATAGTGGCTTCAATGATAATTTTATTTGTAATATTTAAGTTTTTGTGTTACAATTTAGGATATAAGTAAATATTATTAAAACTACCATTTTAACTAACAAAGAACTGTTATTATTCAATTAAATAGCAAGGATGCTTTTTCTTTTAGAAAATAAAAAAAGAAAATTTTATAGATAGAGAAGAAAAGAAATGGATAGTAAGAGAAAAGAAGAAAATAAGAGATAAAGAAATAAATAAATATCCAATCATCATCTAGGTGCTTCCAGATATTGTCTGAGCTTAATCCTGAACCAGGTTATACTACTCGTTAGCCTAATGGCTCGGGGAAGGGAATTCCAAAGACGTATCGCATGAATAAAGAATTTTCGTTCTGAAATCAAACAACTGTATCGGAATGGTATAAGATCAAGAATTCTCATTGATTTGGTGAAACGGATCCTTTTTTATAGGTTCCCTGGTGGATGAGTTTGGATTACGTTGTGAAGTAGGGATAAAGTTTTAAATTTAAATAGATCATCAAGGGTGATACTAAATATTGATTTTGAAAAAGCTTAAATGTGATCATATCTTTTTAGTCCATAAACATAGCGTGCGATGCTATTGTAGGCCACATTGAGTTTCAGCTTGTGTTCAAAGTCACTGTAAAAAGAGGAAGCAAGTACGAACACAACGACGGTGTAGAAAGAGGAAGAAAGTATGAACGCAACGACGCACGACATGCAGACAATGCTTTTATCATATGCTGACAATACTTTTGACAGTCACAGTTGTTAAATAGCTCACACCCAAACATGATTATGGGTATAGTTAGTGTTTTCTAAAAGTAATCTGGATTTTAAAGATATAACCTTCTGTGTTGCCCACAGTGCCCGAAGACCTGCATAAATCTTGCCCAAAGTTATCCTGATATGGTTATTCCATGAAAGAGTTTTATTGAACGTTATTCCGAGATTTCTTGCGGAGTCAACAAAATTGATAGGACTGTTATTTAGACAAATATTTGGAAAATTTGATGTATCTAACAGTTTTCTGCTAAGCATTTTGATTTAGATGGGTTTAAAAGGAGAACGTTCGATCGTGACCATTGCAAAATCTTGTCGAGATCTTCATTTACTTCACAGGCAGCATTTTCTACAAGACCCAAAGAAACACTTTTCCGCATCTGCGTACATATCAATTCTTCTTCTTTTCATTTTCGGCGTTACGAGTAATGATCTTGAAGCGATCACAACTCTCCCACTTTTCTGCTTCACACTAGTGATCCGCCTGTGGGGTACGCCGCATATCAATTGAAGAGCTTAATAACAACTTAGGCAAGTCATTAATGTACATAGTGAAAAATATTGGGCCAAGAATCGAGCCTTGGGGAACGCCTGAGCAAATTGGAAGAAAATCAGACACGGAATTATTTGAAACAACTGCCTAAGATCTAAAACTTAAGTAAGAAGATATTAGATTAGTGGATGACGAAGAGAAATTGAATTGGTTTTTCCTGCAAAGAATATTGTGGTTTACCATATCAAACGCTTTAGAGAAGTCAAGCAAGATAAGAAAAGTTACTTGGTCATTGTCAGCGGCGTTCCTTATATCTTCAATCACATTTATCAAAGCAGTTGTGCAACTGTGTTTTGGACGAAAGCCAGATTGATTGTCGCATAATAGTTTATTATTTTAGAGAAATCTTCGTATCTGAGAACTCATTACTCTTTCCAGGACTTAAGATAGATACGGTAGGATGGCAATTGGCCTGAACTCATTTATGTTTTTGGGTACTGGTATTATTTTAGCTCGTTTCCAAGCCGAAGGGAAAACTCCCGTCATAAATATAGAATTGAAAATATGTGTTATATATTTTAATATAAAGAGTAGAATAATTTTAACGAAAACTGGAATTATTTCATCAAACCCGATTGAATTAGATTTAGGTAATGGCACGAGTACGATAACTTTGGCGACAAGAAATAATAACGGGTTTTGGTGGAGGGGTTCAATACAAGCATTTTTTACTATGGGAGGGGGTCTATCTCCCCCGGTTTAGGTGGTAGGGGCAATTTTATAAAAATTTACTTAAAATCTAAAAAAAAATATTGTTGAACAACGGAATAACATACAGATACAATTTATTCTTTTTATGAAAGTAGAAATCTGCACTTTTTAATAAATTTTAAATGAAGTGATTTCAATTTATAGTTTTTGAAATAACTGACTTCAAAGTCAAAATTTAGGAAAAAAAATTTTAAAAAATCAATTTGAGTATTATGTTTCTCGTGATTACAAATGCCAAAAAAAAAAATTAGATGTAGTTAGTTGCTTCAATAAATTTTTTATCAAACGCTGTAAACTACTTTTTTCTATGTCTTATAGTTTTTGAGATAATTGAAAAATAGTAAAACTATTGAAGTATGCAATATTTACAAAAAATTATGGAAATACGTATGAATTTACAATAATGTTAGGAAATAGACTAGTGAAAGTATAAAAATTCATCAGACAGGTGCTTATATGCAATTAGTTTCCGTATGCAACAACTTTCCGCATGGCCAGAAATCTGCACTTTATGATAAACTAGCTGTGCCCGCGACGGAAACGTCCGCGTGGAAAAGTGACTCTCAGCAGCATTTTTAACTTTTTAGGAAATAAAACTTTTAGCCTCAAAAATGGCGG
Source organism: Melanostoma scalare (assembly GCA_949752695.1). NCBI lineage: Eukaryota > Metazoa > Arthropoda > Insecta > Diptera > Syrphidae > Melanostoma > Melanostoma scalare. Next base: position 121,109,486 of record OX456985.1, read on the forward strand.
TATTTCCAAAAAAAAACATTCAACCCCTATTTCAACACCTTGTAGCCCTGTTAAAAATACTTTTGAGACCGTAGTTCTTGAATTCCCATTTCCGTTCCCGTGGGAATATAAGGATCCCACATCCTTCCGCATGTTCTAGAATCTAGACCATCTCTGTAGCTAATTTAATAAAATCTGTTTAGCAGTTTGAACGGGAGACATACAAAAAACATACCGACATAGCTACCGTGGGAATATGGTGAACATTTTGATGCACGCTGTATAGCATTGGAGCGACAGGTCGAAATGTTACAAATCAAGGCCAATGAAAAAAATGTTTTTGTACACCTCTCCATACAAAATGGAGAAGATGCTGGTGAACGGGCAAAAGATTGTTGCGTAAACCTGTTGCAAACAAACGAAAACGTAGTAGCAACAACGAAAGTCTTACGGTCCAGCAATAACAGCAAGGCAAATGTCATCGTCAAAATGCATAATATTGAAGATGTAGGACGACTCCTGAAAGCTTCATCAAAATTAAGAAACACTGGAATTCATTTGCACCGAGATCTTCCAGCTTCGGTTCGTTCAAGAAGAAAAAAACTAAATGACTTAAAAAATGAAATTCTGCAAAAAAAATAAATTTATAAAAACACAATTTCGCGGACAAACATTAATTGTTGAACATAAAAGCTTCTACTTTGACAGTCAAAACAATTTGATGTGTGAGGGAGAATGCGGAAAATCGTTGTTACGTCAAATCATAGATGTCAGCTGTAATGGGCGCATTCAAAGCGAAAGAAACATTTTGGGTACAACTGCTATTGGTTCCAGTGGTTCTCAAACTATTGGAAACCAAAGAAAATTGTTTTAATGTTAATGCCGTCTGCCATTTAAAAGATCCAAAAAGTTTAAATGTTAAAATTGTTAATGATGCAAATAATTTAAGTAATTGTAAAATTTTGTCTTACAACATTTCGGGTCTTAGCAATAAGAATTTATTTTCCCATTTTTTTGAATTTATAAATAATTATGATCTTATATTTTTATATGAAACATTTATGTGCGAAACAAGTTTTACCAACTATGAAAACAAATTCGAAAAGTTCGATCTGAAGTTAGTTCCTGCTATAAGACAACATACAAGAGGGAGAGCGAGTGGAGGTTGCATATTCGGAATAAAGAAGGAACTAAGAAGCTGCAGTTACGCTTTTACAGCTTTTAATGATATAGTCGTCTTAGATTTAAAAATTGATGGAGAACTTTTTCGTATTATACCCTGCTATATCAACTGCAACAATTGGGATGTAGATTTCAGCAAGTTAAAAGAAACGATTATGTGTGGAACAGGTTCAAATTGGCTAATAGTAGGAGATCTGAATGCAAGAGTGGGTTCAACAGATGGTGAAGAGAACGAGAGAAGAGGTCTAAGTAGACAATCTAAAGATATGGTGAGAAATAATAAGGGAAACCAATTACTTGAGCTCTGCAGTCTTTTGGATTCCGAATTCTGAATGGTACGAGTGATGGAGATGAATTTGGAGAACATACGTTTGTTGGAAAACAGGGAAGTTCTGTCATTGATTATGGACTTGCTCGAGAGAAATGGAATTCGGTGATTACTGATTTTGAAGTGGAAAAAGTACCCTTTTCAGATCATATGCCAATAGTCATCCATTTTAGCATTAGAGTAACCGATAATGAACATAACAGGAACTTAAAATTGATGCCCAAACTGCATTGGAATCATTCAAATGCAATTACATACAGGAATCGTTTAGATATAAATCTGATGACAGATGAAAAATGTAATTTGAGAAGCATTGAAGATTGCATTAAGAAAGCGGCTCCAATATTAAAGGAATACGATGGAAGAAGAATATTTAAACAACCTTGGTTTGATTCAGAGTGCATGTTGGCAAGAAAATTAGCATATACTTGTCTAAATAACTTTAGAAGGGACAACAATGAGTTTACTAGATTACGCTACCTCCAACTAAACAGAAAATTTAAAACACTATGTAATGAGAAAAAAAGAACTTACTATGAAAAAGAGGCAAAAAGTTTAGTAAGTTGTAAGAGTACGAGTGATTTTTGGAAAAAAGCGCATAAAATAAATGGCAAGGTATATGTTATTAATAATAATCTAAATTGTGAGGCACTAAGAATACACTTTACCGAACTTCTAAATCATTTTCCTACCACCAATGATATGATGCAATTTGCGCAGCCAGCTTTTAGTGATGAGATCTTAGAAGGAATAATACAGAAGGAGGAAATATTTACAGCTCTTAATGGACTCAAGGATGGCAAGGCGGCTGGATCAGATAGAATACCTTCAGAATTCTGTAAATATGGAACAGAGAATATGGTAAACAAATTAACGGTAATCTTCAATAACATCATGGATACAGGCCTTAAATGCAGACAGTTCTTCAAATCATACAAGGAATTGAAGGGTACATGATAAACGGTGCTGATTAGTGTAGAAGAGAGTTTTTTGTTGATACTGCTTGTTACTCAGTTTAAATTAAAAAGTGATTATTGCAATTATAAAAAAATACTAGAAATTGCATTTAAAAGCCAAGATTGGACTTTGATCTCATAGTTCTTGTAGGTATTTGCAATTAAAACCAAAACAAACAGCTGAAACAGCGCAAAATAGCTTTGGACTAGGAACAATTACAAAAGCGCATGCGCGAAAAACCAATCCCAATCTGTTCCTAGATTGTTTATGGGCTATTGAAGGCATCAACCAAAGCTTTTCATAGCTGAGAACTGAACCCACTAGTGAGAACAGTTTTAGTGTTGGTAACAGTCTCTGCCCAGCTGGCTGGTGTACCTACTAAAACAGTGTTAGTAGAGTTCATTTTTCAATTTTATTTTTTATTTTTGTTGTTTATTTTTTCATTTGCTAAAGTCAATTTTGATAAATTAAATATAAATTAAAATAAATCAAACTGGATAAACAAGGTAAGCGGTCGAGGACCCAACTGTCTCCGGAGCAAAACCAAACTCCCAGTAAAAAGCCACATCCACAAAGAATGTCATCCAGCTCTGAGGAGGATTCAAAAGACCAAAATCAAACGATGGTAGAAATGCCAACATGGAGCAACATGATGGAACAATTCCGTTTAATAATAAAAGAAGAGCTGAAGAGCACATTACCAATCTTGGAGCTACACGCAAAAGAAATCGAAGAGCTAAAAAAGGAAAACTCGGATCTCAAAACCGAAATTAAAATTCTTAAAGAATATAAAGAAGAAAACGAAAAAAAAAGCGAAACATTTGATAAATTCACAAGAAAAAGGAATTTAATTTTTAAAGGCTTTGAAAAAGAGGCAATAGATAAATCCGATATATGGAATCTGTGCAAAGGCGTTCTCAAAATTAATGAGAGTTTTGAAATAATAAGGATTACCAAAATAGGCAGAGGCGTGAAAAAAAGTTTTCTCGTGGAATTTGAAACTCAGTCCGCGGTAATTACAATCTTGCAAAATACATCAAAACTTGCACACACTAATTTTGGAATACAAAGAGATATGACACAAAAAGAAAGTGAAATACACAATTTTCTACTAAGGATTCGGAACGAAGTACGAAAAATTTATCGGTCGAGGATAATCAAGTTCAAGGGTAGATATCTTGAAAAAGAAGGAAAAATCTTCACGGTGGTAGGTAATGAACTGCAACATGGAGGAAAAGCTGCCAGTGTTACACTTAGAGCGCTATACAATAAAAATTTTGAAGCAGTTGACTTCCATCTAAGATCCAGTTCGGAAGAAAGGAACATAGATTAGCTCTTAGGCCCCTGTTGCGATTCAAACCAAAACATATTAGTATATAAGCAAACAAATATTAAAATATTATCCTACAATGTATCGGGACTAGCAAATAAAATACTTTTCCCGAACTTTTTTAATTACATATGTAAATTCAACGCATTTTTTTCTGCATGAAACGTTTTTAGTCGATAATTTTGAGAGATATGAAAAGTTTTTCCCAACTTTTGACCTTATGTGGATACCAGCAATTCGTACCTCTCGATTTGGAAGAGCAAGTGGAGGAGCTTTGTATGGAATTAGAAACAACAACATGGATCTGAAAATGAAATTCTTAAAAGTTATGGATATAGACGGTATTCACATCATGTCTGGCAACACTGAATCATATGTCATACCAACGTATTTAAATTGCAACAAATGGGAGGAAGATTACCAAAAATATAACAGATGCCTGCAAGAAACAAATTTCGAAAATCTGGTAGTTATTGGAGATTTCAACGTGCGAATAGGAGAGAACCAAACGATTTCACAAGAAATCGCTGAACTCAATGGGTCGCTTAAGCAACAAAGAATTTCGAAGGACAAGGTATTAAACAGCAAAGGAAAGCGATTCATTGAGTCATGCAACGATGCGGGCGTTGTTATTTTAAACGGAAGGGCTCCAGGTGACTTTGAAGGAAATTTTACATTTCTTAACTCAGCAGGGTCTTCCGTTAACGATATATGTGGTGTGTCATATAATTTACTAAGCCAAGTGGATGAACTTAAAGTAGATGAGCTGATCTATTCAGATCACATGCCACTTAATTTAACTCTGCACGTATCCAGTAGTCAGCTCTCTGAAGATTTAAAACTGCTTCCAAGGCTTGCTTGGTCAAAGCAAAATGAAGAAAATTATAAACATGAAATAGAGCAAAGGATCCAATCTCTGGAAGCAGAAGACCCAAGAAATGAAATATGGATGGCAACTAACATAATAGATTTGATAAAGGATGTTGCAGGTGAACCAAATAACAACACACCGCGAAGGATCTTTAAGGAGAAATGGTTTGATGGAGCCTGCAAGGATTCAAGAAAAAATGCATTTCATTGGCTAAATAGATGGAGAAGAGATTCATCAGAAACTCTAAAAAAAATCTATACCGACGCAAACCGGAAATTTAAAGAAACGTGCGCAAGAAAAAGAAAACTCTATTTTCAACAACTAGGAGAAAAGCTGAGAACCGTGCATAGCTCAAAAGAATGGTGGGAGTTGGCAAATGAACTACGCAACAAAACCTTCAAAATCGGAGCAAACATAAAAAGCAGCGATTTTAGAGATCACTTTGAAAAACTCTTAAATCCCCCACTTACCACCTTGGGAACAGTATTTGAAGAGACACTGGCAGATTATTGGAGTGAGCAGCTTGACGGAGACATTACTTGCCAAGAAATTCTTGAAGTACTCAGCAGGGCTAAGACAAACAAAGTTGCTGGCTTCGATCGCGTTCCTTACGAATTTTTCACTCATGCTCCTCGGGCTCTCATTGAACGACTGGTTGGGCTTTATAACAGGATTCTTATCACGGAAAGAGTAGAACCATCTTTCAAAAGGTCCTTGATATTCCCAATATTTAAAAAAGGAAATGTTAATCTGGTGGAGAATTATAGAGGCATCTCTTTTATGGATGCTATCGCCAAAATTTTCACTGGTATACTACTAAGAAGGCTACAAATTTGGGAACGACAGCATAATGTTCTTAACGAATACCAAGCAGGATTCAGAGAGGGCTATAGCACTGCGGATAATATATTTAACTTGTTCAACATTTTAAAATTAAGGATGGAAGAATCCAAAAAAACGTACTGCTTCTTTGTAGACTTCAAAGCAGCGTTTGACAGTATAAGTCGAGAAGCGTTGTTTATCAAACTAAAAAGAATAGGAATATCGACCAAGTTTTTGAACACTCTTAAGAACTTCTATGAAAATACAACGAGTGCAGTTTGGGACGGAACAAAACTGTCAGAATGGTTTAGAACCGAAATGGGCGTCAAACAGGGTTGCCTTTTAAGCCCGTTGTTGTTCGCACTTTTTATAAACGATATACATGATTCTATTGGCGGAGGCATTTTTATAGATGAACTCAATATTCGACTGCTGCTATATGCGGATGATATAGTTATCTTCGCAGACTCACCAATAGAACTACAGTCAATGATTGATCATTTGGAGGAATATTGCAGTAAATGGAATCTATTTATTAACCTGGAAAGGTCCAAAATAATGATATTTAGGAAAAATGGTGGGAGAAGAAATAATTTAGAAAAATGGACACTTGGAACAGAACAAATTGAGGTAGTTCGAAAATATAAATACTTAGGTATATGGGTAACACCTAGATTGTGTATGACTGAACACTTCAATCACAGAGCTCAGCAAGCAAAAACGAGCCTAAACTTGACTTGGCACAGATTTATCTCGAAAGATGATGTAGACTTTGATTCGAAAATGGATCTTTTCAACGCGGTGGCAAGATCAATACTGGGGTATGGTGCTCAAGTATGGGGGCATCAGCAGTATGACGAAATAGAGAAGGTTCAGCTTTATTTTATCAAAAAAATCTTGAGAATTCCATCAACATCTCCGAATTACATGCTGACAGTGGAATGTAAAATGAAACCACTCTTTATCTACACCATGAAATGTCACATGTGTTACATAAAGAAAATTTTAGTCTTGTACGATGAGAACCGTCTTCCACGAATACTAGCAAACAAAATAATAAACGAAAACATATACTGGTATAGAGACTGGATGTCATATACTGAGCTAGAAGGTGTAGCGATTCGTGATATTGTTGGAAATACAAGATATTTTCATGATGTAACAGAACAGGTATATACACAGTTTGCGAACAATGCATGGGATATGGCAATACAAAGAGCTCATGCAACAACGTCGCATGGATTGTACAACGCCCTCAACTACCACGAAGGAAATAGATACACACAAGAAGAACGAAACACATCTATGATAAGTTGGATTTTCAAGGCTACGGGAGGTCTCCTATTCTTGAACGGAACGTTTGTGTTTAGCAACCGAAATACGCAATGCACTTTGTGCAATCTTCGAGAAGATGAAACTTTTATTCACTCTTTAGGTGTATGTCCTGTGCTTAAAGAAATACGTTTGCAACTCCTGGGATCAAGAGCACTCAGCACTGAAAGGATGATTAACATCCTGAACGGAGAAGGCAGCTGGGTCTCTCTGATAAAATATTTAACACTGGCTTTAAAATATCGCTCCGAACTTATCAGAGAATACAATGGTTGAAAGTAAAACAACAATGTCGTGCCAAAAATAACATAGGCTACAAATAAAACAAGAACAATCGCACTGAATAACAACATCAATAAGGATCAACAACATCAGTTAACAACAACATTAACAACAAAAACAAAGACTATCCAATAGCAGCAACTGAGACCAAGTTCTAACAACTACAACTACATTAACAACAGAAACCAACAAAATCTACAGGAAAAATAGCAAAGAAAACTGCAATAACAGTAACAACAGAAACATCAACAGCTTGAGTAATATCAACAACAAAATCAACATCAGCAACAAGAACAACGACACAATCTTCAAAAACAACAACAACATCAATCAACAATAATAACCAACAACGAAATCAATCAGCAACATCATTCAACAACAACATCAATCAAAAACAACATTATCTAACAACGACTTCAATCAAACAACAAAATCAAATAACAACAACATCAATCAACAAAAACATCAATCAACAACGAAATTAATCAACGGCAACAGAAATCAACAATAACAGCATCACCAACAAAAAACAACAATATCACCACCACATCATCATTACCATCAACATTTTCATCATCATCCTTAACATGACAATAACGACACAACAACATAAATACAACATAAAATACAAAAACAAGCAACAAAATCAACAACATCATTATGAACAACAACAACAACCATCAAAATTTATATACAAATACAAGTAACAAAATCAATCAATATCAACATCATTCAACAAAAACATCAATCAACAACAACATCAATCAACAACAACATCAATCAACAACAACATCAATCAACAACAACATCAATCAACAACAACTTCAATCAACAACAACATCAATACAGAACAAAATCAATCAGCTACAACAAAAATCAACAACAACACTGTCACCAACAACAACAACATCAATAACATGAACAACCATAAGAAAATCAACAACACCAATCATCATCATCATCATCAGCATCATCATCATCATCATCATAATCATCATAGTAACAATAGTAACAATTAAGTACAACTCAATCACTGACCTAAGGTTCAAGAAATGGACATTCGATCGCAACAGACGGCCTAAATAAGCCATTGATGCATAATTTATTGTTTAATGTAAAATTCACTGAATATTATCCAGAATAAGAAAAAAAATTGTTTTTTTTTTAATTTTAGTTAGTTTTATATTACGTTGTTAAGTTACAATTATCTGAATAAACAAATTACTTACTTACTTACTTACTTACAGGCCTTATACCGCAGGAGTTCAAAGAAGCACTTATTTTTCCCATCCACAAAAAAGGTGATACAGCGGACCCGGCAAACTATAGAGGAATTTCTTTCTTAAATACATCCTACAAAATATTTACATCAAATTTGCAAAGTAGACTTAGAATGTGGATAGACGAACACAAGTTATTGAAAGAGTTTCAAGCTGGCTTCAGACAAGGATATTCTACCATTGATAACATCTTTGTACTACGAAGTATCGCAGACTTCTATTTGGATAGAAACAAAAAGCTGTATGTTGTATGTACGTGGAAACCTCTTATGTACCAATTGATTGCTGCAGTAGACGATCGATATAGACTGAGGTGCACATCCGAAGCAAAATAATCCATCTATAGAATGTCGTAGAGCAAGCTGGACTACAATCTTAATCAAAGGAATTATTTCAAAGACGACCTAACAACGAATCAAATATCTATGATATTTAGACTTAGAGGAGAACTGCTCAATCTAAACTTCATTCCCCATAGAGAAGAGTTACCTTTAATGTGCGAATTATGCAATATGGCAATATGGGTGAAAGAGAAAACATTTTTCATTTCATGGGTAGGTGTCCAGTGCTACGAGAAACAAGAAGACATGTCTTTGGAACTGATGTATTATCGGAAGAGCTGATCACTCATCATCTTAATGAAGTAGATGTTCCCCTGTTATATAAATATTGTAAAATTGCATTAGAATATAGAAACAGAATTACTAACGAAAATTTTAAATTATTTTTTAAAGACATATATATATGTTTATAAAATAAAAAGTTGTCAATCAGGCAGACGGCAAACAGCCATGCTATATATTTATTTGTAATATTTATGTATGAACATCAAACATTGAAAATAAAATCTAAATCTAAATCTAATCTAAATCTGGTGACCGTTTTCGTGGGAATATGTGGATAAGTTAAAGTTAATGTTACTCCGGGATTTTGGAGCATTCCAACGGTGGAAGAATTTTTGAAATCGGTGTTGTAGTGTAAAAGCTCCCGTATACGTTCCTGCTCCCGTGGGAATATAGGGAAAAAATATATAATCTATGTCTTTCCTCAGGTTCTGAACAATCTTTGTTTAAAATTTCATTTAAATCGGTTTATTAGTTTGGGCGGGAGATGGTAACATAGAACGACGGACAGACCAAGCTCCTTTCACACTTATTTTATAAGTAAGGACTCCCGATCCAGTAGGAATATGTGGATGAATTAAAGTTAATGTTACACAGGGATAGTGTAGCATTCTAACGGTGAAAGAATTTTTGAAATCGGTGTTGTAGTTTCAAAGTTCCCGTATACGTTCCTGCTCCTGTGGGAATATAGTGAACCGTAGGAATATGGGGATGAATTAGTTTTTATGTTACTCGGGGATAGTGTAGCATTCTAACGGTGAAAGAATTTTTGAAATCGGTGCTGTAGTGTCAAAGCTCCCGTATACGTTCCTGCTCCCGTAGGAATATGGGGATGAATTAGTTTTTATGTTACTCGGGGATAGTGTAGCATTCTAACGGTGAAAGAATTTTTGAAACCGGTGCTGTAGTGTCAAAGTTCCCGTATACGTTCCTGCTCCCGTGGGAATGTTGGGAACCGTAGGAATATGGGGATGAATTAATTTTTATGTTACTCGCGGATAATGAAGCATTCTAACAGTGGAAAATTTTTTGAAATCGGTGTTGTAGTTTCTAAGTTCCCGTATACGTTCCCGTTCCCGTGGGAATTTAGGGATAAATTGTAGCCTATGTGTTATTCTGATGTATAAGCTATATTATTGGAAAGTTTTAGTAAAATCCATTCAGTAGTTTTTGCGTGAAAGAGTAACAAAAATACATCCACACATACAAACTTTCACGTTTATAATGTTAGTAGGATTTTAAATGAAGTGATTTCAATTTATAGTTTGCGAAATAACTGACTTCAAAATCAAAATTAAGGAAAAAAAAATTTTAAAAAATCACTTTGAGTATTATGTTTCTTGTGATTACAAATGCCAATAAAAAAAAATTTGATGTAGTTAGTTGCTTTAGTAAATTTTTCATCAAACGTTGTAAACTACTTTTTTCTATGTCTTGTAGTTTTTGAGATGGGATTCTTACCCCCTCTCTTATATCTCAGCTATTTTAGATAGATTAAATAACGCGAAATTTCTGTTTTCCATGGATATTAAACCTGCTTTTGGCAGATTCCAATGGAAAAAGATTCCAGGAAATTCACCTCATTTACAGTTCCCGGGCGTGGATTTATTCATTTTTTGAGAATGCCGTTCGGATTGCACAATGCACCCGCAACTTGGCAGCGTTTTATAGATACAGTCCTCGGCCCTGAGATAGAACCCTTCGTTTTTGTCTATCTCGATGATATTATCGTCGTTACAGACACTTTTGAAAAACATATTGAGATTTTGGGAGAAGTCTTTAGTAGGCTTATTACGCCAGTTTTGAATGTAGGTAGGGACAAACGTCACTTTTGTATGCCTTCGTTAAAATTTTAGGGCTATGTTGTAGACCGCAATGGTTTGCACATGGACTCTCAAAAAGTTGAAAGTATGTTAGGTATCCCAGAACCGAAAAATGTTAAGGAAGTTAGGAGCTTTTTAGGACCGGTTTCATAGGAGATTCATACCGAAATTCGCTAGTTTGGTAAAAACGTTGAACGAATTATTACAAAAGAGTAGGAAATATGTTTGGACTGAGGAATGTGAGGATAGTTTTCGTAGGGCAAAAGAGTGTTTGGATGCGGCCCCTATCCTGACCTGCCCGGATTTTACGAAGCCATTCGTAGTTCAGACGAATGCTTCGGATTTTGGGGTTGGAGCTGTCCTTAGTCAAACTTCTGGCGAAGGGGAAAAGGTGATCTGCTATTTGAGTAGATCCCTCAACCAATGTGAAAGGAACTATTCCACTATGGAAAAGGAATGTTTTGCAGTGCTATGGGCCATTGAAAAACTGAGACCTTACTTGAAGAGAGTTAGGTTCACAGTCATTACAGACCACCATTCCTTGGTCTGGATGAGCAAATCTAAAGATCCTGTTGGTATAGTAGCGCGATGGGTCTACAAAAGTTTGATTTTGAAATTATTCATAAGAAAGGCAAGGATCATGTGGTTTCAGATATGCTTTTGAGAAGCGTACCGGTTTTATCTGGGATTTCGGAACACAACACAGATCCTTTGCTGAAAAAGATGATCGATCAGATCGAGAAGGACCCATTAGCGTTTCCATCATGGAGGTTCGAGAACGGAACACTTTTTAAACATGTTAGGGCAAAACATATTTTAGTTAGGGACAATAACGAATGGAACATTCTAGTAGGTAGGAGTGATAGGAAAAATATTTTAAAAAATTGTCATGATCATCCGCTAGCAGGACATATGGGGGTTAAAAAGACTTTTGCTAGGGTAGAAGAGAATTATTACTGGCCGAAAATGAGAGCAGATATAACAAAGTACGTTAGGAATTGTAAGTGTCAAAGTGTAAGACCGGTTCATGATAAACCGGCAGGTCTAATGACGGAGAGGAAAGGGGTATCCAATCCTTGGGAGATGATTTGTGTGGATCTCTTTGGTCCGCCAGCTAAGTCTAGTAAGGGATATATGCATATTCTCACCGTTGTGGATTATTTCACAAAATTTACTCTTTTATTTCCCCTTAGGTCTGCAACAGCGAAAGCTGTGTGTAAGGAGCTTGAAGATAACGTCTTTTTGCTATTTGGTGTTCCAAAAATTGTAGTCTGCGATAATAGTCCTCAAAAAAGTAGGGAGTTAAAATCTTTATGCGATGGATACAGGTCGTCAAAGAGGTTTACTGCGCAGGCTAGTCCGGCAGAACGGATTAACCAAATCTTGAAAACGACAATACCGGCTTATGTGTCGGATAACCACCGCGTTTGCGACTCTCCGTTGGCGAAAGTCGCGTGTAGTATCCGCATGATCTGAATGGTTTGTTGACCCAAGATACAAACCTGGTATATGGCTAGAGCAAATTGCCATGTTTCGAAACACAAAATCAGATACACACATATACACAAACATCACATAAAGAAGAAGACACCGTGTACACTATACACAACATCAAACAATATACAACATCATTCAATACACAACATCACACAATATACATTATCATCACATGAAATACACATCACAAACATTTTATACATGATGTTATCACCCTTAATATTTAATAGAGTGTCAAAGGTTGTAACGTTAATGGTTTTCCCCTCTCTCCCCCAAATCTGCAAAAGGGTCCACCGGCGTAAGTTAGGGTTCGCGAATATAAAAGACTTCCTTCGGCTGTGGTTCTTCTCGTAAAATTGTTAATTAAAAATAGAGTACAGTAAAACCCGCTTAAGAGAAAACCCCGCTTATCTGAAAGAATTTTTTCATCCCCGAGTATTTGTAGACCAATGACCTATTAAACACTCCGCTTAAGTGAAAAACCCGGATACCTGAAACATATTTTCAGTTAAATTTCATATTTTTCATTGAAAATAAACTCTCTTAAGTGAAAAAAATTTTATCGAACAGAACAATTTGAGCCAACAAATGGAGGGTTAGATCAGTGGAAAAACCGTGAAAATATTCATTTTAAGAAGATTTATGGTGAAAATAATTCTGCTGACACAGTTGCTGCTAACAATTGGCTGGAAAATTTTTGGCCAAACATTCGTCATTCGACATCGAAGTAATGTTTAAAGGACTATTCACATGAGCACGACCAACGAACGACGAATAAATAAAGAAATGAGATTTTAAGTACCTTGCTAGCATAAATTCCTCACGAATTTTTAAGCAAACGATGGAAACATAGTTCATACTTATTTTTAGGTGGATAAACTTTTATTTTTGTGCCTAAAATTAAAAAAATTGAGAAAAAAAGTTTATTCGTTACGAATAAACATCTAGTAGGTACGAACTGTCAGACTTTATTCTCGTTCCACATACCGTCCACACTCCAACGAATAAATTTTTCGCGCGTGCTTAACCTCAAAATCATTCCCCATTTTTGTTTTGCATGTAAATTGTGTTCGTTATTCGTGACGAATGTAAAACACTCATGTGAATGAAATGTCAAAATTAACGAATTTTCGTTGATTCGTCGTTCGTTGGTCGTTCTCATGTGAATAGTACTTAAGGCTCTACCGACGCGACGGCTTCATTGGTAAATAGATGTGTAAACCTTCAGGATTGAAGCTCTACCAAAGGACCGTATCATTGTCCTTTTCATTTCTAATTCGACTGGAACGGAACAGACAAAATTTTTTTTTGTATTGGTGTCTAGTCTAAGATTAAACACATTTTGTTTATCTTTTGCTTATAATTTTTCTTCTAAATATGTACAGCTGTGGACAACTAATTAGAAACAAAAATTGCGTGTACTTTCAGAACCGTTACTTACTTCAATTATTTTTCAAATTCATTTGTTTTTAACAATAATTTTGAGTTTTTATTTATTAATTAGGATAAACAATAAAATATTTGGAAAACGTAACACTTTTCTTCTTTTCCTCCATATTTGCAAGAAGGCTCCTTTTGTGGCGGACAACTAATTAGAAACAAAACGAAAAAGTATATTTTGTACCAATATTTTTCAATATTAAAATATCTTTACTTGACAAAACTTTTAGTATTTTGTTGCAAAGCCTTTTTGCTTTAAAACCTCTCGGCATTTTCGCTCCATTGATTCGATAAGTCGCCTACAGCGCTCTACGGGTATAGCTTTCCAGGTGGCTTTAATATTGGGGTATAAAACGTCCATGTTTGTGTTATTTTTGGACGCCACAGCTTTTTTGACATCAGCCCAAAGATGTTCAATGGGATTAAGGTCGGGACTTGCAGATACCCATTGAAGAACAGTGATTGAGCTGTTCTTAAGAAACTTTTTCGTGATCCCAGCGGTATGTTTGGGGTCGTTCTCTTGCTGGAACTTCCAGCAAGATGACGAGAAGTTTTAAAGCAAAAAGGCTTTGCAACAAAATACCAAAAGTTTTGTAAAGTAAAGATATTTTAATATTGAAAAATATTGATACAAAATACACTTTTTCGTTTTGTTTCTAATTAGTTTCTAAAAGTAGCCCTCTTGCAAAAAATGGAGGAAAAGAAGAAAAGTGTTACGTTTTCCAAATATTTTATTGTTTATCCTAATTAATGAATAAAAACTCAAAATGATTGTTAAAAACAAATGAATTTGAGAAAAAATTGAAGTAAGTAACGGTTCTAAAAGTACACGCAATTTTTGTTTCTAATTAGTTGTCCACAGCTGTACATAAGTAGATCTCATAATCCGAAATGCTTTAAAAAAGCACAATTCCTGTTAATTAATGAAGCAGCACTTCAATTTGAAAAGTTTGATGCTAGCAGATTTGTATCTGACAATGATTTAGATGTGGAAATTTTGGGAATACTGAAGCAATAATCAAAGAAGCTTTTAAATCTCTCAATGTTCTTAAGCAGTTTTCTGATGGGGATCTAATCTTAGATGAAATTGAATATGAAATGATGAATTGCCATTTTCAGACTTTGTCGCAAACAACAATTGATGACTTTTTTAAAAAAAAGTGAGATTAGTTTTGTCTTCATAAAACGTACCTAATTGTATTCAAAACTATGAATATGTACATATTTGAAACCTGAAGCCAAACTTGGGAGTGGTTTAATTTTGATATGCCCAATGTGCCTACGAGTTAACTTACAAAAACGCAAATGTGATTTAATGTAATTTATGTAATATATTTAATTTATGTACTACTACATACCTATGAATTCCAATGTACATACATATGTTATTTTTGTTATTCAATAAAATACTTTTTTGATGTTTAATCGTGGTTAGTTATTCAAACGCTTTTATTTAAATTTTTTCCAGGCAACTCCAAAGATAAATACATCAAATTGTTTATTGTGTATATGAAGCATTAAACCTCCGCTTCCAGAACTTTTAAATCCGCTTAAGTGCAATTTTTTTTCACTTATCAGGACTCCGCTTAAGTGAAATTTTTTTCACTTAACCGGGGTTTGGTTAAGTGAAAAACCCGCTTAAGTGAAAGAAAAACTGTGACAATTCGCCTTTTCTCTTAAGCGGGTTTCACTGTACTTTGGAAACTGTGCCTTCCTCGATTCACTATGCTCGATTTAGATTAACTGGGAGAATGCCCAGAGAAAACTTGATTTTGGTTCAATAACTCTCAATTTTCTCGAAAGGTTACGACTTTGGTAATTGGGGTCTGGCCTCACCCATGAGATCGGCAAGTTTTCGACGACACCGACATCTTATCGAACTTGCTGAATTGAGAGAGTGAGTACGAGCACTTTAGTTGGGTATTCGACAGCGATGGCAGAACCCCATTGGTGGTTGATGTCGTGGAACTGAATCCCACGAAACGTGATTGGTTGAAAGATTGAATTTGTGTGTGTATAAGTGCGGTGTTGGGTCCAGACAGGGAGCTAGACTTGAAGTGGGAGACACTTCTTGGTTAGCTATCAAGCTGAAAAGTAGTTTTTTTGAGACAGAGAAATTTTGAGAGATTGGTGAACAAAGATCAAGTTGATTTTTAGTTTTAGCGTAGAAAAGGAAAATTTAAAAAAAAAAAAGCTGAGTAGAATAGTGAGACGAGGAAAGCACAGGAAAAAAGGATAAAGGCAGGAAATAGAAAACGTCAGAAGGACGTGAATTTGTAAGAGTAATCGAGGAGAATAGCCGGAGGACATCTTGTCCAAAAAAAAGATAAGTAGAGTGAGTTTTTTTTTTAGTGTCGTAGTTTTTTTTTGCTATTTGTGCTTTGAGAAAATTTATAACCGTGTGGCCCCTTTTCTTTTATTTGCCCAGAAAAATATCTGGCTTAGAACCCTTATATAAATTCTTCTCGTCTTGAGAATATTCGGGAAATTATTATTATTAGCGGTACAATCTTCGGCTTGCCCTTGTAAAGTCACATAGCGGTCCTCCAGACCCCTTGTACATAATTTGCATTTATACATTGTATAACGTCATCCATTTACATTTTTTTTTTTTCTTTTTTTCATCATCCACTTTATAATATTTACTTGTTTGAAAAGATTTGGGTTTTTAATCCAAGTTTACTACGGTTTTCCCAACCTATAATAAATCATTGCATACCCCATTGATTGCGATTGTTTTATCGCGTTGTTTACATTTTCATTTGTCGTTCTTTTTTTTTCTTTTCCCTTTTCAGCAAAAGGTTTGAAAATTCCTTTTTCAAAAAAGGATTTTCTGGAGCCCACCCTTAATTGAACAACACTGTACTTTATTAATAACATACTTGCCTATTATTTCATATCAAAATCCTTTATCAATTAATCTAACCTACCTTAATAAAACTTCACATATCTACATCGAACACACCCAGCTGAGTAGCCGTGGCTGACAGCATCATTACATGCTGTGTGTTTCATTTTTTTTTAACCCTTCATTGTTTATTCAGCCGTTGACATACCATTGACTAGAGCTGTGTAAATCGTTCATTTTATATGACCGAATCAATCATCAATCGTTCAGTTGAATGATCCGATCTTTTGAATCAATCAATCTTTCAATCAAAAACATAACCATTTCGCAGTCTTTTCGGTTCTATGCCGAAACGTTTTGATCAGACAATGATAATCTTCTATCTCTTTTCTTCTTTTTCAAAATGAAATAGCTTCCAATAACTGTTAATTCATAGGTTATCCATACAGTATCCAACCGCTTTGATTCAGGTTTAGATTCAGCTAGTTACTTTAATTTTTTAATAATAAACAAAGTTTACGGTAGGTTTCAAATGTAGTTATGTAGCAAGATTTAGTATTTTATGATTTTTCTTTCAAAAGATACAATATGGATCCCAGCCTTCATAGAAAAAGAAGTCCGGCATGGCAGTATTTTTCGAAGGTTTCCGAAACCAAAGCAAAGTGCTGCTACTGCCAGAATGTTGTAAGCTTCAGCGGAGGCGCAACAGGAAACCTCTTGAGACACATGAAAACGAAGCATGTAGGGATAACCACAGAAAGGTCACGATATTCTCCTGAACTGACAGCGAACAACGTAGCGCATGAAATTAGTAGTTCCTCCACTTTACCCACCTCCTTAAATCTCCCATCAACCTCAACAGCAGCGTCCACATCAACAAACAACAATAGCACAACATCAACACCATTATTAACACCTCCCGTAACAACTCAACGACAACAATCTATGTCTGCTTTTGTAAAGAAACCGATAACAATGCCATATTATGAACAAATTGTTAAAACAATAGTGGAGCAGTATTACCCCTTCTCTATGGTGGAAGATGAAGAGTTTAAAAAATTTGTCTATATGCTCTGCCCGAGTTATCAAATGCCGACACGAAAAACAGTTTCGAATGCTTTGATTCCTAGGCTTTTTAATGAAACCAAATTAAAAGTGCAGAACATTTTATCTTCTATTGAAGCTGTATGCGTCACAACAGATGGCTGGACGTCCATCACCCAGCAAAGCTACATCGGCATAACGGTGCATTTTATTAAAGAAGAGCAGGATAATTTGTCACTGCAATCCCGCCTGTTAGGATGTATTCCGTATGATGAAAGTCATACCATCATAAACCTTGGGAATCTATTGAAACAGAGCTTGAAAACTTGGGTTTGCAGGACAAAGTGTGTTGCGTTGTGACGGATAACGCTTCAAATGTTGTAGGAGCCGTGAAATCAAAAAATTGGAATCATTTTCCGTGTTTCGCTCACACGTTGAATTTGGTTGTTGGAGATGGTATTGGTAGGCTCGAGCATCAGCTAACAAAAATAAAAAATATTGTTGCCTTCTTCAAAAAAAGTTCAAAGGCTACTGTGAAGCTCTACAGCATGCAAAAACAATTTAGTATACCGGAGCTCAAATTAAAGCAATCGTGCATAACGCGTTGGAACTCGACACATGAAATGCTAGCTCGCATTATCAAAATAAGATCAGCTGTTGTAGCAGTACTTGCCACTGAACATCCCGAGCTTAATTGCTTGTCGGCAATAGAGTGGAAGCTTTTGGAGAAAGCAACAGACATTTTTAAAAATTTTCACGCTGTTACGGAGCAAATGTCGGCTGAAAAAAGTGTCACCATTTCATTGTCGATGCTAATGATAAAATCTATTAGATCACATTTAAATAATATCTTTATCGACAACAATAATCAAATAAGTGAAGTGGATACAATAATCATAACTCTTTTAGATTCTATAAAAAATCGTTTCAAACATTTAGACTACTTCGTGGACGAAAGAGTGGCACAAGCTACTCTATTAGATCCAAGATTTAAAAAATATGGATTCCTAAAGTTTTGTCCTTGCCAACACAAACACAAACAGAAACCAAAACAATCAACCATCCATCAAACGAAGCAAATAATCCACGTTCGCTCGCACAAGAAGCCGATCTACTAGTATGGGGAGACTTCGATTCGAATTTGGATAGAATAGTTGCCAATCCAAACCCACACGCAGCAACTATAATGGAAGTGGATAAGTTTATGAATGAACCGCCAATACGACGAAACGAAGATCCCCTTAAATGGTGGAACGAAAGAAAAAAAGTATACCCGAGGTTATTCCAGCTCGTCCTCAAGAGGTTGTGCATTGTTGCAACAAGTGTACCTTGTGAGAGAGTGTTTTCAAAGGCTGGCCTTACGATTGAAAATAGACGAAGCTCCTTAAAGCCATCCAAAGCCGCACAATGCCTCTTCCTTAATTATAACATGTAAATAGATTTTTATTTGTTTTTTTTTTTTACTTGTTATTGTTATTTATTATCGCATACCTGCAAACCTAATTCGGTTTGCATTTTTTTTAGTTAAATAATATATTTTGGTTTAGTACATAGTACATGGGCTGCTATGCTTGGAGACCAATATTTTGAATTCTTATACCTACCTTGTTTTTTGTTGTTTAAAATTGTTCTTGTTTATGTTTTCTTTTAATATAAAGTAAATAATTGGTTATCTATGTGTTGCTTTTTAATTCTAATGATCTAGGTGTCTCTCTTCCCTTTTTCAATATCTTTTCACAACACATATATGTACATGTTGCGTCCAGTACAAACAGTAAAGAATAAACTACAAAGAAACAACTTTTTACCATTTTATATCTATGTAGCTTATAGCTATGCATATAACATTTGCACAGGGTTATTCTCTTCTACTATAACTTCGACTTTTCTTATTTGTACTAAGCACCACAGAAAAGAACTACTAAAAATCCAAGCCACCGAGCATGAACTATTCAATTTCAACATGATAGTCTAACACGAACACGACTAGACATCGAGTGGCATTGTTCCTGTTTTCGTTGCAATTTTGCAGATATATACCCCTATTATGGATGACAACTCAACTGAAATTGGGTTGTCTTCTCATATATATAACACGGGCACACAACCCAATTTTCAGTTGGGTTGTCATCTGTAATAGGGGTGATAAAGAATGCTTTTTTGTAGGTACACCGAAATGTCCATCCAACAGAAATCTCTGTGGACATAATAACATCCACAATACAGAGTTTATTCAGGCAATAGTTGCATTGACAAACTTAAGAATTTTTTTTAAAGTATATTATGATTTCGTTAGTGTATAAGCAACCAGGAGGCAGGAGTCTCCGTTACATCTATGACACGTCCTTGTTAAAATTACGCACTTTATGTACGTGTCAGGCCTATTTTGAAGAAAATCTTTGACTTTACCTTGTAAAAGGATTCTTGTTTCCGCAGCGGTGAATATTCCCCGACTTTAAAATGGGTTCATTAAATACAAGCGATTTGTAAACACCACACTAACTAGTGACAACTTTCAAATGGACCTGGTTAAAATGAATGAGAACAAGAACAGTACCAACATTTTGACAGTTAATGCAAATGAAGTAAAGTGACATGTAACAGACTTAGGGGCCAGTTGTTGTGCTATTGAGGTTATATTTTTCTGTTTGCCTGATTGTATTTTACTAGGAAAGTAGAAAATAGAATTTGAACGGAAAATATTTGTTGAACTGAACATTTTCTTGGGAAAAAAATTCACAGAGATATTTATTATCGATTGGTATAACATTCGTTATTCAATTCTTACAACAACACAGTTATTATGCCATTTGAAGATTTATCCTGATTCGTTTTCCTGATCGCTTTAACTGGTACCTTAGGAAGCAAAAAAAAAAAATATATAAACTCTGGTGAAAAAAGCATACAAAATTTGGAATGAAAGTTTTGTTTTTTTTTTTCGAGAAATACTTGATTTAGAACAAATATTAGTTCGAAAATAAATCACACGAAATGTCAAGCAAATGAGAAACGTCAAATGAGTTAGAGCAAAGTTTTAAGATAAATTTAGAGTGACTCTAAAAAAGTGTGTAGTTAAAATCAATTATAAATTTATTCCAGTGTCATTTTAATCCGTTGTGGCACTGAAGCGGGAAATACACGATACAATTATCGTACCGATAATCGTACATCGCATGGTAGATTGTATCGTGTGTGTGCATGAAGTGAACCGCTGTACCGATGTCGCAGTGTCGAATGCCTTGAACTCAAAACCAAACGCGATTTTAAATAACTATAAATTTGAGCTACTATGTATGCTTCAGTGGCACCCAGGTAGAAAAAGCAATATTGAAGTATCATAAATAAAAACTAAATAAAGTTTCTATTCATTTTTCTAAATTTTGTATTTTTGGTTTTAATCTTCGGATAGCCTTTAAAAAATTACATTTGCTACCATTTCCTTATTATCTGCAACGTTTATTGTGAAACAACTAATTTTTATTGCATTTTTCTTTATTTCTCTGTTCTAACTATTCGTTTTCATCCCTGGTTAAGTAGTCTCGGTCGTTCGTTTCGTTCAAATGATTGATTTCAGATTTCATTCTCGTTCGTTCGTTTGGTTCAAGTGATTGGTGATTGGTTTCAGTCTCTGTCATTCGTTTGGTTCAAGTGATTGGTTTCAATCTAGGTCGTTCGTTTGGTTCAAGTGATTGGTTTCAGTTTCATCAGTTCCGTTCAATGCAGTCAGTGTTCTTTTGAAACGATTGAAATGAAGATTGAATGGTTCACTTGCTTTTGTGTAATTGCAACCATCAATCTAAATAATTGCATCTAGATTGAAATATTGTGTTTATTTAATATAATTATAATAATGAATTTACTTAGTACTGATTGTCACCCCACATCAGACCTTTATTGAAAATTATTTATTGGAACGTGTCATTCAACACTAACTTTATAAGTTAAAGAATGATTACTATTTTTACTTCATTCAATTTAATTTAATTTGTATAATTGTATCTAGCTTTAAGTAATTTATTTGAATGAATAAAAAACAAAATGAAATGAAAAAAAAAAAAAAAAATCTTTTTCCGTGAACGGGTCAAAAAGACCGAATCAATCGCGATTGACACAGCACTACCATTGATTCGCCATTACCCATTCGGTGCACTTCGTGCAAATTGTTTCTAATAATTTTATTGTTTTGTTCGCGGTCTGCTAGTCATCCTCGAAATCATCCTAAATTTAGCTTACCTTTATTATTAAATATCATCGATAAATATAACCCCCTTGGAAGGGACGTATAAGGAAAAAAATAGTTTAACAATTTGGCACCCAACGTGCGGGGCTCGTGAAGTTTTGTCGTGGAAAAATTCCTGTCGTTTTTTTTGTTGTGTCGTTCTGGAAGTGGTTGTTGTATTTTCATAAATCGTGTGAACAATTTCTCTTGCTTCTGTTTTCTCTTCTCAATTTAGGTTAAAATTGTGAAAGAATTAGTGCGGTCCTTGAGAAAGAAAATTTATTTGTCAACGTACCTGTCGTGGTTGAAAATAAAAACAATTTCATCGTTGGAAGTACAAAAATAAGTATACAAAGTATACTCCCAAGTAGGTTTCTTTTTGTTTCATTTGCATATCTTTCTATTATTTTATTTATATTCTATTTATTTTATAATATTATATTTGATTTTGATTTGGTATAAAGTTTTTTTTCCTCGTACATACATAAATATATTAACATAACGTAGAATTTGTTCATAGACCGGTGCCACTGCTTATCAGCATCGGTGCTTTATTTTTACTTGCGATTATAGGTACTATAAGGCAAGTTTTGCAATCGTGCAGGAAAAAAATTTTGAAATAACAATTAAACATGACATTACGATGATAGAGAATACGAAAAAAGTGGGTCCTACAATTCTGTCTGTCTGTGTGTCTGTCTGTCTGTATGTCCGTATATGGATCTACAGCCTGAACCGCTTGACCTATTTTCTTCAAAATTTGCAGTCAGGGTCTATTTAGAATCCTACAGAGGGGTTTTTGGAATTGGGTCTCTAGGTCTTGAAATAACGGTACCTGCCATACAACCTATATGATAATACTTAGTTTTCTCGAAAACGGCTCTAACGATTTTGATAAAATTTTATTTGAAGGATTATTTTTCAATTGTCTTTCTTATGATGCAAAAATTTTTTTTGGGAAAAGTCTAAAAACGGTACCCCCCATAGTACCGTTTTTTTCAAAACCGACTTCCTCGTTAATGGCTCACACGATTTTGATGAAATTTCATATTTAAGAAGTCGTAGATGACATTAAAAATATTGCATATTAACATTTGGAAAATTCTAAATTTTGAAATTTTTATTAACTTTTTTAAAATAATTTTGTTTTTTTGAATATTTTCAAAACGGTATTGCTGATTTATTTCAATTTTCTTGTCAAAACATCTTCTGGCAAGATCTTAAGACTTGCATACCTAGATCTAAAAAAACTTTTTTTATTAAAAAATGAAAAATAAAAAACCGATTTTTTAAAAAACTGCTCTAACGATTTTGGTTAAATATTCAACGTTTATAAGTACTAGCAATTGCAAAAGAATGGCGTTTTTGGATTTTCGATTGAAAATTGAAAATATTTAATTTTAATTTTTTTCAATATTTTGCGTGATTTAATTCAATTTTCATTATTAAAATGTAGTTAGCAACCCTGAGCCCACCAAAAATATTTAGAGCGAATACTAAAACCTTTTACTCAGCCTTAATTTTTTGGTATTGGTATTGTGCACACAATCGCAAGTTCGTGCGACCCAGTCGTGCACATTTTTTTGAATATACATACGCACATACATACGGTACACAATTTGAAGAGAAGAAGAGACTCATCGATGATACCAAAAGCACGCATTTTCGATAAAAGTTCCTGATGCCAAACTCTATCTTGTGCTTTAGTAATATCAAGTTCAATAATCTTATGTACTTTCTCCAAAACAATGTAAAGATTGGTTCCACTTTTGGGTGAGATAAGGCATCAAATCACCAGTGGACAGTTTGGTACGAAAGCCGTACTGACGGCCATTAACAAGTTTCCGTTCTTCAAGATATTTCATAAGCTGACGGTTAATCAACGTTTCCATGACCTTGAAAAGAAGGGACGTTAGTGCAATTGAACTGTAATTGGAAGGGGAGGAAGATTCGGCTTTTTTAGGGACCGGCTGGACAAATGCAGTTTTCCATCTGCTCGGAAAAATCTCAGCAGAATAGGAAAGATGGAAAAGTTTACGCAGTGGTTTTGCCAGCGTAAAAGAACACCTCTTCAGGATAACGGTGGGGATACCCTCTGGACCAGCGGATTTATGAATATTGAGATTTTTGAGGACTCTCGCAACCAAGCGAGTTCGAAAAAAAATCTGCTTCATCACAGAATCTACAGACTCAAGCTCAGGTGGAGCCAATATGCTATCAGGAAGTGTCGAGTTAGCAGCAAATTGAGCTGCTAACAAATTAGCTTTATCGATGGAGCTGACATACGGAGAGTAATTGAAAACGAGCGTTGGAACTGATAACGTGGTCGAGTTCTTAATGTTCTTGAATAAAGACCTAAAGTTTTTACCTCTTTTTGGACACAACAGTATTTTTTGCCTTACTTTTTGGTCATGGAAAAATTTGGCCTTCTGTATATGAGCATTACAGATATTTCTGGCCCGTTTGAACAAATTTCGGTTTTCTACAGTAGGGTTATCTTTATATTTTCGAAAACTACTATGTCTATCCCTAATCGCCTCTTTACAGCTTAAATCAAACCACGAATTCTCTTTGG
Organism: Melanostoma scalare; assembly: GCA_949752695.1. NCBI lineage: Eukaryota > Metazoa > Arthropoda > Insecta > Diptera > Syrphidae > Melanostoma > Melanostoma scalare. The sequence goes on from OX456985.1 coordinate 121,133,918, forward strand.
GGATGATACTTTTTGTTGTGTGAGGAACAAAATTTCTCATGCCGTTGAGAATTACGTTAGATATAATATCAGCTGATGCGTCAACGTTTCCGTCGAGAAAGCACAATGACCAATTAAAATTTCAAAAGAAATTATTCAGGCCGTCCCAATTGGCTTTCTCGTATTACCCCACAGTTATTTTGGGAATTTTATCTTTTTTTACCGTGACAGAAAACGAAAAATCTACCAATATGACACAATGGTCCGATTTGCCTAAAGGAGATGATACTACAACCCTGTATTTTTCAAATTTGAGAATTGAGAAATAGGTCAAGAGTGTCCGCATGGCCTTCAATATCTGGAACCCGGGTGGGCTGGCTCATCAACAAGTTGAGTTATTTCGTTAATTTCGGAGAAGATCTCAACATATTTTCCGTCGGGTGTAGTCTGGCCAGAATGTCGAAGCCAATCTGAATTGTGTACATTGAAATCGCCCGCAATTGCAGTTTCAGGATAAAGGGAAACAATTCTTATTATGGAGTCAGATAGCGCATCAAACTCGTTAGAGGTTGAATTGCTATCTAAATTTGGGCTTCTGTAAATAAAACAATAGTGAATGATTTGCTTACGGACGGTGAATTTTAGGCCTAGACAGATAAGCTTATTTTTTCCTACACAAAAGATAAGCATGCGTAAAATTGATGCATAAAGTTTTTACCGCTAAATTTTCTAAGCTATTGTAGGACGGTTGTTTAAATCATTTTTAATGGTAAGTCCATTGAAACACCGTTTAAACATTTTATTTCATTGCTGTTAATTATTTAAAAAAATAAAAATTAATTTAAATTAAAGTATCAAAAACAGACTTGAATTACAAAAAAAAAAGAAAATATAGCACAGCTTAAACTTTTTAAAAATAAATTCATACTTTTAGTACATTTAAATCATATATATAGTTATATATGTCACACTAAAGATAAGCATGCGTTTGACTCACACCGTGTGGATTTCTCGAAAAATATAATACCTATCCCAAAAATACCTCATCTGATCGATAGATACGCTCACTGACTGAGATAAACTAAACGGGCAACTTTTTATTCAGAATATTGAAAAAAAGAGAGCAAATTTTTTTTTTCGTGTGAATCAAATTGACGCAGGTGATCTTTCCAGGGTTGACCACATTAAATTAAAGTTTGTATTAGAACAAAGGCCGTATTGTGGTAGAAGTTGGTAAGCAGTATCGCTTCGAACATATACGGCGAGGCCATGAGAAGGAAAGAATAACGGCACTTAGCTATACCCAGGCAGGTTGAACTCTGAGGGATCAGAATCAACACCCACCTGTGTTTCACTCAGTGCCAAAACAGATGGCCTTCATTTTGCAGTGTGAGCGTACAGACAGCAAAGAAATTCGATCTTAGCCCCCTAATGTTGCTTAAATCGGTGCCGTACCTTAAGGCCAGGTGACATTTTTTTTTTTTTTTTTTATAATAAGCGCGCACATCAAGGGGTTATGACTACCCTTATAATGTTATAAACACAGTGCGAGCATTTAGGAAAATTGGAGAGGATTTGAAAGGAGACATCGATGCACGTTGCTTTTGAACCTTTGTGAATCGTAATGCAGGGGAAATACAGAGCCAGGTAGAGCATTCCACATTCGGGTGGTGCGACTGAAATATGAATCTCTATACTTGACTGTACGACCGAAGTTGGGATCAAGGTAGAACTGAAGAGCATTCCTGGCGAGGCGGGTGTTGCGGTTAAATTGTTTTAGGGGAGGAATGCAGCTGGCTATTTCACTAGAGCACTGTTTGTAAAAAAAGCGATGAAAGAGACTGAGACAGGTAACGTTACGACGATGTTCAAGAGAATCAATCGATTCTACAATTGAACTATCACCTATCAATTTGAACGCTCTATATTGTACCCTATTTGTTTGAGATGCACCTGGCCAGATATGGGAGTTATACTCCAGTTTTGGGCGGATGAAGGCCTTGTAAATTGTAGCCAGATCAGAAGGGGTGAAGAACTTCCTGCATCGTCTTAAGAAACTTAAGCATTTAGCAGCGTTTTTGGCAACTTCAAATATGTGGTCATTCCAACGAAGATCATCGTTTACGCACATACCAAGTACTGACAGCTTTTCGGTTTCTTCGATGCAGGTACCATTCATTGATAATGGCAATGGGGGAATGTTAAGCTTCAACGACAAGAGACAGCATTGAGTTTTCGAAGCATTGAATTCTACTCGGTTCATAAGACCCCATGCAACAATGCTGTCATGGTCAGAATTCAATGAGCTTATCATACGCAACCGTTCCAGTTCCACATCCGAAGAGCAGGGACGTGAATTTGGAAACGAATATGAAAAGCTGAGGGTCGAGTCGTCAGCAAAACAGTTAATCGGATTAGAAGTTTCAGACAAGAGATCATTAATGAAAATGAGGAAGAGAGTCGGAGACAAAACGGAGCCCTGGGGCAAACCAGCATTTATGAAGTGGGTATCAGACTTGAAGCCATCCAACACAACTTGTATTGAACTGTCAGAAAGGTAATTTCTAATCCAACGAAGAAGAGACTCATCGATACCAAAAGCACGCATTTTCGATAAAAGAGCCTGATGCCAAACTCTATCAAATGCTCTAGAAATATCAAGCGTAATAATCTTACTTTCTCCAAAACAATCCGTAAAGATTGGTTCCACTTTTCGGTGAGATATGCCATCAAATCACCAGTGGACCGTTTGGTACGAAAGCCATACTGACGGTCATTAAGAACCTTTCGTTCTTCAAGATATTTCATAAGTTGACGGTTAATCAACGTTTCCATGCCCTTGGAAAGAAGGGACGTTAGTGCAATTGTACGGTTTCCTTTTTTAGGAACCGGCTGGACAAAAGCAGTTTTCCATCTGCTTGGGAAAATCCCAGCGGAATAGGAAAGATGGAAAAGTTTACGCAGTGATTTTGCCAGCGTAGAAGATTACCTCTTCAGATTAACGGTGGGGATACCATCTGGACCAGCGAATTTATGTATATTGAGATCTTTGAAGACTTGAGCTCAGGTGGAGCCAATAGGCTATGAGAAAATGTTGAGTTGGCAGCAAATTGAGCTGCCAGCATATTGGCTTTGTCGATAGAGCCAACATAATATGGAGAGTCATTAACGACGAGCGTTGGGGCCGATGACGTGGTCGAGTTCTTAATTTTCACGACAAATGACCAAAAGTTTTTACTTCCTTTTGGACACCACAGTATTTTTATGCCTTACTTTTTGGTCATGTAAAAACTTAGCCTTTTGTATTACAGATATTTCTGGCCTGTTTGAACAAATTTCGATTTTCTACTGTAGGGTTATCTTTATAAATTCGAAAACTACTTTCTCTATCCCTAATCGCTTCTTCACAGCTTGAATCAAACCACGAATTCTCTTTGGGGATGATACTTTTTGTTCTGTGAGAAATGTCGAAGCCAACCAGAATTGTGTACATTGAAATCGCCCGCAATTGCGATTTCAGTGTGAGGATAAAGGGAAACAATTCTTATTATGGAGTCAGATAGCGCATCAAACTCGTTAGAGGTTGAATTGCTATCTAAATTGGGGCTTCTTTAAATAAAACAATAGTGAATGATATGCTTACGGACGGTGAATTTTAACCACATGAAACTAAAGTTCGTATTAGAACAAAGGCCGTATTGTGGTAGAAGTTGGTAAGCAATATCATTTCGAACATATACGGCGAGGCCATGGGAAGAAAAGAATAAAGGCACTAAGCTATAACCAGGCAGGTTGAACTCTGAGGGATCAGAATCAACACCCACCTGTGTTTCACTCAATGCCAAAACAGCTGGCCTGCATTTTGCAGTGTGAGCGTACACAGCAAAGAAATTCGATCTTAGCCCCTTAATGTTGCTAAAATCGATCCGAAATCTACCCGACATTACAATTCACAAAAATACACAAAACAAAATATCAAACGTAGACGCTTACTAAGCCTAATCAACAAGTGTATATCCTATTAGAAAACAAAATCAAATTACTAGCGGTGTTATGCCCAGCTAGCAACTTGACTTTAGTTCACCAACGGGATCAACACCGTTGATTGACTATCCTCCTAACAAACCCACAGCCTCATTGACTGCACACACTGCCTAGATAAGATAAGAGATTATCAAATCGAAGAAATGTGTGCAGTCACTGAGACTGCAAGAGTGATGTGAGGGAGCAGACGATGGAGAGGAACGCACGTGTTTCGGTAATTGAGTTGTTAAGTACTTTTTTTTTTTTTGCACTTTCACAGCACTGAAATATTATTGCACACGATTTTTATTTTCTTTTTTCGCGGCGCGGCTGGAGAAATTACAATTCTATTGTAGGTATGTAGGTTATTTTGGTTGGTTTATTATTTTTTTTTTATGGTTTTAATTAAGGTTATGTGGGCGGTAGGAGGTGATACAGGGGCGAGTTATTCGGGCACTCAGCGCGGCGCGTGTTACTACGTTGAATGGCAGATCGACACTGACATAAGGCCAAATTTTAATGTTTGGCGAAAGCGACATAACGCCAAATTCTAGGAGTTGGCTTTATGTCACTTTTCCAAAGCGTCATAAGGCCAACTTTTTTTTGGGACATTTGGCCAACTAATCAATTTATTGTTTGTTTATGCCGTTAGGATTGTTATCAATATATACCTACTTAGCTTTTTACGTGTTGCGCTCATTAACATTCTTTTTCTCAATTTTGTAAAAACTAATGTTTTGGACGGCACTTTCATTTTTCACAAGACAATCGTGTAAGCTTACTTCCTTAATTTATATTTGAACAAAACATTTTTCCATTATTAACTTCTTATCATAATTTTGCTTGATGCACGTGATGCATTGTTTTATTTAGGAAGATACAGTTAAAATTGAAAATGCGAATGCATACATACAGAATATTTTTAAGTATTATTAGCCGTGTTTCATTGGGAATTTTCATATTCACTTCACTACTACCCTTAATAAAACGCTGCACTCACTAATGCAACTTTATTCCATAAACTCCATTTACCAGCCATTCTTGTTGTTCACTTCTAAAAGTAACTTACTTTTATTCACTTATTGTTGTTCATTTAGAGTTGTTGTTTTCCCATGTGCGATGTTCTGCAAAGTTTTGCTGAAGTTAATACAAATTCCCAATAAAACTCAGCTATTGATACTGTAGAAAGTAGAAACAAGTACGAATACAACGACGGTGTAGAAAGAGGAAACAAGTATTAACGCAACGACGGTTTAATAACGACTTAATCAGTCAACACATTTTATTTTCCGATTGTCTATACATTTGAGTTTTGGCAATACACAAGAATTGCAAGCATGCGAAACTGTGTTGCGCGTGCAATACCTCAACTGTGGGACCAGACATTCATAATTGATATTATTGATACACGATATGCGTGAACCTGAATTCATTGAATTGTTCACACAATTGAAGTATTGCTGACAATACTTTTAACATATGCTGACGATACTTTTGACATACTCCCCCCTTTGAGGGTTTTTAACTCTCTAAACTAAATTCTAATGATTATTTTATACATTTTAATTTTATCAATATTGTGTTCTTATATTAAAACAAACAAAAAAGCTAAAAACAAAATTTACACAAATAAAACAAATGTAACCACTAATAATTTACTGTTTACACAAAATTTGTAAAATGCAAAATGAAATAATGTTCAAAGAAATAAATCAAAAAAAATTAGATTAACAATAAAAATGCAAGGTCGTTCAATGCTTAAATATTTACATTAAATCTAGAAATACCACGTCTGGGAGCAGCGACTGGGTGCCTTCGTCGGTAGCAGTAAGCGATGCCAATCCCAATCATGCCAGCTAATAACAAGTAGCACAGCCCGTAATGATGGTAATCGTGAACGTTGAATTTCGATGTGGCGTCTTCTGATTGCTGCATCACACTGTCGATTTGGTCTTTCAGCTTCGAAATATTTATTTTTTCCATTTCCTTTATTTGCGGAGGACTGCTGATGTTAGATTCTGTGCGATTTGTAATCCAAGCGTTTATGTCGGTTTTTGGAATAAAGGAATATTTAATGTCGATGTTATTTTTGTATTCCCGTTCCCCTTTAATAGTCAAAGACGGCATTTTCAGCAAGCAAGATTCCTTAAATTCGAGTAAGCCATTACCGAATACTGAAAGGCTTTCAGTAGAATCTTCGCATACAAGATGCCCCGTTGTATTTGAAACTGTAGAAAATATCCAAGTGTTGGAGTTTTGAAGTGCCTTCCAATAATCTGTGACAGGTATTTTGTTTAACTTGCATTCGTGCAACGCATTATTTTTGTGGTTTAGCAAGGCTATTTCACAACTACTCGTGACAGCTTGCTTTGTGTATGTAGGGTGCAATTTTTTGCAGAGAAACTGTTGAGGTGATAGAATGCGGCATTGACTAAGTTCTAGCTCGGACTGCGGGAAAAATGCATCCCTTGTCAATGAAATTGCAAGAAATTGGGATGTAACTTCAACTAAAAAGCTTGAGGACTCTTTTAAAATAAGGATCGGATGTACATTAAACAACTGGAACTCAGTGGTATCTACCAGTGGTAATCGTATTTCAAAAACTACTGTTTCTTTAAGAACTCTCCCTTTTACAGACATCATCTTATACAAGTCCATTGTTGATCCCTTAGCCAGTGTCAATGTTGATGGAAGGTGTGCCTTAATTACCATAATTTGTTCGGTCAGTTGAGTTGGGGTTATTATTTGTGGGTTTATCATTGCATGATTTAGATCCAGTAGCACATCTAGAAGAACATCCTGAACCTTTTTTACTTGATCAGATAGTAGTAGGAGCAACTTCGCTACTAGTTCAAACATGAGAACAGCTCCTTGTAGCTCCAACCTCCCTATAGTAGTTGCCTTCAGAGGACCAACCCTTGATTTTGAACACGACAGTTGTGAATGAATAGTTCCATTGTCCTCTACAGATCTTAAATACACACATGACCCATAGGCGTTTTGACTGCTGTCTGAGAATGCGTGCAGTTGCATGTTTCTTTCACTGCTTGGACAAGAGACATATCTTGGTAAGCTTAATTCTTTCAACATCGAAAAACTTTTCAAATAACGAATCCACTTGTTTGCTTGATCTTCAGGGACGTTGTCATCCCATGATAAATCTGTTTTCCATAGCTCCTGCAAGAATAGTTTTCCCAGAACTATGACGGGTCCAAGTAGTCCCAAGGGATCAAATAACCTCGCAAGATTGGCTAGTACGATTCGTTTGCATTCTTTCTCGTATTGATTAAATGCATCAAAGTCAAATTTAAATTTGAATGCATCCAAAGAGGGATCCCAGATCAGTCCCAACGTATTGATTTCTTCAGATTGATGAAATGCAACTAGTTGTTCTTTATGCTCTTCAGGAATTTTCTGCAATATATCAGGATGATTAGAACAAAACTTTCTTAGCTTAAAGTGGCCCATTTTTAAGACATTGTTGACATCTGTTAACAGGTTTTTAGCCACGTCTATAGTCTCAGCACCTGCAAGACAATCGTCTACATAAAAATTGTTTTTTTATAATCTGCGATGCAAGAGGATATTGTTCCTCAACATCTTCAGCGAGCTTTACTAAGCATCTAGTGGCCAGATATGACGCTGATGCTGTACCATAAGTTACTGTGTTCAGCTGGTACAATTGGAGTGGACTGCTGCGTTCCGATCCCCACAAAATTAGCTGCAACATTCTATCACAAGGATCTACTAACACTTGTCGGTACATTTTGCTAACGTCACCCGTGAAAACATATTTGTGCATTCGAAACTTGGTTATAATGGAAGATAAGTCTGGTTGAACTGTTGGACCAACCATTAAAATGTCATTAAGTGAATATCCAGAGGTACTTTTAGCAGATGCATCAAATACCACTCTTAGCTTTGTTGATGTGCTTTCGGGTTTTATAACACAGTGATGAGGGATAACAAAATGAGTGTTGCACAGTTTGCTTTCATCAATTGGACTCATATGACCAAGAGCTTCGTACTCTCGCATCAAGTCTCCGTATAACAATTTCAGCTCTTGATTTTTGTCTAGTTTCCGCTCAAGCGCCAGGAAGCGCCTTTTAGCTACTTCGAGCGAGTCTCCCAAAACAACGCTTGGATCCTCTTTACATAGTAACCGCACAACAAACTGATGGCTATCATTTACTCTTACGTTTTTCTTGAAATGTTCTTCACAGTCATGTTCCTCTTCGCTCATGGTATTTGCTGGCATATCACGATTTTCCGTTTCCCAGAATTTCCGCACCAACTTGTCTAAAGAAGAAAGCGTAGGACCTGTAGCTATGTGGCAATGAACGGGAGTTGATGATCTTGTTTGTATTGGTATGCTTCCAGCCAATATCCAACCAAGCTTTGTATTTCGTAATAAAGGAAGATCATTTGAAATCTTGACTTTTCCTGGCAAGAATAGCTCAAAAAATATGCCGGCCTCTATTAACATGTCTATACGTTGATTCTTTAAGCTTGAAGGATCAGCCAGTCGTATATAAGGTGAAATTTTCCAGCGAGTCATGTCAATTTGCGCAATTGAATCATAGTCACTAATGCGAGGCATTATGCTTGCCTCTATAGTTGCCTGGAATCCGGATGTTCTTTACATTAGTGACGAAATCTACCTTGCATTCTTTACCCCCTATTCCCGTTATTGGCACACTCTTGCGACGTTGCTTGAGGCCCAACTCTGTGGCAAGGGATTGCGTTACGAAATGTAATTGTGAGCCTGAATCTAGCATTGCACGGCAAGGGATGCTCGTTCCGTTGGATGAAATGCAGTTTATAACCGCTGTGGCGAGATATACCTGACGCACTCTTTCTGGCCCTGATGCAGTATTTGCAGATTTTGGATTTAGGGAATTTTTATAACGCTTACCAACATTTGTTGAGTTTTCTGGTTTGTTGATCTGCCTATTTGAAGAGTAGTCTAGCTAAGTCTGCTGTTGATGAAGAAGTGTGTTGTGTCTTCCTTCGCATTTTTGGCATCCTCGGGACTGGCATGATTGGGCGAAATGTCCTTTTTTTAGACAATTTTTGCACATCATCAGCTTGTACACTGCTTTTCCTCGTTCCGGACCTGTAAGAGACTAAAAATTAGTGCAATTGTATATACCATGCTTACTTGAATTGCACATAGCGCAATCGATACTATTGTCACTAGTGGAAGCGACTAACGCTGATGTTTTCTTTCTCTCTTCACGACTGCAAATTGCTTCCAATGTTTGGAAGCGTGATTCCACAAATTTGAAGAAAGCATCTAAACTGGGACTGCTTCTGGGATCCTCTAAGGTTTGCTCAAACAGCGTTCTGCTCTCCTTGTCTAACTTTTGGAGCATTAGATAGACCACTATAGGGTCCCAATTGGTAACTTCGTATCCAAGATTGGATATTGCCTGCATTCCCTCCTTTGTGGCATCATGCAATCGTCTCAGACTGGAAGCTGTCCCAATTGCTGGTGATTGGGACAGCAATTTCGACAATTCAGCTGTCAACAGCAACCTTCTATTATCAAACCGATCAATCAGAGTATTCCATGCCACGTCATAATTTTTGTCAGTGGGCTGGAAATGCTGCATTAAGCTGTGCGCTTCTCCTGTCACATTCGCACGTAGGAAACACAGCTTTTGCGCAGCAGGAATCGGTTGGCCATGTATAAGTTGTTTGAATAGATCATAAAATTGCCGCCAATTGAGGTAGTTCCCATCGAACTTTGGCAGCTCAATTTTGGGTTGGAGCGACTGGTGACTGTGATGGCTTCTCAATAGATTTGGTATTATCTATTAGATCACACAGCTCCACCATCGCCAGCTCAACTCGCTCTTGCACGTCGAAATAGCGTTCGACCTCGTGAATGAATAAGTTTTGGCCACGTCTCCTGAATAGTTCCGCAAAATCGATCCAACTCCGCTCAATTGACCTGGACTTTATCTTGCAGTAAGCCTCGCTTTGTCCCAGAGCCAGCTCGGTCGAAATTTTCTCCAGCGTCTTCTCCAGGTTACTTACGAGCAATAGAAAGATCTCCTTGTTGGTCGTTATGGAAGGCTGATTATTTGTTGCCGCTGCAGATGCTTGTTGGCTTCCTTCTGTGTCAACAGCAGGTGGGTTTACCTTACTCTTGGAAACTTTTTGAGTTCGTGACTTCCCATCAGCAGAAGTTTCCTGAAGTCCGTTATCCATTCCGTCTATGCGAATGTTTAGATCACTTAACATTCGCTCTTTGATCTTTCGTATTGCTTCGTAATAGTCTTTTTTGAACTACTGATGGTCAAGCTGTTCAGCGAATTTATCCCGGATAATGCTATCCGTGGTACCCGTGGTGCAATGGTTAGCATGTCCACCTGCTAACCCAGAGGTTCGAGGTTCGAATCCCAGCAGAGGCAAACAAATGTTTTTTCTCGGGTATCGCCTTCCGCGAGGAATTGGCAAGTCCTCCGTCAGTAAATTCATGCCATGAAAAGCGCTTTCTCAATTAGCCGTTCGGATCCGGCATAAAATTGTAGGTCCCCTCCATTCCCTCACAAGGCATGGTTGTGAGAAATGCGCTAGGCCCAGGGGCTCCTCGCTCTGTTGCGCCACCCTATTTATTTATTTATTTAATGCTATCCGTCTCATCGAAGCTCTGCCAATTTGCTTCTAAATTGGCCCGACGCTCCAACTAATAGCTTAAGATTTTCCTTGTTTCGGAATCCTTTGCATAATTGCGGCTTATGCGGCAAATTTCTTCCCCCAACCTTTCCTGGTTTTCAAAGTAATACTCCAAGTCCATTACACTAACACTTTCTGCTTGACTCATTTTTTTTTTTATTTTTTTTTTTTAGTTCTTTAGTTCACACGACACAACCACGCAAACAACAAAAAAATCACTTGAAATTACAATTATTTTAAAGAAACAAAATAAATCAGGCAACTAAACTTTTTTAGTTAATTGTCCTGTCACGGTCGCCAAAATGTAAAGAGTAGAAACAAGTACGAATACAACGACGGTGTAGAAAGAGGAAACAAGTATTAACGCAACGACGCACAGTGGGCCGGCTCATATGATGGAGTCGGAATAAATACAAAAACAAAATTGTGAGCTATGAAAATGAAAACTTGTTTTTCCGTTAGCACACATTCGAATGCATCATTTGCAAAAACAGTTATATTTTAAAGTTGCTTGTTTACTCCATACGGTCGAATTGAAGGTCACATTTCATTTACTCTTGAGACAAGTGTTGAGTTAGTAGTGCTTCAGAGTGGCTTTTATTATAGATAAATTAATTACGTTAAAATTTAAAACCAACATGGAATCAATAGTTTTAGGTATGTACTATATTTCAAAATATATTTTAATCTTCTACGTCTTTTCCTTTACATATAAATGGTGTTCAAATAATTTTTTTCATAAATTGAGGTATATTTTACATAAAGTTAGAACAAAAGTAGGTTTCTAAACGTTTCTAAACGGTCATATTTGTTTCTAATAATAGTTTAACATCTTGTGTATTGGGCGAAAAAAAAAAGAAAGTGCTCAAACGTGCGCCAATTTTTTTAATTGAAATTTTCTGAATAGACTACCTTAAGGGTTAATTCGCAAAAAAAAAGTACATATTGGTGATTTTTTTGTGACGACACGGCTAGTGTCTTTTTATTAAAATCAATGTTACTTTAAAATGAAATATTTAAAAAATATTATGTAAGAATTTCATAAAGAACTATTGAAAACTATGGCAATGGCAGCAGTTATTGTGAAGCGTCTCGAAAAAAAGGAGAGTTGCGGTGTCATTCATAACTCAGTACTGGATCGTCCAAAATCAAAAACCTAAATTTTTTTAGTTAGATAATTGCTATGTTCAGGTAACACTGAGATTGTTTTTTTTTTTAATTTAAATTTTTCATTTTTTGGGAACACTTTGAAGTGAAAAATTTTTTTGGGAAGAATTCGCATTTGTAATTGCTAAAAAAATGTATGAAAAAAGCTCTCCAGCGTTACCTCGTAAATCCTGTACGGATATAGTGATCAAAATTTCAAAAAGAGGTGCAGGAGCTTTGAAGTTAAGAGGGGTACCGACTTTGAAAACGTGAGTTGTGGAAAAAACAGTTTAAAGCTGCCAGGTAAAAATAGCGGTCTAGGGCCAAACAGGTATGAAAATATTCAAAACGTTCTCAATTTTGCTCTGATCGACATGAAATTTTGACGCAATATTTTTTAAATATTATGCATTCACTCAAAAAAAGAAAAAAAATTCTAACCCTACTACTGAATATTTATTCACACAATTTTTTTCCGTGTAGGTTCACATTCAAACAATATACGAGTATTTTATACTCGAATGGAGTTGTGTGAGCTCATGAAAGATTCAGGGCTTAAAACTCTTAAAGATAGATTCAAATTTTTGGCGGCACACCTTGAAGCCAACCACAACGTGGATGTTAAGGAGCTCCATCATTCTTTATCGGTTTTTGAATATGCATTCAAAAAGAAGTGGTCAAAATGTAGTCGCAAAGAAATACGTTTTAAAAAAGAAAACGAATCCTGGCTACAGACATCAATAAGCTTTGCACTTCTTGATCCAGTGAACCCGTCTAGGGTAGGGCGTCCAGAAAAATCTTTCGAAGAAAGTAGCGATCGAAGTAAACGTATCAAGACGGAAAATATTCGAAAGAAGATGTCAACTTCTCAATTAGGATTTGCAACAAAACTAAACTTAAGAGCTGAAGGTCATCCAGCTGCTGCAAAACTAGTGACCGAATTGGTACGTTCCCCTAGACGAGCAATTTACTACCAAAATGCATTCCGTAAGGAACAGCAACGAACGCGAAAGATGTCAGGTGAGGAAGCACTTTCAGTAGTGGTAGAGGCCAAGTTGACGAGACACCAATACAACGTTATTAGAGCCAAGCACCCTGAAAGGTTTCCTTCCTACAAAGTAGTTCAGAATGCGAAAAAAATGTGCTATCCTAAAAAAGAAGAGATGCATGTGACGGATAATTCAGCTGAGGTGACAGTGCAAGCTTTAATGGATCACACTGTACAACGTTTGATTGTGGCCCAAAAGGAAGTTGTATTAACTCTTAGTGATGAACAACTTCGAAATTTGTGTCTGATCTGCAAGTGGGGGTTCGATGGGAGCTCTGGCCATAGTTCTTATAAGCAGAAATTTGTTGGAATGGATGCTGATGACTCTAGTGTATTTATTACTTCCGTGGTTCCCATACAACTAGTTTGCGAATCGGCATCTGAAAAAATCATTGTGTGGCAAAATCCGAGGCCTTCATCAACCAGATACTGCCGCCCACTTAAGTTCGAATACAAGAAGGAATCCGCACTAGTTTCAGAAGCTGAGAAGTATCGGGTCGATGCTCAAATTCAGTCTTTATGCCATTCTATCATAAGTATTGAACAAAAAGTTGTTGAGGTTTCGCATAAACTGATTTTTACTATGGTGGACGGAAAAGTTTGTAATGCCCTGACGGATACCACCTCTTCTCAGCGCTGTTACATTTGCGGTGCTAGTTCTAAGGACTTCAATGAAATTGAAAAGATGCTGTTGAGACCCCACAATCCAAGTTCACTGCTTTTTGGGTTGTCAGTATTGCACTGTTGGATTCGAACTTTTGAATGTCTCTTACATGTCGCCTATAGGCTCCCAATACAAAAATGGAAAGTTTGTAAGGAGGACAAAGACAAAGTAGCGGCAAATAAAGTCAGAATCCAACAAAAATTTCGTGATCAAATGGGTCTGATTGTTGACCAACCCAAGCCTGGTTTCGGGAATTCTAATGACGGCAACTCTGCTAGGCGATTTTTCGCCAACGCGGGAGTTGTATCTGAAATTTTGGGTGTTGATAAAATATTAATCGAGAAGTTGCATGTTATATTGGTAGCAATTTCAAGTGGATACGATATCAACATAGAAACATTCAAGACATTCTCACTTGACACCGCAAAATATTTTGTGAGCCTTTATCCCTGGTACTACATGCCTCCTACAGTGCACAAGCTTTTAATTCACGGTCCTGATGTCGTTTCTACTGCACTTCTTCCAATAGGTATTATTTTTAATATAATTCTTTTGTAACATAATCTTATAGCAAAGTAAAATTAAATATCTATTTATAAAGGTCAATTGACGGAAGAAGCACAGGAAGCAAGAAACAAAGACTTCAAAAAATATCGTGAACATTTTTCGAGGAAATGTTCAAGACAAAAGTGTAATGAAGATATTTTTAATTTATTGCTTATTACATCAGACCCCTTAATAACAAGTTTAAGGCAAATGCCCCAAAAGCACTTCAGAACATTCCCTAAAGAAGTCTTTAACTTAATCGTTGCCCCAAATGTTTCAAGTGCTGATGACTCAATCACAAGTATCAGAGAAGATGAAACCGAATCCGACGAAACTGAATTTTAGTTTCAGTGTAATAAGATTTTAAGCTACCCATGGAGATAAAAGTGGTTTTTATAACTTTTCCACTATAAATCCTGTTGCTTTATATCTGAGTTTTTTGTTTACCTGGTGTTTAATTCATGATAAATTTGGCAACTGCTGAACCTGAATCACATAAATTTGAGCTCACTTGTATATGATGATTTTGAAAAAAGACACTGTCTTATAGGAAGACACACCTTTTTTCAAAATACTTTTGTTGAAGCTACATGAACTAACATCTCCTCAGTTCCATGGCTGTCCTATCAGAGAAAAGAAAAAATCGGTGAGTTCTAAGATGATAAACGTAGGCTAAAATCTTTCTATATGTAGTTATTAATCACTAAAAACTACAATTTAATTTTTATCTCTATTTTGTTTATTCAAACTTTGTATTTTTGAATATATTTACTGTAGAATGCCTTTCAATTATTTTGATTAGCTCAAAATTTCACAATTTTTTACCCTGTGCCATTTTGTTAATTTTTGATATTTTGAAAAATGATGAGATGTCATTATATAGGAAATACCTTTAACTTTAATATGCTTTTTAAATTTTTTTATTTGAGCTACTCGTTTGGCAGGAATCACGTCAGCATTTGAGGTCCTTTTAATTTGGTATCTTCGAAAATAGCAGATAACTCCGTTATTTTTCAATATTCTTATAAGAAAAAAATCATAAAATATAGCTGAAAATATACCTTATTATGTCCAAAAAATTTCAAAACATTCTATACAGCACTTTCCTCTGAAAAAATTCCCAAAAATCGCCTAATTTTTCATGGATTACACTGGTATAGCCCCGTAAAGAAGCATTAAAACATACTTTAAGGGCACAACTATGGTTTTCCTATTAATTTTAATGGTACTTCTACTTAAAAAAACTGATATCAATAATGGAGGCCGGTCCCCCGAATTGATTCCGATTATTGGGGTATCTTGCCCCACTGTGCGACGGTTTAATAACGACTAAATCAGTCAACACATTTTATTTTCCGATTGTCTATACATTTGAGTTTTGGCAATACACAAGAATTGCAAGCATGCAAAACTGTGTTGCGCGTGCAATACCTCAACTGTGGGACCAGACATTCATAATTGATATTATTGATACACGATATGCGTGAACCTGAATTCATTGAATTGTTCCCACAATTGAAGTATTGCTGACAATACTCTTAACATATGCTGACAATACTTTTGACAGATACTATTGGGAAAGTGACATAAGGCCAACTCCTAAAGTTTGGCCTTATGTCGCTTTGACAAAGTGATATAAGGACAAACATTCAAATTTGGTCTTATGTCGCTTGGCCTTAAGTCACGGCATCGCTTTAATCGACCCGAAATTAACTCAACATTACAACTCACAAAAACACACAAAACAAAATATCAAACGTAAACGCTATCTAAGTCGAATCAACAAGAGTATATCTTATTAGAAAACCAGATCAAATTACTAGCGGTGTTATGCCCAGCCAGCAACTTGATTTAGGTTCACCAACGGAATCAACACCGTTGATAGACTATCCGGCTAAAAAATCCACAGCCTCATTGACTGCACACACTTCCCTGTGATAAGGAAAGAGATTATCAAATCGAAGAAATGTGTGCAGTCACTGAGACTATGAGAGTGATATGGGGGAGGAGATGATGGAGAGGTAACGCACTTAGTGTTTGGGCTATTGAATAGTAAATGGGCTTTTTTTCATTTTTGCACTTTCACAGCACTGATAATTATATTGTTGGTTGTTTTGGTTTTTTTTTTATAATTAGCGCGCACATCAAGGGGTTATGACTACCCTTATAATGTTATAGAACACAGTGCGAGCATTTAGGAAAATAGGAGAGATTTTGAATAGAGACATCGATGCACTTTGCTTTTGAACTTTTGTGAATCGTAATGCATGGGAAAAACAGGGCCAGGTAGAGCATTCCACATTCGGGTGGTGCGACTAAAATATGAATCTCTATACTTGACTGTACGACCGAAGTTGGGCTCAAGGTAGAACTGATGAGCATTCCTGGCGAGGCGGGTGTTGCGGTTAAATTGTTTCAGGGGAGGAATGCAGCTGGCTATTTCACTAGAGCACTGTTTGTAAAAAAAGCGACGATAAAAGAGACTGAGACAGGTAACAGGTAAATCACACGAAATGTCAAGCAAATGAGAAACGTCAAATGAGTTAGAGCAAAGTTTTAAGATAAATTTAGAGTGACTCTAAAAAAGTGTGTAGTTAAAATCAATTATAAATTTATTCCAGTGTCATTTTAATCCGTTGTGGCACTGAAGCGGGAAATACACGATACAATTTTTCACGCAAAATGTGCTAAATTAAATGCTACCGAGATTGATTACATGAAAAAAAACCAATCAATCTGGAGATGTCCGTCTTGCACTAGCCATCGAAGAGCGTCATTTTCTCATTCTACACCAGCAGCAAATCCGCTCTGCCCACCACTTGCATTCTCATCACCATCTATACCATTGCAACCATCGCCAAGGTCTCTCAACCAAATTGTATCAACAAAGAAAATAACAACTGCAACCGATACACCTCAAGGAGAAACACAAATTACACTAGAAATGGTATATGCTAAAATTATAACAATAGAAAAAATTCAAAAGCAGCAAATTGATGCACTCATTGCCAAAAACAACGACTGTGAAAAGAAAATACATTCTCTGGAGCAGAAGGTCAACAACCTGGAACAACAGCTACTTGCCAACTGCATTGAAATATTCAACGTCCCACCGGCTAGCCCATCTATGTCAGACACTGATCTCGCTCTCCGTGTGCTTCGTGATGGACTTAACGTTGATATTAATGAAGGAGACATCGACCAATGCTACATTAAAAAAATTAAAGTTGCTAATGCAACTGCAAACAGTAGTGCTGCGACCTGTAAAAATATTCTCCACGTGAAATTCATGTCTCACCTATGCAAGCAGAAAGTGTTATCAGCCAAAAAAGGAAAACAGAAGCAGCTGACTACGAAGCTAATCAACGCTCAAGCAAGTTCGGAGAAGATGTTTGTAAATGAATGCTTGTCTTTTTCAACGAGACAATTGTTTAATACCGCAAAATCAATGAAGATGTCAAAGGGGTATAAGTACGTGTGGACCAAAAATGGGACTGTTTACATGCGGAAGAAAGAGGGTGAACTTTTTGTAAGAATAAATTGTATTTCTGATTTTGATAAGCTATGAATGTTAGTACTGTCCCTATTTCAAACGCATGTTTATATCCAGATCAAACAAATACTTCTTTAGATTTTTGCTTTTGTTTGCATCAAAATATACGTAGTTTAAGAAAAAATTTTTCTGTACTCTTAGCTCATATTGAGTCAATGGAAACTCTTCCTGTAGTATTAGTTGTAAGTGAGATTTGGATTTTTGATTATGAAGCCAGCCTTTACGAAATACCGGGTTACAATTTATTTTCCAATTGCAATAATTCATACTCTGCTGGAGGTGTAGCTGTATACGTAAAAAATGGTTATGTGTGTCAATGTTTAAACTTGAATTTAACTAGTGCGGATGTTATGAAACTGTCGGTTGTAATTAATAATATAAATTATACGTTGTTGTGCATTTATAGACTACACGAATACGTTAAAAGTGTATTCATTGATGAATTAGCAAATGTTCTTTCTTCAATTAAATCGAAAAACGTTATAGTTTTGGGTGATATAAATATAAATTTGCTTGACGTATTAGATAAAGATACTGAAAACTATTCTTTAATAATGGCAGTAAATGGTCTTGAAAGTTTAATAAACGAACCAACTCGTGTGACCGAAACATCAAAGAGTTGCATTGATCATATTTTTGTTAGATCTCAAAACAACAACCTTGATGTTTTTAGCGGTAGAGTTTACGATCTTCGAATAACAGATCATTGCATGATTGGCCTCTATATCAAAAATGTTTCTAACGATAAAAACTTAGAAAATATTTCGAACTCAAGTAGATACAAGGTTGATTATGTGCTTTTGAGAGAACGTTTAAAATACGAATTTTGGGATCCAGTTTACTCTGAAAACAATCCCTCTACTGCCTTTGATATTTTTGTCAGCATTTTACAAAACCACATAAAATCGTGTTCATTTTTGTCAAGGAACAACTCAAAAAAAAATATACATCTTAAGCCATGGATGACAAATAATCTCCTGAGGCAAATAAGGAAGAAAAATAAGCTAGGCAGCAAATGTAAAAAACATCAAAATAATATTAAGTTGAAAAAGTATTACGACTCTTATTCCAAATCGGTTGTAAAAAATATTGAAGACACACGCAACAAGTATTATGCTGACTTATTTGCAAAGGCAGGTGGTAATGTAAGAGAAGAATGGCGAGTCGTTGATAGCATTTTAGGAAATGATAGAAGCCAGGTTTTAATTGAAAATATTGAACTAGAGGGTGTTATAGAATCTGATTTCTTTAATATATCAAATATTTTCAACGAGTATTTTACTGAAGTTTCTGAAAAGCTCAAGCCAGTTTTTGTAAGTTCTTCAGCATGCAATTGCTTAAGTGTTTCTAATATTCGTGAAGATATACAGTTTAACAGTTTCGTTTTTGCGGATATTACCGCCAGTGAAATTTACAATGTTGTCATGCGTCTAAAAAATAAAAATTCTTGCACAAGTGATGGAATTTCAAGCGCTTTAATAAAAAGTATCGTTTGGTACGTCATTGATGTTTTGAGTTTCCTTTTTAACAGCAGCGTTAAAAGAGGCTGTTTTCCTGATATTTTGAAATGTGCAGAGGTTATTCCATTGTTTAAAAAGGGAAACAGAAAAAACGTTGCGGATTATAGGCCTATTTCCTTACTCTCCACACTTTCAAAAATATTTGAAAAACTAATGAAGTTTCTGAAAAGCTCAAGCCAGTTTTTGTAAGTTCTTCAGCATGCAATTGCTTAAGTGTTTCTAATATTCGTGAAGATATACAGTTTAACAGTTTCGTTTTTGCGGATATTACCGCCAGTGAAATTTACAATGTTGTCATGCGTCTAAAAAATAAAAATTCTTGCACAAGTGATGGAATTTCAAGCGCTTTAATAAAAAGTATCGTTTGGTACGTCATTGATGTTTTGAGTTTCCTTTTTAACAGCAGCGTTAAAAGAGGCTGTTTTCCTGATATTTTGAAATGTGCAGAGGTTATTCCATTGTTTAAAAAGGGAAACAGAAAAAACGTTGCGGATTATAGGCCTGTTTCCTTACTCTCCACACTTTCAAAAATATTTGAAAAACTAATGAAGATTCGTATTTTGTCGTTTTTAGATAAGCATACATTTTTTTGCAATAACCAGTTCGGTTTTAGAGCAGGAATGTCGACTGAAGATGCGATTTTGAGAGTCTGTAGTCAACTTTATCGTAGTCTCAATAACAATAAATCAACGATGAGCTTGTTTATTGACATGACTAAAGCGTTTGACATGGTTGATCATAACTTGCTGTTGAGTAAGTTATATAACGCTGGTTTTCGTGGAAATACTTTTGAATGGCTTGAGTCATATTTAAAAGGGAGAAAGCAAAAAGTTAAAATAAACGGAGTCTTAGGTGAACCAAGAGTTCTTAAAAATGGTGTACCCCAGGGCTCGGTACTTGGCCCGTTGTTTTTCTTGGTGTATATTAATTCTTTTTTCAAACTCACTCTAAACGGGTCTTCAACGGCCTTTGCTGATGACATAGCAATAACTTATGAATCTAACACCCTATTCAACTGCATTGCTGAAATTGAAGAAGATCTTGAAGTTATGAGGCTGTGGTTTACTTCGCATAGTCTTATTATAAGCGAGAAAACAAAGTTAATGTCCTTTAAGATATCGGGTAATAGTCTCTTTGAGTTTAGTCCTTGCTTCCACGCGCATGATTGTAAACAATTTCCCTTTCCTGTTCATAAGTGCGGTACAGAAAACTTTAATTCTGACTTACAGTGCTCTAGCAGTTGTTTCAGTATTAAATTAGTTAATCAGTTTAAATATTTAGGTGTTATGATTGATTCAAAGTTGAACTGGAAGGAACATATCCAGTCGTTAAAATCATATATGTTGTTAGTTACTCGAAAACTGTATCTTTTACAAGATTTTTGTTCAAAAAAAGTTTTACTTAGCATATACTATGGCCTTGCACACTCAAAGTTACAATATGGCATTACTAGCTGGGGTGGATCGTATACTAATACTTTTGGACCTTTACTGACATCTCAAAAGCATTTGTTAAGAATAATTTGTAGAAAGAATAGATACGCTAGAAGTTGGCCGTTATTTAAAGAACTGCATATTCTTCCAATGAGACATTTATATGTGTTTAAAGTATTAAAGGAGTTTTTTATTCAAAGTGGTAATGTTCCAAGCCGAAATTCTCAAATTTATAATTTACGAATTAATAATCAGAGGATGGTATGTGTCCCATTTGCACAAAATAACCATTTTGCACATTTTTATACAAGTACAGCTCCAAAGCTATTCAACAAGTTGCCGTTGAGTATTAGAGAAACTGTAATTGCTTCCTCTTTTATCAAAAAAGTTAAATGCTGGCTATTTACCTTAAGTTATGATTGTATTGAATCATTCTTCTAGCATTTTCTTTTATAATTTTTTTTTTTGATTTGATCATTTAGACATATTTCCTTTTAAGTTTCGAATTACTAAGAGTATAATTATATCGTTATCTTTGAATTTATTTTTGTAAGTTAAACAAATTAAGCAAATTAAGATTCTTTGCACTGATGTTACCCCACATCTAATTATTATTATTCCGAATTATTTATTTACTGATGTGTCATTCATCACTAACTGTTAAAGTTAAGAATTGACAGTATTATTCTATTTTCAACTTATCAACTTCAATTGTTAATTAAGTTTTAAGCTTGAAATGAATAAAATATTCTAAATCTAAATCTAATCTAAAAATCTAATTATCGTACCGATAATCGTACATCGCATGGTAGATTGTATCGTGTGTGTGCATGAAGTGAACCGCTGTACCGATGTCGCAGTGTCGAATGCCTTGAACTCAAAACCAAACGCGATTTTAAATAACTATAAATTTGAGCTACTATGTATGCTTCAGTGGCACCCAGGTAGAAAAAGCAATATTGAAGTATCATAAATAAAAACTAAATAAAGTTTCTATTCATTTTTCTAAATTTTGTATTTTTGGTTTTAATCTTCGGATAGCCTTTAAAAAATCACATTTGCTACCATTTCCTTATTATCTGCAACGTTTATTGTGAAACAACTAATTTTTATTGCATTTTTCTTTATTTCTCTGTTCTAACTATTCGTTTTCATCCCTGGTTAAGTAGTCTCGGTCGTTCGTTTCGTTCAAATGATTGATTTCAGATTTCATTCTCGTTCGTTCGTTTGGTTCAAGTGATTGGTGATTGGTTTCAGTCTCTGTCATTCGTTTGGTTCAAGTGATTGGTTTCAATCTAGGTCGTTCGTTTGGTTCAAGTGATTGGTTTCAGTTTCATCAGTTCCGTTCAATGCAGTCAGTGTTCTTTTGAAACGATTGAAATGAAGATTGAATGGTTCACTTGCTTTTGTGTAATTGCAACCATCAATCTTTTTCCGTGAACGGGTCAAAAAGACCGAATCAATCGCGATTGACACAGCACTACCATTGATTCGCCATTACCCATTCGGTGCACTTCGTGCAAATTGTTTCTAATAATTTTATTGTTTTGTTCGCGGTCTGCTAGTCATCCTCGAAATCATCCTAAATTTAGCTTACCTTTATTATTAAATATCATCGATAAATATATATATATTATATAATATAAATATAACAATTTGGCACCCAACGTGCGGGGCTCGTGAAGTTTTGTCGTGGAAAAATTCCTGTCGTTTTTTTTGTTGTGTCGTTCTGGAAGTGGTTGTTGTATTTTCATAAATCGTGTGAACAATTTCTCTTGCTTCTGTTTTCTCTTCCCAATTTAGGTTAAAATTGTGAAAGAATTAGTGCGGTCCTTGAGAAAGAAAATTTATTTGTCAACGTACCTGTCGTGGTTGAAAATAAAAACAATTTCATCGTTGGAAGTACAAAAATAAGTATACAAAGTATACTCCCAAGTAGGTTTCTTTTTGTTTCATTTGCATATCTTTCTATTATTTTATTTATATTCTATTTATTTTATAATATTATATTTGATTTTGATTTGGTATAAAGTTTTTTTTCCTCGTACATACATAAATATATTAACATAACGTAGAATTTGTTCATAGACCGGTGCCACTGCTTATCAGCATCGGTGCTTTATTTTTACTTGCGATTATAGGTACTATAAGGCAAGTTTTGCAATCGTGCAGAAAAAAAATTTTGAAATAACAATTAAACATGACATTAGGATGATAGAGAATACGAAAAAAGTGGGTCCTACAATTCTGTCTGTCTGTGTGTCTGTCTGTCTGTGTGTCTGTCTGTCTGTATGTCCGTATATGGATCTACAGCCTGAACCGCTTGACCTATTTTCTTCAAAACTTGCAGTCAGGGTCTATTTAGAATCCTACAGAGGGGTTTTTGGAATTGGGTCTCTAGGTCTTGAAATAACGGTACCTGCCATACAACCTATATGATAATACTTAGTTTTCTCGAAAACGGCTCTAACGATTTTGATAAAATTTTATTTGAAGGATTATTTTTCAATTGTCTTTCTTATGATGCAAAAATTTTTTTTGGGAAAAGTCTAAAAACGGTACCCCCCATAGTACCGTTTTTTTCAAAACCGACTTCCTCGTTAATGGCTCACACGATTTTGATGAAATTTCATATTTAAGAAGTCGTAGATGACATTAAAAATATTGCATATTAACATTTGGAAAATTCTAAATTTTGAAATTTTTATTTGCTTTTTTAAAATAATTTTGTTTTTTTGAATATTTTCAAAACGGTATTGCTGATTTATTTCAATTTTCTTGTCAAAACATCTTCTGGCAAGATCTTAAGACTTGCATACCTAGATCTTAAAAAACTTTTTTTATTAAAAAATGAAAAATAAAAAACCGATTTTTTAAAAAACTGCTCTAACGATTTTGGTTAAATATTCAACGTTTATAAGTACTAGCAATTGCAAAAGAATGGCGTTTTTGGATTTTCGATTGAAAATTGAAAATATTTAATTTTAATTTTTTTCAATATTTTGCGTGATTTAATTCAATTTTCATTATTAAAATGTAGTTAGCAACCCTGAGCCCACCAAAAATATTTAGAGCGAATACTAAAACCTTTTACTCAGCCTTAATTTTTTGGTATTGGTATTGTGCACACAATCGCAAGTTCGTGCGACCCAGTCGTGCACATTTTTTTGAATATACATACGCACATACATACGGTACACAATTTGAAGAGAAGAAGAGACTCATCGATACCAAAAGCACGCATTTTCGATAAAAGTTCCTGATGCCAAACTCTATCTTGTGCTTTAGTAATATCAAGTTCAATAATCTTATGTACTTTCTCCAAAACAATGTAAAGATTGGTTCCACTTTTGGGTGAGATAAGGCATCAAATCACCAGTGGACAGTTTGGTACGAAAGCCGTACTGACGGCCATTAACAAGTTTCCGTTCTTCAAGATATTTCATAAGCTGACGGTTAATCAACGTTTCCATGACCTTGAAAAGAAGGGACGTTAGTGCAATTGAACTGTAATTGGAAGGGGAGGAAGATTCGGCTTTTTTAGGGACCGGCTGGACAAATGCAGTTTTCCATCTGCTCGGAAAAATCTCAGCAGAATAGGAAAGATGGAAAAGTTTACGCAGTGGTTTTGCCAGCGTAAAAGAACACCTCTTCAGGATAACGGTGGGGATACCCTCTGGGCCAGCGGATTTATAAATATTGAGATTATTGAGGACTCTCGCAACCAAGCGAGTTCGAAAAAAAATCTGCTTCATCACAGAATCTACAGACTCAAGCTCAGGTGGAGCCAATATGCTATCAGGAAGTGTCGAGTTAGCAGCAAATTGAGCTGCTAACAAATTAGCTTTATCGATGGAGCTGACATACGGAGAGTAATTGAAAACGAGCGTTGGAACTGATAACGTGGTCGAGTTCTTAATGTTCTTGAATAAAGACCTAAAGTTTTTACCTCTTTTTGGACACAACAGTATTTTTTGCCTTACTTTTTGGTCATGGAAAAATTTGGCCTTCTGTATATGAGCATTACAGATATTTCTGGCCCGTTTGAACAAATTTCGGTTTTCTACAGTAGGGTTATCTTTATATTTTCGAAAACTACTATGTCTATCCCTAATCGCCTCTTTACAGCTTAAATCAAACCACGAATTCTCTTTGGGGATGATACTTTTTGTTGTGTGAGGAACAAAATTTCTCATGCCGTTGAGAATTACGTTAGATATAATATCAGCTGATGCGTCAACGTTTCCGTCGAGAAAGCACAATGACCAATTAAAATTTCAAAAGAAATTATTCAGGCCGTCCCAATTGGCTTTCTCGTATTACCCCACAGTTATTTTGGGAACTTTATCTTTTTTTACCGTGACAGAAAACGAAAAATCTACCAATATGACACAATGGTCCGATTTGCCTAAAGGAGATGATACTACAACCCTGTATTTTTCAAATTTGAGAATTGAGAAATAGGTCAAGAGTGTCCGCATGGCCTTCAATATCTGGAACCCGGGTGGGCTCATCAACAAGTTGAGTTATTTCGTTAATTTCGGAGAAGATCTCAACATATTTTCCGTCGGGTGTAGTCTGGCCAGAATGTCGAAGCCAATCTGAATTGTGTACATTGAAATCGCCCGCAATTGCAATTTCAGGATAAAGGGAAACAATTCTTATTATGGAGTCAGATAGCGCATCAAACTCGTTAGAGGTTGAATTGCTATCTAAATTTGGGCTTCTGTAAATAAAACAATAGTGAATGATTTGCTTACGGACGGTGAATTTTAGGCCTAGACAGATAAGCTTATTTTTTCCTACACAAAAGATAAGCATGCGTAAAATTGATGCATAAAGTTTTTACCGCTAAATTTTCTAAGCTATTGTAGGACGGTTGTTTAAATCATTTTTAATGGTAAGTCCATTGAAACACCGTTTAAACATTTTATTTCATTGCTGTTAATTATTTAAAAAAATAAAAATTAATTTAAATTAAAGTATCAAAAACAGACTTGAATTACAAAAAAAAAAGAAAATATAGCACAGCTTAAACTTTTTAAAAATAAATTCATACTTTTAGTACATTTAAATCATATATATAGTTATATATGTCACACTAAAGATAAGCATGCGTTTGACTCACACCGTGTGGATTTCTCGAAAAATATAATACCTATCCCAAAAATACCCTATCTGATCGATAGATACGCTCACTGACTGAGATAAACTAAACGGGCAACTTTTTATTCAGAATATTGAAAAAAAGAGAGCAAATTTTTTTTTTCGTGTGAATCAAATTGACGCAGGTGATCTTTCCAGGGTTGACCACATTAAATTAAAGTTTGTATTAGAACAAAGGCCGTATTGTGGTAGAAGTTGGTAAGCAGTATCGCTTCGAACATATACGGCGAGGCCATGAGAAGGAAAGAATAACGGCACTTAGCTATACCCAGGCAGGTTGAACTCTGAGGGATCAGAATCAACACCCACCTGTGTTTCACTCAGTGCCAAAACAGATGGCCTTCATTTTGCAGTGTGAGCGTACAGACAGCAAAGAAATTCGATCTTAGCCCCCTAATGTTGCTTAAATCGGTGCCGTACCTTAAGGCCAGGTGACATTTTTTTTTTTTTTTTATAATAAGCGCGCACATCAAGGGGTTATGACTACCCTTATAATGTTATAAACACAGTGCGAGCATTTAGGAAAATTGGAGAGGATTTGAAAGGAGACATCGATGCACGTTGCTTTTGAACCTTTGTGAATCGTAATGCAGGGGAAATACAGAGCCAGGTAGAGCATTCCACATTCGGGTGGTGCGACTGAAATATGAATCTCTATACTTGACTGTACGACCGAAGTTGGGATCAAGGTAGAACTGAAGAGCATTCCTGGCGAGGCGGGTGTTGCGGTTAAATTGTTTTAGGGGAGGAATGCAGCTGGCTATTTCACTAGAGCACTGTTTGTAAAAAAAGCGATGAAAGAGACTGAGACAGGTAACGTTACGACGATGTTCAAGAGAATCAATCGATTCTACAATTGAACTATCACCTATCAATTTGAACGCTCTATTTTGTACCCTATTTGTTTGAGATGCACCTGGCCAGATATGGGAGTTATACTCCAGTTTTGGGCGGATGAAGGCCTTGTAAATTGTAGCCAGATCAGAAGGGGTGAAGAACTTCCTGCATCGTCTTAAGAAACTTAAGCATTTAGCAGCGTTTTTGGCAACTTCAAATATGTGGTCATTCCAACGAAGATCATCGTTTACGCACATACCAAGTACTGACAGCTTTTCGGTTTCTTCGATGCAGGTACCATTCATTGATAATGGCAATGGGGGAATGTTAAGCTTCAACGACAAGAGACAGCATTGAGTTTTCGAAGCATTGAATTCTACTCGGTTCATAAGACCCCATGCAACAATGCTGTCATGGTCAGAATTCAATGAGCTTATCATACGCAACCGTTCCAGTTCCACATCCGAAGAGCAGGGACGTGAATTTGGAAACGAATATGAAAAGCTGAGGGTCGAGTCGTCAGCAAAACAGTTAATCGGATTAGAAGTTTCAGACAAGAGATCATTAATGAAAATGAGGAAGAGAGTCGGAGACAAAACGGAGCCCTGGGGCAAACCAGCATTTATGAAGTGGGTATCAGACTTGAAGCCATCCAACACAACTTGTATTGAACTGTCAGAAAGGTAATTTCTAATCCAACGAAGAAGAGACTCATCGATACCAAAAGCACGCATTTTCGATAAAAGAGCCTGATGCCAAACTCTATCAAATGCTCTAGAAATATCAAGCGTAATAATCTTACTTTCTCCAAAACAATCCGTAAAGATTGGTTCCACTTTTCGGTGAGATATGCCATCAAATCACCAGTGGACCGTTTGGTACGAAAGCCATACTGACGGTCATTAAGAACCTTTCGTTCTTCAAGATATTTCATAAGTTGACGGTTAATCAACGTTTCCATGACCTTGGAAAGAAGGGACGTTAGTGCAATTGTACGGTTTCCTTTTTTAGGAACCGGCTGGACAAAAGCAGTTTTCCATCTGCTTGGGAAAATCCCAGCGGAATAGGAAAGATGGAAAAGTTTACGCAGTGATTTTGCCAGCGTAGAAGATTACCTCTTCAGATTAACGGTGGGGATACCATCTGGACCAGCGAATTTATGTATATTGAGATCTTTGAAGACTTGAGCTCAGGTGGAGCCAATAGGCTATGAGAAAATGTTGAGTTGGCAGCAAATTGAGCTGCCAGCATATTGGCTTTGTCGATAGAGCCAACATAATATGGAGAGTCATTAACGACGAGCGTTGGGGCCGATGACGTGGTCGAGTTCTTAATTTTCACGACAAATGACCAAAAGTTTTTACTTCCTTTTGGACACCACAGTATTTTTATGCCTTACTTTTTGGTCATGTAAAAACTTAGCCTTTTGTATTACAGATATTTCTGGCCTGTTTGAACAAATTTCGATTTTCTACTGTAGGGTTATCTTTATAAATTCGAAAACTACTTTCTCTATCCCTAATCGCTTCTTCACAGCTTGAATCAAACCACGAATTCTCTTTGGGGATGATACTTTTTGTTCTGTGAGAAATGTCGAAGCCAACCAGAATTGTGTACATTGAAATCGCCCGCAATTGCGATTTCAGTGTGAGGATAAAGGGAAACAATTCTTATTATGGAGTCAGATAGCGCATCAAACTCGTTAGAGGTTGAATTGCTATCTAAATTGGGGCTTCTTTAAATAAAACAATAGTGAATGATATGCTTACGGACGGTGAATTTTAACCACATGAAACTAAAGTTCGTATTAGAACAAAGGCCGTATTGTGGTAGAAGTTGGTAAGCAATATCATTTCGAACATATACGGCGAGGCCATGGGAAGAAAAGAATAAAGGCACTAAGCTATAACCAGGCAGGTTGAACTCTGAGGGATCAGAATCAACACCCACCTGTGTTTCACTCAATGCCAAAACAGCTGGCCTGCATTTTGCAGTGTGAGCGTACACAGCAAAGAAATTCGATCTTAGCCCCTTAATGTTGCTAAAATCGATCCGAAATCTACCCGACATTACAATTCACAAAAATACACAAAACAAAATATCAAACGTAGACGCTTACTAAGCCTAATCAACAAGTGTATATCCTATTAGAAAACAAAATCAAATTACTAGCGGTGTTATGCCCAGCTAGCAACTTGACTTTAGTTCACCAACGGGATCAACACCGTTGATTGACTATCCTCCTAACAAACCCACAGCCTCATTGACTGCACACACTGCCTAGATAAGATAAGAGATTATCAAATCGAAGAAATGTGTGCAGTCACTGAGACTGCAAGAGTGATGTGAGGGAGCAGACGATGGAGAGGAACGCACGTGTTTCGGTAATTGAGTTGTTAAGTACTTTTTTTTTTTTTGCACTTTCACAGCACTGAAATATTATTGCACACGATTTTTATTTTCTTTTTTCGCGGCGCGGCTGGAGAAATTACAATTCTATTGTAGGTATGTAGGTTATTTTGGTTGGTTTATTATTTTTTTTTTATGGTTTTAATTAAGGTTATGTGGGCGGTAGGAGGTGATACAGGGGCGAGTTATTCGGGCACTCAGCGCGGCGCGTGTTACTACGTTGAATGGCAGATCGACACTGACATAAGGCCAAATTTTAATGTTTGGCGAAAGCGACATAACGCCAAATTCTAGGAGTTGGCTTTATGTCACTTTTCCAAAGCGTCATAAGGCCAACTTTTTTTTGGGACATTTGGCCAACTAATCAATTTATTGTTTGTTTATGCCGTTAGGATTGTTATCAATATATACCTACTTAGCTTTTTACGTGTTGCGCTCATTAACATTCTTTTTCTCAATTTTGTAAAAACTAATGTTTTGGACGGCACTTTCATTTTTCACAAGACAATCGTGTAAGCTTACTTCCTTAATTTATATTTGAACAAAACATTTTTCCATTATTAACTTCTTATCATAATTTTGCTTGATGCACGTGATGCATTGTTTTATTTAGGAAGATACAGTTAAAATTGAAAATGCGAATGCATACATACAGAATATTTTTAAGTATTATTAGCCGTGTTTCATTGGGAATTTTCATATTCACTTCACTACTACCCTTAATAAAACGCTGCACTCACTAATGCAACTTTATTCCATAAACTCCATTTACCAGCCATTCTTGTTGTTCACTTCTAAAAGTAACTTACTTTTATTCACTTATTGTTGTTCATTTAGAGTTGTTGTTTTCCCATGTGCGATGTTCTGCAAAGTTTTGCTGAAGTTAATACAAATTCCCAATAAAACTCAGCTATTGATACTGTAGAAAGTAGAAACAAGTACGAATACAACGACGGTTTAATAACGACTTAATCAGTCAACACATTTTATTTTCCGATTGTCTATACATTTGAGTTTTGGCAATACACAAGAATTGCAAGCATGCGAAACTGTGTTGCGCGTGCAATACCTCAACTGTGGGACCAGACATTCATAATTGATATTATTGATACACGATATGCGTGAACCTGAATTCATTGAATTGTTCCCACAATTGAAGTATTGCTGACAATACTTTTAACATATGCTGACGATACTTTTGACATACTCCCCCCTTTGAGGGTTTTTAACTCTCTAAACTAAATTCTAATGATTATTTTATACATTTTAATTTTATCAATATTGTGTTCTTATATTAAAACAAACAAAAAAGCTAAAAACAAAATTTACACAAATAAAACAAATGTAACCACTAATAATTTACTGTTTACACAAAATTTGTAAAATGCAAAATGAAATAATGTTCAAAGAAATAAATCAAAAAAAATTAGATTAACAATAAAAATGCAAGGTCGTTCAATGCTTAAATATTTACATTAAATCTAGAAATACCACGTCTGGGAGCAGCGACTGGGTGCCTTCGTCGGTAGCAGTAAGCGATGCCAATCCCAATCATGCCAGCTAATAACAAGTAGCACAGCCCGTAATGATGGTAATCGTGAACGTTGAATTTCGATGTGGCGTCTTCTGATTGCTGCATCACACTGTCGATTTGGTCTTTCAGCTTCGAAATATTTATTTTTTCCATTTCCTTTATTTGCGGAGGACTGCTGATGTTAGATTCTGTGCGATTTGTAATCCAAGCGTTTATGTCGGTTTTTGGAATAAAGGAATATTTAATGTCGATGTTATTTTTGTATTCCCGTTCCCCTTTAGTAGTCAAAGACGGCATTTTCAGCAAGCAAGATTCCTTAAATTCGAGTAAGCCATTACCGAATACTGAAAGGCTTTCAGTAGAATCTTCGCATACAAGATGCCCCGTTGTATTTGAAACTATAGAAAATATCCAAGTGTTGGAGTTTTGAAGTGCCTTCCAATAATCTGTGACAGATATTTTGTTTAACTTGCATTCGTGCAACGCATTATTTTTGTGGTTTAGCAAGGCTATTTCACAACTACTCGTGACAGCTTGCTTTGTGTATGTAGGGTGCAATTTTTTGCAGAGAAACTGTTGAGGTGATAGAATGCGGCATTGACTAAGTTCTAGCTCGGACTGCGGGAAAAATGCATCCCTTGTCAATGAAATTGCAAGAAATTGGGATGTAACTTCAACTAAAAAGCTTGAGGACTCTTTTAAAATAAGGATCGGATGTACATTAAACAACTGGAACTCAGTGGTATCTACCAGTGGTAGTCGTATTTCAAAAACTACTGTTTCTTTAAGAACTCTCCCTTTTACAGACATCATCTTATACAAGTCCATTGTTGATCCCTTAGCCAGTGTCAATGTTGATGGAAGGTGTGCCTTAATTACCATAATTTGTTCGGTCAGTTGAGTTGGGGTTATTATTTGTGGGTTTATCATTGCATGATTTAGATCCAGTAGCACATCTAGAAGAACATCCTGAACCTTTTTTACTTGATCAGATAGTAGTAGGAGCAACTTCGCTACTAGTTCAAACATGAGAACAGCTCCTTGTAGCTCCAACCTCCCTATAGTAGTTGCCTTCAGAGGACCAACCCTTGATTTTGAACACGACAGTTGTGAATGAATAGTTCCATTGTCCTCTACAGATCTTAAATACACACATGACCCATAGGCGTTTTGACTGCTGTCTGAGAATGCGTGCAGTTGCATGTTTCTTTCACTGCTTGGACAAGAGACATATCTTGGTAAGCTTAATTCTTTCAACATCGAAAAACTTTTCAAATAACGAATCCACTTGTTTGCTTGATCTTCAGGGACGTTGTCATCCCATGATAAATCTGTTTTCCATAGCTCCTGCAAGAATAGTTTTCCCAGAACTATGACGGGTCCAAGTAGTCCCAAGGGATCAAATAACCTCGCAAGATTGGCTAGTACGATTCGTTTGCATTCTTTCTCGTATTGATTAAATGCATCAAAGTCAAATTTAAATTTGAATGCATCCAAAGAGGGATCCCAGATCAGTCCCAACGTATTGATTTCTTCAGATTGATGAAATGCAACTAGTTGTTCTTTATGCTCTTCAGGAATTTTCTGCAATATATCAGGATGATTAGAACAAAACTTTCTTAGCTTAAAGTGGCCCATTTTTAAGACATTGTTGACATCTGTTAACAGGTTTTTAGCCACGTCTATAGTCTCAGCACCTGCAAGACAATCGTCTACATAAAAATTGTTTTTTTATAATCTGCGATGCAAGAGGATATTGTTCCTCAACATCTTCAGCGAGCTTTACTAAGCATCTAGTGGCCAGATATGACGCTGATGCTGTACCATAAGTTACTGTGTTCAGCTGGTACAATTGGAGTGGACTGCTGCGTTCCGATCCCCACAAAATTAGCTGCAACATTCTATCACAAGGATCTACTAACACTTGTCGGTACATTTTGCTAACGTCACCCGTGAAAACATATTTGTGCATTCGAAACTTGGTTATAATGGAAAATAAGTCTGGTTGAACTGTTGGACCAACCATTAAAATGTCATTAAGTGAATATCCAGAGGTACTTTTAGCAGATGCATCAAATACCACTCTTAGCTTTGTTGATGTGCTTTCGGGTTTTATAACACAGTGATGAGGGATAACAAAATGAGTGTTGCACAGTTTGCTTTCATCAATTGGACTCATATGACCAAGAGCTTCGTACTCTCGCATAAAGTCTCCGTATAACAATTTCAGCTCTTGATTTTTGTCTAGTTTCCAGGAAGCGCCTTTTAGCTACTTCGAGCGAGTCTCCCAAAACAACGCTTGGATCCTCTTTACATGGTAACCGCACAACAAACTGATGGCTATCATTTACTCTTACGTTTTTCTTGAAATGTTCTTCACAGTCATGTTCCTCTTCGCTCATGGTATTTGCTGGCATATCACGATTTTCCGTTTCCCAGAATTTCCGCACCAACTTGTCTAAAGAAGAAAGCGTAGGACCTGTAGCTATGTGGCAATGAACGGGAGTTGATGATCTTGTTTGTATTGGTATGCTTCCAGCCAATATCCAACCAAGCTTTGTATTTCGTAATAAAGGAAGATCATTTGAAATCTTGACTTTTCCTGGCAAGAATAGCTCAAAAAATATGCCGGCCCCTATTAACATGTCTATACGTTGATTCTTTAAGCTTGAAGGATCAGCAAGTCGTATATAAGGTGAAATTTTCCAGCGAGTCATGTCAATTTGCGCAATTGAATCATAGTCACTAATGCGAGGCATTATGCTTGCCTCTATAGTTGCCTGGAATCCGGATGTTCTTTACATTAGTGACGAAATCTACCTTGCATTCTTTACCCCCTATTCCCGTTATTGGCACACTCTTGCGACGTTGCTTGAGGCCCAACTCTGTGGCAAGGGATTGCGTTACGAAATGTAATTGTGAGCCTGAATCTAGCATTGCACGGCAAGGGATGCTCGTTCCGTTGGATGAAATGCAGTTTATAACCGCTGTGGCGAGATATACCTGACGCACTCTTTCTGGCCCTGATGCAGTATTTGCAGATTTTGGATTTAGGGAATTTTTATAACGCTTACCAACATTTGTTGAGTTTTCTGGTTTGTTGATCTGCCTATTTGAAGAGTAGTCTAGCTAAGTCTGCTGTTGATGAAGAAGTGTGTTGTGTCTTCCTTCGCATTTTTGGCATCCTCGGGACTGGCATGATTGGGCGAAATGTCCTTTTTTTAGACAATTTTTGCACATCATCAGCTTGTACACTGCTTTTCCTCGTTCCGGACCTGTAAGAGACTAAAAATTAGTGCAATTGTATATACCATACTTACTTGAATTGCACATAGCGCAATCGATACTATTGTCACTAGTGGAAGCGACTAACGCTGATGTTTTCTTTCTCTCTTCACGACTGCAAATTGCTTCCAATGTTTGGAAGCGTGATTCCACAAATTTGAAGAAAGCATCTAAACTGGGACTGCTTCTGGGATCCTCTAAGGTTTGCTCAAACAGCGTTCTGCTCTCCTTGTCTAACTTTTGGAGCATTAGATAGACCACTATAGGGTCCCAATTGGTAACTTCGTATCCAAGATTGGATATTGCCTGCATTCCCTCCTTTGTGGCATCATGCAATCGTCTCAGACTGGAAGCTGTCCCAATTGCTGGTGATTGGGACAGCAATTTCGACAATTCAGCTGTCAACAGCAACCTTCTATTATCAAACCGATCAATCAGAGTATTCCATGCCACGTCATAATTTTTGTCAGTGGGCTGGAAATGCTGCATTAAGCTGTGCGCTTCTCCTGTCACATTCGCACGTAGGAAACACAGCTTTTGCGCAGCAGGAATCGGTTGGTCATGTATAAGTTGTTTGAATAGATCATAAAATTGCCGCCAATTGAGGTAGTTCCCATCGAACTTTGGCAGCTCAATTTTGGGTTGGACCGACTGGTGACTGTGATGGCTTCTCAATAGATTTGGTATTATCTATTAGATCACACAGCTCCACCATCGCCAGCTCAACTCGCTCTTGCACGTCGAAATAGCGTTCGACCTTGTGAATGAATAAGTTTTGGCCACGTCTCCTGAATAGTTCCGCAACATCGCTCCAACTCCGCTCAATTGACCTGGACTTTATCTTGCAGTAAGCCTCGCTTTGTCCCAGAGCCAGCTCGGTCGAAATTTTCTCCAGCGTCTTCTCCAGGTTACTTACGAGCAATAGAAAGATCTCCTTGTTGGTCGTTATGGAAGGCTGATTATTTGTTGCCGCTGCAGATGCTTGTTGGCTTCCTTCTGTGTCAACAGCAGGTGGGTTTACCTTACTCTTGGAAACTTTTTGAGTTCGTGACTTCCCATCAGCAGAAGTTTCCTGAAGTCCGTTATCCATTCCGTCTATGCGAATGTTTAGATCACTTAACATTCGCTCTTTGATCTTTCGTATTGCTTCGTAATAGTCTTTTTTGAACTACTGATGGTCAAGCTGTTCAGCGAATTTATCCCGGATAATGCTATCCGTGGTACCCGTGGTGCAATGGTTAGCATGTCCACCTGCTAACCCAGAGGTTCGAGGTTCGAATCCCAGCAGAGGCAAACAAATGTTTTTTCCCGGGTATCGCCTTTCGCGAGGAATTGGCAAGTCCTCCGTCAGTAAATTCATGCCATGAAAAGCGCTTTCTCAATTAGCCGTTCGGATCCGGCATAAAATTGTAGGTCCCCTCCATTCCCTCACAAGGCATGGTTGTGAGAAATGCGCTAGGCCCAGGGGCTCCTCGCTCTGTTGCGCCACCCTATTTATTTATTTATTTAATGCTATCCGTCTCATCGAAGCTCTGCCAATTTGCTTCTAAATTGGCCCGACGCTCCAACTAATAGCTTAAGATTTTCCTTGTTTCGGAATCCTTTGCATAATTGCGGCTTATGCGGCAAATTTCTTCCCCCAACCTTTCCTGGTTTTCAAAGTAATACTCCAAGTCCATTACACTAACACTTTCTGCTTGACTCATTTTTTTTTTTATTTTTTTTTTTTAGTTCTTTAGTTCACACGACACAACCACGCAAACAACAAAAAAATCACTTGAAATTACAATTATTTTAAAGAAACAAAATAAATCAGGCAACTAAACTTTTTTAGTTAATTGTCCTGTCACGGTCGCCAAAATGTAAAGAGTAGAAACAAGTACGAATACAACGACGGTGTAGAAAGAGGAAACAAGTATTAACGCAACGACGCACAGTGGGCCGGCTCATATGATGGAGTCGGAATAAATACAAAAACAAAATTGTGAGCTATGAAAATGAAAACTTGTTTTTCCGTTAGCACACATTCGAATGCATCATTTGCAAAAACAGTTATATTTTAAAGTTGCTTGTTTACTCCATACGGTCGAATTGAAGGTCACATTTCATTTACTCTTGAGACAAGTGTTGAGTTAGTAGTGCTTCAGAGTGGCTTTTATTATAGATAAATTAATTACGTTAAAATTTAAAACCAACATGGAATCAATAGTTTTAGGTATGTACTATATTTCAAAATATATTTTAATCTTCTACGTCTTTTCCTTTACATATAAATGGTGTTCAAATAATTTTTTTCATAAATTGAGGTATATTTTACATAAAGTTAGAACAAAAGTAGGTTTCTAAACGTTTCTAAACGGTCATATTTGTTTCTAATAATAGTTTAACATCTTGTGTATTGGGCGAAAAAAAAAAGAAAGTGCTCAAACGTGCGCCAATTTTTTTAATTGAAATTTTCTGAATAGACTACCTTAAGGGTTAATTCGCAAAAAAAAAGTACATATTGGTGATTTTTTTGTGACGACACGGCTAGTGTCTTTTTATTAAAATCAATGTTACTTTAAAATGAAATATTTAAAAAATATTATGTAAGAATTTCATAAAGAACTATTGAAAACTATGGCAATGGCAGCAGTTATTGTGAAGCGTCTCGAAAAAAAGGAGAGTTGCGGTGTCATTCATAACTCAGTACTGGATCGTCCAAAATCAAAAACCTAAATTTTTTTAGTTAGATAATTGCTATGTTCAGGTAACACTGAGATTGTTTTTTTTTTTAATTTAAATTTTTCATTTTTTGGGAACACTTTGAAGTGAAAAATTTTTTTGGGAAGAATTCGCATTTGTAATTGCTAAAAAAATGTATGAAAAAAGCTCTCCAGCGTTACCTCGTAAATCCTGTACGGATATAGTGATCAAAATTTCAAAAAGAGGTGCAGGAGCTTTGAAGTTAAGAGGGGTACCGACTTTGAAAACGTGAGTTGTGGAAAAAACAGTTTAAAGCTGCCAGGTAAAAATAGCGGTCTAGGGCCAAACAGGTATGAAAATATTCAAAACGTTCTCAATTTTGCTCTGATCGACTTGAAATTTTGACGCAATATTTTTTAAATATTATGCATTCACTCAAAAAAAGAAAAAAAATTCTAACCCTACTACTGAATATTTATTCACACAATTTTTTTCCGTGTAGGTTCACATTCAAACAATATACGAGTATTTTATACTCGAATGGAGTTGTGTGAGCTCATGAAAGATTCAGGGCTTAAAACTCTTAAAGATAGATTCAAATTTTTGGCGGCACACCTTGAAGCCAACCACAACGTGGATGTTAAGGAGCTCCATCATTCTTTATCGGTTTTTGAATATGCATTCAAAAAGAAGTGGTCAAAATGTAGTCGCAAAGAAATACGTTTTAAAAAAGAAAACGAATCCTGGCTACAGACATCAATAAGCTTTGCACTTCTTGATCCAGTGAACCCATCTAGGGTAGGGCGTCCAGAAAAATCTTTCGAAGAAAGTAGCGATCGAAGTAAACGTATCAAGACGGAAAATATTCGAAAGAAGATGTCAACTTCTCAATTAGGATTTGCAACAAAACTAAACTTAAGAGCTGAAGGTCATCCAGCTGCTGCAAAACTAGTGACCGAATTGGTACGTTCCCCTAGACGAGCAATTTACTACCAAAATGCATTCCGTAAGGAACAGCAACGAACGCGAAAGATGTCAGGTGAGGAAGCACTTTCAGTAGTGGTAGAGGCCAAGTTGACGAGACACCAATACAACGTTATTAGAGCCAAGCACCCTGAAAGGTTTCCTTCCTACAAAGTAGTTCAGAATGCGAAAAAAATGTGCTATCCTAAAAAAGAAGAGATGCATGTGACGGGTTAGGGTCAAAATACTGTATGGGTCATAATACTGTATTTAAAATACTGTACCTCAAAATACTGTATTTCAAAATACTGTATGTTCAAAATACTGTATGGTCAAATTACTGTAAGTCACATTACTGTATCTCAAAATACTGTATCTCAAAATACTGTATTTGAAATTGCTGTAATTAGGCTGAAAAATAAAAATTGTTTTGAGAATGTAAAAAAGTGCCGGCACTTTTTTACATTCTCAAAACAATTTTTATTTTTCAGCCTAATTACAGCAATTTCAAATACAGAATTTTGAAAACAACAACAATTTTTCTTTACCATAATAATCTTATATACTTTCTTGAATAATGATATGTACCTATGATAATTCATTAGTCTTTGAATTAATTAAAACAAGAACAAAACAACTGGTATCTTCGTCTTTTTTCTCTATTTCATTTTCTCCTTCTTGATTATATGTATGTATCTCTCTCACATGTTAAAATGAATTGTTTTGATCATAATCAACAACTGCATGAGCAATTGCAACAGACAAATTAATCTGTCAAAACTAGCATCACGCGTTCATGCATTCAGTAGATGTTTAAAGGTTTGTGCAAATTTAAGTGTTAAATGTTATTTTGCTTCAAAATGAATGTATCGATAGGGAAAACAAGTAAAGGAATGGAAGTTTAAGAATGTAATTATGCAAAAATACAGTATTTTTACAGACAGATTTTTAAGATACAGTGTTTTGCTCATATACAGCAATTTGGCATACAGAATTTTGAACTACAGTATTTTGATCATACAGTATTTTGAAATACAGTATTTTGAATTACAGTATATTAACCATACAGTATTATGAACATACAGTATCATACAGTATAATACAGTATTTTGACCATACAGCATTTTAAAATACAGCATTTCGACCCGCTCCCGCATGTGACGGATAATTCAGCTGAGGTGACAGTGCAAGCTTTAATGGATCACACTGTACAACGTTTGATTGTGGCCCAAAAGGAAGTTGTATTAACTCTTAGTGATGAACAACTTCGAAATTTGTGTCTGATCTGCAAGTGGGGGTTCGATGGGAGCTCTGGCCATAGTTCTTATAAGCAGAAATTTGTTGGAATGGATGCTGATGACTCTAGTGTATTTATTACTTCCGTGGTTCCCATACAACTAGTTTGCGAATCGGCATCTGAAAAAATCATTGTGTGGCAAAATCCGAGGCCTTCATCAACCAGATACTGCCGCCCACTTAAGTTCGAATACAAGAAGGAATCCGCACTAGTTTCAGAAGCTGAGAAGTATCGGGTCGATGCTCAAATTCAGTCTTCATGCCATTCTATCATAAGTATTGAACAAAAAGTTGTTGAGGTTTCGCATAAACTGATTTTTACTATGGTGGACGGAAAAGTTTGTAATGCCCTGACGGATACCACCTCTTCTCAGCGCTGTTACATTTGCGGTGCTAGTTCTAAGGACTTCAATGAAATTGAAAAGATGCTGTTGAGACCCCACAATCCAAGTGCACTGCTTTTTGGGTTGTCAGTATTGCACTGTTGGATTCGAACTTTTGAATGTCTCTTACATGTCGCCTATAGGCTCCCAATACAAAAATGGAAAGTTTGTAAGGAGGACAAAGACAAAGTAGCGGCAAATAAAGTCAGAATCCAACAAAAATTTCGTGATCAAATAGGTCTGATTGTTGACCAACCCAAGCCTGGTTTCGGGAATTCTAATGACGGCAACTCTGCTAGGCGATTTTTCGCCAACGCGGGAGTTGTATCTGAAATTTTGGGTGTTGATAAAATATTAATCGAGAAGTTGCATGTTATATTGGTAGCAATTTCAAGTGGATACGATATCAACATAGAAACATTCAAGACATTCTCACTTGACACCGCAAAATATTTTGTGAGCCTTTATCCCTGGTACTACATGCCTCCTACAGTGCACAAGCTTTTAATACACGGTCCTGATGTCGTTTCTACTGCACTTCTTCCAATAGGTATTATTTTTAATATAATTCTTTTGTAACATAATCTTATAGCAAAGCAAAATTAAATATCTATTTATTAAGGTCAATTGACGGAAGAAGCACAGGAAGCAAGAAACAAAGACTTCAAAAAATATCGTGAAAATTTTTCGAGGAAATGTTCAAGACAAAAGTGTAATGAAGATATTTTTAATTTATTGCTTATTACATCAGACCCCTTAATAACAAGTTTAAGGCAAATGCCCCAAAAGCACTTCAGAACATTCCCTAAAGAAGTCTTTAACTTAATCGTTGCCCCAAATGTTTCAAGTGCTGATGACTCAATCACAAGTATCAGAGAAGATGAAACCTAATCCGACGAAACTGAATTTTAGTTTCAGTGTAATAAGATTTTAAGCTACCCATGGAGATAAAAGTGGTTTTTATAACTTTTCCACTATAAATCCTGTTGCTTTATATCTGAGTTTTTTGTTTACCTGGTGTTTAATTCATGATAAATTTGGCAACTGCTGAACCTGAATCACATAAATTTAAGCTCACTTGTATATGATGATTTTGAAAAAAGACACTGTCTTATAGGAAGACACACCTTTTTTCAAAATACTTTTGTTGAAGCTACATGAACTAACATCTCCTCAGTTCCATGGCTGTCCTATCAGAGAAAAGAAAAAATCGGTGAGTTCTAAGATGATAAACGTAGGCTAAAATCTTTCTATATGTAGTTATTAATCACTAAAAACTACAATTTAATTTTTATCTCTATTTTGTTTATTCAAACTTTGTATTTATGAATATATTTACTGTAGAATGCCTTTCAATTATTTTGATTAGCTCAAAATTTCACAATTTTTTACCCTGTGCCATTTTGTTAATTTTTGATATTTTGAAAAATGATGAGATGTCATTATATAGGAAATACCTTTAACTTTAATATGCTTTTTAAATTTTTTAATTTGAGCTACTCGTTTGGCAGGAATCACGTCAGCATTTGAGGTCCTTTTAATTTGGTATCTTCGAAAATAGCAGATAACTCCGTTATTTTTCAATATTCTTATAAGAAAAAAATCATAAAATATAGCTGAAAATATACCTTACTATGTCCAAAAAATTTCAAAACATTCTATACAGCACTTTCCTCTGAAAAAATTCCCAAAAATCGCCTAATTTTTCATGGATTACACTGGTATAGCCCCGTAAAGAAGCATTAAAACATACTTTAAGTATGTATCCCATTAATTTTAATGGTACTTCTACTTAAAAAAACTGATATCAATAATGGAGGCCGGTCCCCCGAATTGATTCCGATTATTGGGGTATCTTGCCCCACTGTGCGACGGTTTAATAACGACTAAATCAGTCAACACATTTTATTTTCCGATTGTCTATACATTTGAGTTTTGGCAATACACAAGAATTGCAAGCATGCAAAACTGTGTTGCGCGTGCAATACCTCAACTGTGGGACCAGACATTCATAATTGATATTATTGATACACGATAT
Organism: Melanostoma scalare; assembly: GCA_949752695.1. Taxonomy (NCBI): domain Eukaryota; kingdom Metazoa; phylum Arthropoda; class Insecta; order Diptera; family Syrphidae; genus Melanostoma; species Melanostoma scalare. Next base: position 121,175,110 of record OX456985.1, read on the forward strand.
GCGTGAACCTGAATTCATTGAATTGTTCCCACAATTGAAGTATTGCTGACAATACTTTTAACATATGCTGACAATACTTTTGACAGATACTATTGGGAAAGTGACATAAGGCCAACTCCTAAAGTTTGGCCTTATGTCGCTTTGACAAAGTGATATAAGGGCAAACATTCAAATTTGGTCTTATGTCGCTTGGCCTTAAGTCACGGCATCGCTTTAATCGACCCGAAATTAACTCAACATTACAACTCACAAAAACACATAAAACAAAATATCAAACGTAGACGCTATCTAAGTCGAATCAACAAGAGTATATCTTATTAGAAAACCAGATCAAATTACTAGCGGTGTTATGCCCAGCCAGCAACTTGACTTAGGTTCACCAACGGAATCAACACCGTTGATAGACTATCCGGCTAAAAAATCCACAGCCTCATTGACTGCACACACTTCCCTGTGATAAGGAAAGAGATTATCAAATCGAAGAAATGTGTGCAGTCACTGAGACTATGAGAGTGATATGGGGGAGGAGATGATGGAGAGGTAACGCACTTAGTGTTTGGGCTATTGAATAGTAAATGGGCTTTTTTTCATTTTTGCACTTTCACAGCACTGATAATTATATTGTTGGTTGTTTTGGTTTTTTTTTATAATTAGCGCGCACATCAAGGGGTTATGACTACCCTTATAATGTTATAGAACACAGTGCGAGCATTTAGGAAAATAGGAGAGATTTTGAAAGGAGACATCGATGCACTTTGCTTTTGAACTTTTGTGAATCGTAATGCATGGGAAAAACAGGGCCAGGTAGAGCATTCCATATTCGGGTGGTGCGACTAAAATATGAATCTCTATACTTGACTGTACGACCGAAGTTGGGCTCAAGGTAGAACTGATGAGCATTCCTGGCGAGGCGGGTGTTGCGGTTAAATTGTTTCAGGGGAGGAATGCAGCTGGCTATTTCACTAGAGCACTGTTTGTAAAAAAAGCGACGATAAAAGAGACTGAGACAGGTAACGTTTCGATGATGTTCAAGAAAATCAATCGATTCTACAATTGAACTATCACCTATCAATTCGAACGCTCTATTTTGTACCCTGTCAAGGAGGCGCAAAGATGTTTGAGATGCACCTGACCAGAAATGCGAGTTATACTCCAGTTTTTGGCGGATGAAGGCCTTATAAATTGTAAATGGTTGAATTTTTTTTAATTTTAATTTTAGTAATTCGATCGGTACGAGGTGGCACAGGTCGCGAATTCTTCGGGCACTTAGCGCGGCGCATGTTGCTACGTTGAATGGCAGATCGACACTCAATCGATGAAATCAAGCCAGTATTAATAGTCTTAAGCTTAATCCTAAGCCTTAACAAGATTTAATTCCTGCAATTTTATCGCGAAATTGTTGTAGCTCAATAAGCTCGTGGTTTGATTTAAGCTGTAAAGAGGTGATAAGGGATCGAGAAATTAGTTTATGTTGTAGAAAACCGAAATTTTCTGTTGTAACGAAGCGTTTAGCTTCGACACATGCTAATTACCCAATACACAACCTATAACATCCAAGGCCCACAATATATCATCCACCGTCCACCGTTCACCATAATACCATCTATTGGTACGACCCACAACCTTTAAGCCAGAACACCAACCAGGCGAACAGCTGTTTTGTCTGCAAATTGTCGTGGGGAAAACAGCCGTGAGGTGAGTCGACACCAATTACTGCAGTGACGTGAGTCCTACACCATTTCTGCACAGACGGAGATGTATAAAAGGGCGAGTGCCGTCATAGAAAGACACAGCCCCCAACAACGATGACGTATTCACCAATACAGAGGAAATATGTGAGACCATCAGCGCAGGAAACTCGAAAAAGTCAACTGGACCGGACGGCATATCCAACTTTGTTTTGAAAAAGTTGCCGAACATCGCCCTCTTCCTGTTGACAGTCATCTTCAACAACTGTCTAAACAACGGCTATTTTCCTGCAGCACGGAAAACAGCAAAGATTGTTCCAGTACCCAAGAAGACTGACAGACACACCGTGGAAGGTGGAAGGTTACAGGCCTATCTCACTACTTTGCTGTATTAGCAAAGTACTTGAGAGTCTATTACTGAGGAATGTAAAAAATTTCTGCTTGGAAAGAAATATAATACCTGACTTCCAGTATGGATTCAAAGCCAAACACTCGACGAAACATCCTCTTCTTGGACTTCACAGCAACATCACCGTAGGATTGAACAAAAAGGAAAACACCGTAGCATGTCTGATAGACATCGAAAAGGCATTTGATAGCGTCTGGATCAATGGACTCATTTACAAGCTAATGGAATTTGGCTTTCCAGGATATTTGGTAAAAATAATTCAAAATTTTCTTACTAATCGCCTCTTTTTTGTACAGGTTTCCAGCGAAAAATCAGGACTACGACCCATCAAGGCCGGAGTCCAGCAAGGGTCAAAGTTAGGCCCCTTTCTATTCAACATCTACACCGCAGACCAACCAGAAAGCTCACCAGGCACAAAGACTAAGCTGTATGCAGATGACTCCATCACCTACTCAACATCTCCATCGCCTGAGATAGCAGCCCGTAGAGTGCAGGAGCACGTCAATAATCTTTGGAAGTACTACCTTAAATGGGGATTGAAGATCAACGCCAGCAAGACAGAACTGATTTGCTTCAGACCACCACAGACAAGGACGAGAGCCCGAAGGAGAATCGCGGAAAGGAGTAGGAAAGTCACAATCGGATTTCCAGACAACACAGTTGTAACAACAAAGGACAGTGCCAAATACCTGGGTGTAAACTTCACCCACCGGATGAAGTTCAACAAACACGCCACAGCTATCTTGAAACGCGCCAGTTTCGCGTTTCACCTGGTATATCCTCTACTAAGGAAGCAGTATGGACTCAGCAAGACAACAAAACTACTCCTGTACATTGTACAAGCAGCTCATCAGGCCCGTCATCACATATGCCTGCCCGGTCTGGTTCACCATCTCACCGTCAACCATGAAGAAAATCAAGCTCTTCGAGAGGAAAATACTCAGAGTTTGCACTAGACTTCATAGGAACCCCCTCACGAGGAAGTACTGGCCAACTAAGATGGTAAACGAGGCAGCTGACATGGTACCAATAGACAAATACATGATGGAGCTATCCAGCCGAATCTTGAGGAACCTCGAAAGACACCCCAACCCAGAAGTGCAACAGCTACTCCAGGAAGAAATTAACACCAGCCATAGGTATCTACTCCCGAGAGCAATCATCGATACCAGATTCCATGATGTATTGTTCAACGAAGGAAGACCTTTATACGAAAAAGCAGACACGACTCGAACACGACAGAGGATGAGCTATGGAGCTCATATTATTTTTATTTTATTTTATTTTTCAAGACTTTAAGTCACATCATTTTATTTAATTTTATTTTATTTTCATGTAATAGATTAAGTAGACAAAAATATGTATTTTATTTTATAAAAACCATCCCTTTAGACAGTAGATATAAGTTAGGCCCCTTCTGTGCCAACAATCTAGTAATAGTTAGTCATAAGCCTAGTTTTAAGTCAATTGTATATAAAACTTTGCGAAATAAAAACAAATCTTAATCTAAAAAAAAATCTAATCTAGAAAGACACAGTGCCACACAAACCCCCTTCAACATAAAGACAACCAGATCTGAACAACCCGAGATTTTTTTTAAAAAACATTATAAATATTTACTTTTTTACTATCATAGGCAATAATTATAATTTTTTTTCAGCAAACAACTCATTATTTAAAGTTAGGCCCCTTCTGTGCCAACAAAACAAAAAACATATCTAAATGTAATGTAATCTTAGAATTAAGAACCAATTGTATATATACCTGTTCAATAAAAATAGTTAAACAGTTAAGTAAGAAAGACACAGTCCGCCGGCACGAATCAAATCGTGCACATCACTCCAGCAGCAGCAGCAAGGGTAAGAAAAAAATAATATTATTCACTTGGAATAATATTATAAATATATATAGTCTTACGTATTGTCCCACCAGGGGCAAAGACTAATACCTGTGTTCCATAGGACATACTTCCTATTCTAACCAGCGCCTGACAGAGGGCCTCAGAGAATCCTGTCAACCCTTTGAATTACCGCCAGGTATTTCTATACCTGTGAGCCGATTGCCGCCGAGGGCACCGATTAGTACTCGTGAGCCTAACTAGCGCCTGACAGAGGGCCTCAGAGAAACCTGTCAACCCTTTGAATTACTGCCAGGTATTTCTATACCTGTGAGCCGATTGCCACCGAGGGCACCGATTAGTACTCGTGAGCCTAACCAGCGCCTGACAGAGGGCCTCCGAGAAACCTGTCAACCTTTTTGAACTAGCGCCAGGTATTTTTACACCTGTGAGCCGATTGCCGCCAAGGGCACCGATTAATACTTGTGAGCCTCCTAATCAGAACTCCGTAAGGGGTTATAGTTCTGTTTTTCTTTCTACAGGAGGACGACACGGACTTTCCGTTCATCATTGCCTACCGACCGCCGATATTGTACTGCTGCCGCCATCGCTGTTGCCACCTCTCGTAATTCCGAGGGACACGCTAATCGAGAGAGCTCTTGCTACCGCCGTCGTTGACGCTTATAGAGCCGTTAAGACCTTACCTATACTGGACCTACCGAACGTGTTCTAACCATTTTGTCATTTATTTGTTGTTATTTATTTTCAGATAATTGTTGAAGAAATAAAGAGTTGATAAAAGAAACGGAAGTTTAACGTGTCTTTCTTCAGAAAGAACCCTGGCGTGACGTGAGCTTTTATCCTGTCAGGAAAAGCAAAGCACGTCACACTGTATTGCTCATATACAGAAGGCCAAATTTTTCCATGACCAAAAAGAAAGGCAAAAAAAAACTGTTGTGTCCAAAAAATAGTAAAAACTTTAGGTCTTTATTCAAGAACATTAAGAACGCGACCACGTCGTCGGTCCCAAGGCTCGTTTTCAATTACTTTCCGTATGTCAGCTGCATCGATAAAGCTAATTTGTTAGCAGCTCAATTTGCTGCTAACTCGACACTTCCTGATAGCATATTGGCTCCACCTGACCTTGATTCTGTAGATTCTGTGATGAAGCAGATTTTTTTTCGAACTCGCTTGGTTGCGAGAGTCCTCAAAGATCTCAACATACATAAATCCGCTGGTCCAGATGGTATCCCCGCCGTTTTTCTGAAGAGGTGTTCTTCTACGCTGGCAAAACCTCTGCGTAAACTCTTCCATCTTTCCTATTCTGCTGGGATTTTTCCGAGCAGATGGAAAACTGCATTTGTCCAGCCGGTCACTAAAAAAGCCAAATCTTCCTCATCTTCCAAATACAGTCCAATTGCACTAACGACCCTTCTTTTCAAGGTCATGGAAACGTTGATAAACCGTCAACTTATGAAATATCTTGAAGAACGGAAGCTTCTTAATGGCCGTCAGTACGGCTTTCGTAGCAAACGGCCCACTGGTGATTTGATGGCTTATCTCACCGAAAAGTGGAACCAATCTTTACACTGTTTTGGAGAAAGTAAGATTATGGAACTTGATATTTCTAAAGCACAAGATAGAGTTTGGCATCAGAAACTTTTATCGAAAATGCGTGCTTGGTATCGATGAGTCTCTTCTTCATTGGATTAGAAACTACTTTTCCGACAGTTCAATACAAGTTGTATTGGATGGCTTCAAGTTTGATACCCACTTCATAAATGTTGGTGTGCCCCAGGGCTCCGTTTTGTCTCCGACTCTCTTCCTCATTATCATGAATGATTTCTTGTCTGAAAGTTCTAGTCCGCTTAACTGTTTGCTTGGTTACTCGACTCTCAGCTTTTCATGTTTTTTCTTTTATCGCTTTTTTCACAAACAGTGCTCTAGTGAAATAGCCAGCTGCATTCCTCCCCTGAAACAATTTAGCCGCAACAACCGCCTCGCTAGGAATGTTCATCAGTCTTACCTTGAACCCAACTTATGGCGTACAGTCATGAATAGAGATTCTTATTTTAGTGGAATGCTCTACCTGTTTTTCCCCTACATTACGATTCACAGAAATTCAAAAGCAACGTGCATCGGTGTCTCCTTTCATATCCTCGCCTATTTTCCTTAATGCTCGCACTGTATTCTATAACATTATAAGGGTAGTCATAACCCCTTGATGTGTGCTCTAATTATAAAAAAAAAGATAAGACTTTATTTCTAGATTTATGAAAATATGGCTTGGCACCGATAAAATTTTTCACTACTCTTCAGCGTTGCCATTTACGAAAACCATTTCTACCTTAAACACACAATTAATTTTTCGGAAATTGATGCAATAAGAAAATAGAAATATATTAGAGGTAAAAAACGAAAGATGCAAGGAAATATTGCTTCAGGACATAAGTGAATTTAAACGATTGCTTACATTATTAATACCTTTCACGAGAAAGACGCGATCAATAGATTTTTAGGCTCCGCAGTCTAATTTATTGCTGTATATTATCTATAAAAATAATTATAATAATTTTATTAATCTTTATATTAATAATAATAATAAATTTTTTTATAGATAAAATAACTGTAATATTCTATTCATTAAATATTGAAATAATATCAATTATTAATAATGATTCATATATGAATGAAAATGTTTTAAGATTAAATAAATTATATAATTATCCAACAATTATAATTACTATTTTAATAGTTAATTACCTATTAATTACATTAATTGCAACAATAAAAATTACTAAACTATTTTATGGTCCTATACGATTAATATAATAACTAATGAATATAACTTTACGAACTACTCATCCGATTTTAAAAATCGCAAATAATGCTTTAGTTGATTTACCTACTCCAGTTAATATTTCTATTAGATGAAATTTTGGTTCATTATTAGGATTATGTTTAGTTATTCAAATTTTAACTGGTTTATTTTTAGCTATACATTATACAGCAGATATTAATATAGCATTTAATAGAGAAGATCATATTTGTCGAAATGTTAATTATGGTTGGTTATTACGTACATTACATGCTGATGGTGCATAATTTTTTTTATTTGTATTTATATACATGTAAGTCGTGGAATATATTATGGATCTTATTTATTTACTACAAGTTTATTATCAGGAACAATTATTTTATTTTTAGTAATAGGAATAGCTTTTATAGGATATGTTTTACCATGAGGACAAATGTCTTTTCGAGGAGCTACAGTAATTACTAATTTATTATCTGAATTTATTATCTGCTATTCCTTATTTAGGATTAGATTTAGTTCAATGAATTTGAGGAGGATTTGCAGTTGATAATGCAACATTATCTCGATTTTTTACTTTTCACTTATTGTTATTATTATTATTGCTTTTATTGTTTTAGCAACTGTAATAATTCATTTCTTATTCTTAAATCAAACAGGATCTAATAAATCAAAAGGATTAAATTCAAATTTAGATAAAATTCCTTTTCACCCTTTTTTTACTTACAAAGATACGACAGGATTTATTATTTTAATAATAATATTATTATTATTAACATTAATAAATCCTTATACAGGGTGATTTGCATAAGGTATTACAAAAAGAAAGGGTGTGTAGGTTGGACTTACACAAGCAAAAAATCGTATGGGAGGATTGGTCCATTTTCCCCCATTTTCCTTAGGCGGGAGGGGCAATTTAAGAAAAAGAATCAATAAAAATGGAAAAAATATTATTAAAAAACGACGGTAATACCCACAGAGTCGTGCTATAGCATTTTGAAAAGCCAAAAACCTATTCATTAAACAAAATTTAAAAAAAAGTTGTTCATATGAATAGTTTTTGAAATATTAGTTTTCAAAGTCAAAATTTTGAAAAAAAAAACTTAATTTTTTTTTCTTCAAATTTTTTTTTTCAAAATTTTACGTAATTAAGTAGTATTTTTCTGGCTTATTTTCAATGCTCTTATTTATTTTTGATCAAACACAAGAAACCGGATGCCAAAAAAACCTGTAGTTTTCGAGAAAACCAAAAATTACAAAAACGACTTTTAAAAATTTTTTTTTTTAAGTTTTATTTTCGTTATTGGATTCTTAAGTGATTCTTAAGTGAACAAAAGTAAAGAGAAAATTCATCCTTTATTTCGTAAATTCACTTAAGAATCCAATAACAAAAAAAAACTTTAAATAAAAAAAAATTTTAAAAAGTCGATATTGTAATTTTTGGTTTTCTCAAAAACTACAGGTTTTTTTGGCATCCGGTTTTTTGTGTTTATCAAAAATAAATAAGAGCATTTAAAATAAGCCATAAAAATACTACTTAATTACGTAAAATTTTGAAAAAAAAATGATTTGAAGAAAAAAAGTTAAGTTTTTTTTCCAAAATTTTGACTTTGAAAACTAATATTTCAAAAACTATTCTTATTACTTACTAAACAACTTATTTTTAAATTTTATTTAATGTATAGGTTTTTGGCTTTTCAAAATGCTATAGCAAGACTCTGTAGGTATTACCGTTATTTTTAAATAATATTTTTTCCATTTTTAGTGATTTTTTTCTTAAATTGCCCCTCCCGCCTAAACGGGGGAAAATGGACCCCCCCCCTCCAATACGATTTTTTGCTTGTCTAGGTCCAACCTACACACCCTATCTTTTTGTAACACCTTATGCAAATCACCCTGTATATTAGGAGATCCTGATAATTTTATTCCAGCTTATCCTTTAGTTACTCCAATTCATATTCAACCTGAATGATATTTTTTATTTGCTTATGTAATTTTACGTTCAATTCCTAATAAACTTGGAGGAGTTATTGCTTTAGTAATATCTATTGCTATTTTAATAATTATACCTTTTTACCATTTAAGAAAATTTCGAGGAATTGAATTTTACCCTATAAAAAAAATTTTATTTTGAATTATAGTATCTATTGAAATTTTACTAACATGAATTGGAGCACGACCAGTAGAAGATCCTTATCTTTTAATTGGTCAATTATTAACAATTTTATATTTTACTTATTATTTAATTAATCCTTTACTTTGTAAATGATGAGATAATTTATTAAATGAATAAAAGTTAATGAGCTTGAATAAGCATATGTTTTGAAAACATAAAATAGAAATTAAAATTTTCTATTAACTTTACTAAATTTAGTTATTATAATAAATTATATTAAAAAAAATTTTAATCCAATAAGAAATAATAAATAATTTGATGAAAAAGGTAAAAAACTTTTTCAAGCTAAATATATTAATTTATCATATCGAAATCGTGGTAATGTCCCTCGTACTCAAATGAAAACAAAAGAAGCAAATATTAATTTAAAATAAAAGAAAAAATTAAATACATCACCTCCTAAAAAAATTAAAGAAAGTAATATTCTTATAAATAAAATTCTGGAATATTCAGATAAAAAATTAAAGCAAATCTTCCTCTTCTATATTCTTCATTAAATCCAGATACTAATTCTGATTCTCCTTCAGCAAAATCAAAAGGAGTACGATTAGTTTCTGCTAAAGAAATAAATTAATCAAATAAATCTTAAAGGAAATAATAAAATAAAAAATCATATATTATTATAATTATTATAATATATTTGATAATAATAAAATTTTAATATATTATAATTATTAATTAAAAATACAAAAGATAATAAAATTTGTTAGAAAAAAATGTATACTGGCAACCCTAATTAAATCTTACTTTAGCTTCTTTCTTCTCATACACCTTTATAAATGTCAGTTCAATAAAACTATACTTGCGATTAACACGGCTTCTGGTTTATCTTTTATTTCCTCTGATCAACATAGGTTATGGGCCCAGTCCATGCCGGTTTCATAGTATAAAATATTGCAACTCAATCAGTTTAATTTTCTAAGCTATAACGCCAACATTTTAAGAAAATAAATTGTTCAATATTTTAACTAGTACATTAAGTCGGAAAATTAATTTAATTGAAAACAAATAAAATGTCTGGGTCGCTGATGCAAATCGATAAGCTTGATGGTGATAATTTTATCTCGTGGTCTGTCCAGATGAGAAGTTTGCTGATCACCCAAGATTATTGGAACGCAGTTGAAAAACCCATGGCTGAAGGTCTGTCTGTGGCTGATAAAGAAAAGTGGGAAAGGACTGATGCTAAAGCGTTGGCAATAATTACATTGTGTATAAAACCTTCGGAATTGATACATATAAAAGGATGTAAGACTTCTAAGGATGCTTGGGAAAAATTAAATATAACCTATAATGGTAATGGTCCAGCAAGAAAGGTAAAATTAATAAAGCAATTGGTACGGTTTCAGTTTAAAATGGGGCAAAAATTCTCTGACCAACTTAATGAGTTTTGTTCCTTAATAGATGCCTTAAATGAAATTGAGGTCTACATTCCTAATGATCTCTTGAGTATTTTACTATTGTGTAGCTTGCCAGATGAGATGGAGAGCTTTGTTGTTGCTATAGAGAGTCGCGATGATCTGCCGTCGGTGAGTCAACTTAAGATAAAGATCATGGAAGAGGAATATCGGCGGGGGGATAAGGATGAATCTAATGAAAAGGTGTTTGCAGTGAAGCAAAAAGAGCCAAAGACCAAACATTTAAAGTTTGGACAACGTACGTCGGAAAGCAGAGAAAAACAAGGCAGAAGAAATGTCAAATGCTATAGTTGTGGCATGAGGGGGCACATTAAATCAGAATGCCGAAATAAAATCTCCAGTCAAACGCAGGCAGTAGTTCTCAGTGCACATTTTCAGAAAAAGAGTGAAAATCAGTGGATTCTTGACAGTGGTGCTTCATCGCACATGTGCTCTGATAAAGAATTTTTTACGTCACTGCATAAGCATACACAAAAAGTATTATTGGCATCAGGTGATAACGTAGAAGCAAGTGGAATAGGCGATGTGACTTTGGTATCGGATTACTCTAACATTACATTAGCCAATGTTTTGTATGTTCCCGAGCTCAGTTCCAATATCTTATCAGTAAGCAGAATAATCAAAAATGGAAATGGTGTACAGTTTACCGATGATAGGGCTTGCGTTAACACTAAAAGAAATAATCTTATTTTTGAAGCTTATTTGCAGGACGGAATATACCTTGCCAAAGTGAAAACTGAAAAACAGAGCGTTCTAACCGCATCACAAGAGGCTGCCTCAATAACCTGGCATAAGCGATTCGGGCACCTGAATATGAACGATTTGTATAATTTATCACAAAAAGGCATGGTTCGGGGTATGAGTGTTTGTAAGCCAAATGATTTCGCATGTGTCACATGTGGACTATGTAAAATATGTACTAAACCATTCCAAAAACATAATATGTTATTTACTTCCAGTGTGCTAGAGGTGATACACACAGACATATGTGGTCCCATGAGGGTTTCGTCTCAAAGTGGATCAAATTATTTCATCACCTTCATAGATGATTTCTCGAGATTCACCACAACGTTTTTCTTGAAGAAAAAGTCCGATGCTCTTAAAGTGTTCATGGAGTTCGTGGCGATCTCCGAGAACCAAACTGGAAAAAAGGTGAAATGTGTACGTAGTGACAATGGTCGGGAATATATTAATGCCGAGTTTGAAAATTTCTTAAAAGTAAAAGGAATAATCCACCAAAAGTCGGCCTCCTATACACCACAGCAAAATGGCGTTGCTGAAAGGATGAATAGAACCCTCGTTGAGATGTCACGATGTATGTTAGAAGAATCCAGGATGCCGCAATACTTATGGTCAGAAGCTGTAAATGCAGCCACATATATACGAAATCGTTCACCGACTAAAGCGTTGAAAAACAAAACCGCATATGAATGTTGGTTCCGGATTAAGCCATCTGTGCATCATATGAGAACGTTTGGATGTGATGCTATTGCTTTGGATAAAAAGCCCGGTAAATCCAAATTTCAACCCAAAGGCAAAATGGTATCGTTTGTAGGTTATGCCAACAATACGAAGGGATATAGGCTGTACGATAAGCATCAAAAAGCAATAATTATATCTAGGGATGTAATATTCTTCGAAAACAAATTTTCTGAAATTGATCGTGATCATGAATTCGGTAGCTTACCAAAACCAAACTTCTTTTATAATCATGAAAATATGGTCAAGAACGTGATTCCCGAAAATCTAACTGTTTCAGATGGCGTTGCCGATGACGGAGCTGGTAGTGATGTTGACCATATTGATGCTGATAATGTTGTGCCTGGTGGTGATGGTGTTGAAATGGATGGGGTTTCTCCTCAGAAAGATGATGTCGAAGGCGCTGTTGGTAATATATGCGAGGAAGAGTCGTTTACAAAAATGGAAAATAGGATAACGAAGGGAGGAAGACCGAGAATTTTGCGAACAGGCAAACCCGGAAGGCCAAAGAAAGTCCCAGCCTCGTCAAACTTTCCAGAAGTTGTGAATAAACTTACTTCAGTTGCTCGTAATCCTGTTACTGTCCGAGAAGCTTTACAAGGTGATAATGCTGCGAAATGGAAAGGCGCTATGCAAGAAGAGTATAATTCGTTGATCTCAAACAAAACATGGGATCTTGTCTGTAAACCCAACAACAAAAATATCATCGGATGCAAATGGGTATTTGCAACGAAGCGAAATGCATATGGAGATGTTGAAAAATATAAGGCGCGCTTGGTAGCCCAAGGTTGTTTCCAGAAGCACAATGAAGACTTTTTCGAAACATACGCACCAGTTGTTCGACATCCGACAATACGTCTAATTTTGGCTTTAGCTGTGCAGAGTAAGCTTCTAGTTAACCACATTGATATTACTGCCGCTTATCTCAATGGACAATTAGAAGAGGATGTGTTTATGCGACAGCCGGATAATTTTGTGGACCAGAACCACCCAGAAAAAGTGTGCAAGCTAAATAAGTCCTTATACGGGCTTAAGCAAGCCGGAAGAGACTGGAATATAAAAATTAACCAAGTGTTATTAGCTGTTGGTTTTTTTAGATGCAAGACAGATACTTGTGTCTATTTTCTGCGGAAAGGAAATGAATTAAATATAATCGGATTATACGTCGACGACTTAATCGTAGCGTGTTCATCGGAAGGCACAATGAAACATATTGTTGAAGAAATTAATATGCACGTGGAGGCTGTTAATCGTGGACCGATTGAGTTCTATCTAGGCTTGGAAGTGGAAAGAGTTGGTCAAAGAGGAAGCATTACCATTCATCAGAATCGATATGTCAAAGATCTACTAACTCACTGGGGAATGGAAAGCTGCAAGCCTGCATCTACACCGCTAGCATGTGGAACTGTTTTGGAAAAGTGTACAGAGGCAGACTGTAAAGTGAAAGTGACCAAAGAGTATCAGTCACTTATGGGTGCACTTAATTACTTGGCGAATGTATCCAGACCTGATATCACTCATGTTGTTTCGAAGTTATTACAGTTTAGTTCTCATCCACACCAAGAACATTTTGTGGCAGCTAAACATATTCTTCGCTATTTACGGAACGATTCAGAGGTTTGTTTAACATATAAAAATAATATTTCTTTAGTTTGTTATACAGATGCTGATTGGGGCTCTGATGCAACTGATCGGAAGTCATACAGTGGCTATGTTGTTTTCTTTGGGGGTGGTCCCATCGCCTGGGAATCCAAAAAGCAGAATGTCATTGCATTAAGTACGATGGAAGCGGAGTACATCGCTATGTGCCAAGGAACAAAAGAAGTTGTATTTCAGCGAAGCCTACTCCGAGAAATGGATTTTACGCAGCAATCAAGTGAACCAACTACAATATATTGCGACAACCAGGGAGCTAGTTTCTTTGCTACAAATGCAGTTACACATAAAAGAAGTAAACACATTGATATAAAATATCACTATTTAAAAGATAAATGTTCACGTAATGAAATATTAATTGAATATATTCCAACTAATGATAACGTAGCTGATATTTTTACAAAATGTTTAAATAAGATAAAACACATGAATTTTAAAACGAAATTATTTAAAAACTAATTAATTTGGGTTGAGATGGAGTTTGTTAGAAAAAAATGTATACTGGCAACCCTAATTAAATCTTACTTTAGCTTCTTTCTTCTCATACACCTTTATAAATGTCAGTTCAATAAAACTATACTTGCGATTAACACGGCTTCTGGTTTATCTTTTATTTCCTCTGATCAACAAAATTAATGCTAATTTTACTTCATAAGAAATAGTTTGAGCAACAGAACGTAATCCTCCTAATAATGCATAATTAGAATAAGAAGATCATCCCGCTATTATAACTGTATAAACTCCTAAACTTGTACAACATATAAAAAAAATTAAACCTAAATTAAAAGAAAATAATTTAATAAAAAAAGGTATACATATTCATAATAATAAAGATAAAAATAATGAAAAAAATAGGAGAAAAATAATACGAAATATAATTAGATACTAAAGGATAAGTTTGTTCTTTAGTAAATAATTTAATTGCATCACAAAATGGTTGAGGAATTCCTATTAAACCAACTTTATTAGGACCTTTACGAATTTGAATATATCTTAAAACTTTTCGTTCTAATAAAGTTAAAAAAGCAACTCTTATTAATACACCAATAATTAATAACAATCTTATAATGATAAATATAATAATTTCTATATAAAACAAGTACTATTTGTAAATAATAAATAACATTTATAAATTCTAAATTTATTGCATTAATCTGCCAAAATAGTTAAATTATTAATAATATTCTTATTTTTAAATTATTATTAGTTAAATATTTAATCCTTTCGTACTAAAATATTTTAATTTATTAAAGATAGAAACCAACCTGGCTTACACCGGTTTGAACTGAGATCAAGTAAGATTTTAAAAGTCGAACAGACTTTAAATTTAAACGGTACACCTAAAATTATATCTTAATCCAACATCGAAGTCGCAATCTTTTTTATCAAAAGTAACTTAAATTTTTAATCAATATAATTTTATCAATTATTCATAAATTAATGATTTAAATATTTAAAAGTTAACTAAATTTTAATATCACCCCAATAAAATATATTTATTTATTATAATTGAAAAAATCTTTGAAGTTAAAATTAATAAGTATATAAAGATTTATAGGGTCTTCTCGTCTCGTCTTTAACTAAATTTTAACTTTTTAATTAAAAAATAAAATTTTATTATAATTTTAAATGAAACAGTTAATATTTCGTCCAACCATTCATTCCAGCTTTCAATTAAAAGACTAATGATTATGCTTCCTTTGCACAGTTAAAATACTGTGGCCATTAAAAAAATCATTGGGCCAGTTAGACTTTAAATTAAATTCTAAAAGACATGTTTTTGTTAAACAGGCGAATATTATTTTTGCCGAATTCTTTAAATAAACTTTTCATTTAAAAAAAATTTAATAAATTATAATATACTTATTATATCATCATTATTTTATTTTTATTGTAAAAAAAAATATTTTAATAAAAATTTTAAATATAATAAATAATTTTTTATAAAAAATAATTTATAACAAATTTAATAATGACTGATAATTCTAAACATATAATAAAATAAAAATGTCCATTATATTTCAATATTATTTTACAATACTAATAAACTATTACTAATTTATTTTATTGTACTAACACATTTAAATTTATTATTATTTTTAATAATGATAATATAAATAAAATTATAAAATTAATAAATAATTATTAATCAATTTATATTGATCTGAACAAAAATCTTTTCAATGTGAATGAAATACTTTACTTTATAAGCTTTAAATTGATTCTAGATACACTTTCCAGTACATCTACTATGTAACGACTTATCTATATTTTAATAAAGAGCGACGGGCGATATGTACATATCTTAGAGCTAAAATCAAATTATTTATCTTTATAATTTTACTATCAAATCCAATTTGATTAAATTTTTCATATTTAAATCCAAAAATAAATTTTATTGTAACTCATTTATACTTAAAAATAAACTACACCTTGATTTGATATTAATTTTTTTTTTTAAATTATAGAAAATTATTTTTCTTATAAAATATTCTAATAACAACGATATATAAATTGAATAATAATTTTAAGCAAGGTACATCGTCGATTATCGATTAAAAAACAAGTTCCTCTGAATAGACTAAAATACCGCCAAATTTTTTAAGTTTCAAAATTGTAACTAATACTTCTCAAATTAATTAATATTATATTTTAAATAATAGGGTATCTAGTCCTTGTTTTTAATTAAAATTTATTAGCTTTAATTATTTTGAAAACACAAAATAATAATAATTTAAAATTTCACTTAATAAATTGATTTATATTTTTATTAAATTATTTAACTTTTATTAATAAAATTTACTTATATTATTTGTATAACCGCAACTGCTGGCACAAATTAAATTAATATTAAATTTAATATTTCTATTTCTAAATTTCTTTAATTAATAATATTAATTATTGTAAATAAATAAATAAATATTAACTTTTTAAATTAATAATAGTTCACACAAAAATTTACATATAATAAAGATTAATAATAAATTTTTTAAGCCAAAATAAAACTTTATAAATAAAACTATTATTTATTTTTAAATAATATAAATTAATTTTAAATAAATTATATAATTTTAAAAAGTATATAAACACACAAACAAATTTGTACATTCATATAATTAAATTTAGTAAATTCCTCCCTGTCAAAATACCAAATTAATATAAATTTATAAGTACCCCTTAATTTTAACATAATTTTTTTATATTTTCATCCAACTTCGAAGTCGCAATCTTTTTTATCAAAAGTAACTTAAATTTTTAATCAATATAATTTGATCAATTATTCATAAATTAATGATTTAAATATTTAAAAGTTAACTAAATTTTAATATCACCCCAATAAAATATATTTATTTATTATAATTGAAAAAATCTTTGAAATTAAAATTAATAAGTATATAAAGATTTATAGGGTCTTCTCGTCTCGTCTTTAACTAAATTTTAACTTTTTAATTAAAAAATAAAATTTTATTATAATTTTAAATGAAACAGTTAATATTTCGTCCAACCATTCATTCCAGCTTTCAATTAAAAGACTAATGATTATGCTTCCTTTGCACAGTTAAAATACTGTGGCCATTAAAAAAATCATTGGGCCAGTTAGACTTTAAATTAAATTCTAAAAGACATGTTTTTGTTAAACAGGCGAATATTATTTTTGCCGAATTCTTTAAATAAAGTTTTCATTTAAAAAAAATTTAATAAATTATAATATACTTATTATATCATTATTATTTTATTTTTATTGTAAAAAAAAATATTTTAATAAAAATTTTAAATATAATAAATAATTTTTTATAAAAAATAATTTATAATAAATTTAATAATAATTGATAATTCTAAACATATAATATTGAAACTATATTTATTACTTATAAAAATTTATTTTATAGCTTATCCCATAAAATATTAATTTTTAAAAATTAATTAACTATAAAAATAAATAAATAAATTTTAAAAATTTAAATTTAATTTATTTCTTAAGAAACTAGATACCTTTAAAAACGAATAACATTTCATTTCTAATAAATTATTAAAAATAATTGTATTACATTAATTTTTATAATTTATTAAATCTTTTAAAATCGACGAAAAAAAGATAGTTATTTTTTATTTAATATACTCTGATAAACAAGATACAATAAATAAAATTTTCTTTTAAAATAAAAATTTCCATTATATTTCAATATTATTTTACAATACTAATAAACTATTACTAATTTATTTTATTGTACTAACACATTTAAATTTGTTATTATTTTTAATAATGATAATATAAATAAAATTATAAAATTAATAAGTAATTATTAATCAATTTATATTGATTTGCACAAAAATCTTTTCAATGTGAATGAAATACTTTACTTTATAAGCTTTAAATTGATTCTAGATACACTTTCCAGTACATCTACTATGTTACGACTTATCTATATTTTAATAAAGAGCGACGGGCGATATGTACATATCTTAGAGCTAAAATCAAATTATTTATCTTTATAATTTTACTATCAAATCCAATTTGATTAAATTTTTCATATTTAAATCCAAAAATAAATTTTATTGTAACTCATTTATACTTAAAAATAAACTACACCTTGATTTGACATAAATTTTTTTTTAAATTATAGAAAATTATTTTTCTTATAAAATATTCTAATAACAGCGATATATAAATTGAATAACAGTTTTAAGCAAGGTACATCGTCGATTATCGATTAAAAAACAAGTTCCTCTGAATAGACTAAAATACCGCCAAATTTTTTAAGTTTCAAAATTGTAACTAATACTACTCAAATTAATTAATATTATATTTTAAATAATAGGGTATCTAGTCCTTGTTTTTAATTAAAATTTATTAGCTTTAATTATTTTGAAAACACAAAATAATAATAATTTAAAATTTCACTTAATAAATTGATTTATATTTTTATTAAATTATTTAACTTTTATTAATAAAATTTACTTATATTATTTGTATAACCGCAACTGCTGACACAAATTAAATTAATATTGAATTTAATATTTCTATTTCTAAATTTCTTTAATTAATAATATTAATTATTGTAAATAAATAAATAAATATTAACTTTTTAAATTAATAATAGTTCACACAAAAATTTACATATAATAAAGATTAATAATAAATTTTTTAAGCCAAAATAAAACTTTATAAATAAAACTATTATTTATTTTTAAATAATATAAATTAATTTTAAATAAATTATATAATTTTAAAAAGTATATAAACACACAAACAAATTTGTACATTCATATAATTAAATTTAGTAAATTCCTCCCTGTCAAAATACCAAATTAATATAAATTTATAAGTACCCCTTAATTTTAACATAATTTTTTTTAAATTTTTTTTATATCCCCTTAATATAAATAAAATTGAATAAATAATCCTATTCAAGCTCCTAGTCAAGAATTAGCTGAAATAGTTATTATCGTTCTTATTATTAAAATAAAAAAAATTTAATTTTAAATGATTTATTAAAAATTAAAAAGAAAAGGATTAAAACCTTTATAATTGGGGTATGAACCCAATAGCTTAAATTAGCTTATATTTTTTAATTATATTTTAGTGTATGATGCACAAAAGTTTTTAATACTTTTAGAAATAATTTAATTCTATTAAATATAAATAACGAATATAATTTCAAATTATATGATTTACTCTATCAAAGTAATCCTTTTTATCAGTCAATTCATTAATAATTTTGTTTGTTGTATTTATAATAAAAATTATGTAACTAAAGTGAAATATTAAATATAAATAATATTTATGTTTAATTATTTTATTTAGTTATTGCATATTTTTACATCTGTATATATAAAGCTATGGACAAAGAAATAGCACACTCATTCATTTTCTTATGAAAACTGCATTTATTTTTGCCTTTTGAACTTAAATATTTTATTTCCTATTTTATGACATGAAGTGACTTCTAAGGATTAATAATAATTAGTGGTAGGGAATTATTTCTTTAAAATTCAATTTTTAAAAATATATTTCGCAGTTATGATCAAATTTCTTGTGGACAAGAAAATAGCACACTTACCCATAATCGTAAAAAAAAATTATTTTTTGTGAAAATATTTATTTTTTCATAAATTTTGGTATTACCAAGTTAGTTCTTAGTTGGTTGACCACGATTTTTTAAAGTTGCTATGGCACCTCCTTGGTAAGCTTTCAACTAACGCCTGGCATCTACTTTGCGGGATAGAGTACCAAGCTTTTTTGATACCGGCCCAAAGATCGTTTGAATTTTTAAATTTTGTCTGACCAATTTTGACTTTAACATCATTCCATAACTGTTCTATGGGATTAAGATCGGGACTTTGAGCTAGCCAGGTTAGGACATCGATTTGTTCATCCACGAGCCAAGCTTTTACTATATTTGATGCGTGTTTAGGGTCATTTTCATGCATGAATATTCAATTAATTGGCATGAACTAAAAGGAATATGGTTCCATTGTATTCTTCAGTATAGCATGATAAACGAATTTATCCATTTTGACATCAATCCTATCCAATGGTCCAACCCCATGCCAGGAAAACGCAGGCAGACCATTAAATTTCCCACTCCATGTTTCAATGTCTTTAAAGTATACTAAGGATTGTACGCTTAGCACTTAGGACGATGCAAAAATTGCGGTACTTTTTAGGCTTGATAGACTGCATTTGCTTATCAAATCTACATACCCGAAGAAAAAGAAACATCACAACCATTTCACATAACGGAAATTTTGAATTTATGATTTTTCTTAATAGTGTGCTATTCTTTGTCCATAGCTGTATATATTAAAAAATTATATATATAAATGTTTAAATAATTTTAAATTACATTTAAAAACTTATATTCAAGAATATATTTTTAAATGTAATTTGAAATTTCTGTTAATTATTCTATCAGTATAATATTAATAATTAATATATAATCGTGCTATTTATATATATTAAGTATATATATAACCAAAAAAATTTAACCTAGATGGTCCAGATGGATACAACCACTGTTTCCCTAATTAGTTTTTTGGTCAGAAAAACCGCATTTTGCCAATTTAGCTCATTTCCAAAGCTGCTATCCCAGGTCATGTGAACGCGTGCGAACTCCAACCGCTGTTTGCTCTTATGGCGTTTAGTGGAGGCATTTTTTTTTTTTGTTTTTTTTAATTGAAGATGGTCTGCGCCTGAAATAGCTCGACGAACAGTTAATGTGCTTGCTGTTACCCCCGCTTTTTCGTTTTTTTTGCTGGTAGAGAGAGCTGAATTTGATGCAGTTTTTAAAAATTTTCTCTTATCCTCAGGAGTTAAGGCCGTGTTTGTCCTTCCTTTGTAGTTTATATCGTATGAATCACTGGTTTTAATAAAATTCCTCGCAACATGGTCACTTTGGCCTATTTTTTTTGCAATTCTTCTCATTGAAAACTCTTCGGATTGCAACACTTCAAGTTTCCCTTTTTCTTCTGCAGCTAAAACTTTTTTTTTTAACATTTTGGACTGAATTCTGTGGCAAACCCTTTTTTGTTGCTTAAACTTTGCAGCTATCTGTAATCCACATAACAGATCGCGACTAACTAACTAATTTTACAGGTGCGTCTAATCATGTGAACAAAAAAAACTGTACTTTTTCTTGGAGCACAGACAAAAGTGAAAAAAAAAATGTCCGTTTACTTCCACTCACCTTGGACTTTTTAGTGTTATTTTGTTGAGAATTTAATAAACTTTCAAATAAATGCAATGGTTTGACAATTGCTACCCACACTTACAAAAAAAATAGGTTTATGTAAAAAAAAATTTGTGCGCCTAATTAAGTGAACAGCAGTGTATACAGGGTGTCCCGTAATTCGTTTTACATACTTTGGGATATGACTCTTGGTCATATTCTAACAAAAAAATTGTTCTACAGTAAAGTCCGTTTCTCAAGTTTGACATCACTTTTTGACAATTTAAAAAAAGTCTAACTTTGGTATACCCTAACCTGTGATAAATTCGATATATCTGTCAATACAGATGATAGAGACCTTATCTTAGACTTAATTTTTTGTAGAAATAACAATCTTTAAGACTGTATTTAAGTTGAGCTTTCATAGGTTAAGGGTTGCCAGATTTTCAATTTTAAGTGGTGTCCAAATTTTCTTCCCCAAACAAAGTTTTGACTTTGAGGTCATTTTTTCGCAGAAATTGCCTGATAAACATAGAGTTTCTTTATTTTTTACAGATGAACAAAACAATAATAAAAAAAAAACTTAGTGATAAGTGCACTCAAAAACCCATACATTTTATGATACTTGGAAAAATACGAAATGGGAAAAATTAAAAAAAAAATTAAAAAAAGTTCTTGCTTTGAGGTTTGTTTGAATAAAACAATAATATGATCACTTTTAGTAGTTTTTTTATGTATTTAATACAAAAACAATTATAACAAGTGCTCAAAGCCCCATCTTTCGTTTTGAATCCATGCCAGAGCCCGTTTTTGGATTTCATTGTTGGTGTTTGCTGTCGATAAATCTTGTCTTACTTGTAGTCTTGTAATCTTTGAAACTGTATTTAAATTTGACTCCTATAGGCTAAGGGTTGCCAGATTTTCAGTTAATATAAAGTTCCTGGTATCCTTTGTTGTGCTTTTCTTCAATTTCCATTAAAAAACTCATATAAGAAAAAAAATGTCTGCGTATTCTTCTCTCGTAAATGAAAGCATTTCAAAAAACTCTCTGATCAAACTGCAATCGTGACTTAATTTGACAAACTAATGAACAAATTTGTTTTCTTATTCTTTTATACGACTTATTTACCTATTGAACATTCATACCCCAAATTTAAAGCAAACATCCACAATGAAATCCAAAAACGGACTCTGGCATGGATTCAAAACGAAAGAGGGCGCTTTGAGCACTTGTTATAATTGTATTTGTATTAAATACATAAAAAAACTACTAAAAGTGATCATATTATTGTTTTATTCAAACAAACCTCAAAGCAAGAACTTTTTTTTATTTTTTTTTAAATTTTTTCCATTTGGTATTTTTCCAAGTATCATAAAATGTATGGGTTTTTGAGCTAACTTAATTCTGAGTTTTTCCTTTATTATTGTTTTGTTCATCTGTAAAAAATAAAGAAACTCTATGTTTATCAGGTCTTTTCTCCAAAAAAATGACCTCAAAGTCAAAACTTTGTTTTGGGAAGAAAATTTGAACACAACTTAAAATTGAAAATCTGCAACCCTAAACCTATGGAAGCCTAATTTAAATACAGTCTTAAAAGTAGTTATTTCTACAAAAAATTGAGTCTAAGATTAGGTTCCTATCATCAGTTTCGACAGAGATATCGAATTTAACAAAGGTCAGGGTACACCAAAGTTAGCCTTTTTTTAAATTGTCAAAAAGTGATGTCAAACATGAGAAACGGACTTTACTGCAGAACAATTTTTTTGTTAGAATATGACCAAGAGTCATATCCCAAAGTATGTAAAACGAATTACGGGACACCCTGTATATTGAATATAGATTATCGGCTTATAAACTAAACAGTTATATATATTAATTAAGGTTTTTTTTGAGGGTTATTAATATATTTATTTAAAGTAGGTATATCAATCTATACCAATATATAATGTATATATAGATAATATACATATATATATAAATATAAAAAAAAAATTATGTGACAAATTAATAGAAAAATGTAAATAAAGTGAATGAATAAATAATAGAATATAATTAAATAATAAACTAATAATAAATTAATAAAATAATATTAAATTAATATAAAAATTAAATTAATAAATTTTTTATAGACATTAAAATCTTCAAATATTTTATACTTTTTTATATTAATTTTATAAAGTTATATTACTATCATTA
Source organism: Melanostoma scalare (assembly GCA_949752695.1). Lineage (NCBI taxonomy): Eukaryota > Metazoa > Arthropoda > Insecta > Diptera > Syrphidae > Melanostoma > Melanostoma scalare. Next base: position 121,198,452 of record OX456985.1, read on the forward strand.
AAAATTAAATATATTAGAAAATATTTTTATAAATATATAAAAAAATTATTATTAATTTTTAATGATAGTAATATAATTTTATAAAAATAATATAAAAAAGTATAAAATATTTGAAGATTTTAATATCTATAAAAAATTAATTAATTTAATTTTTATATTAATTTAATATTATTTTATTAATTTATTGTTTAATTATATTCTATTATTTATTCATTCATTTTATTTACTTTTTTCTATTAATTTGTCACATAATTTTTTTTTATATTTATATATATATGTATATATATATATATATATATATATATATATATATATATATATATATTATTTATATATATATATATTATCTATTGGTATAGACTGATATACCTACTTTAAATAAATATATTAATAACCATCAAAAAAAACCTTAATTTATATATATAACTGTTCAGTTTATAAATCGATAATCTTATCTATATTCAATATATACACTGCTGTTCACTTAATTAGACGCACAAATTTTTTTTAACATAAACCTAATTTTTTTGTAAGTGTGGGTAGCAATTGTCAAACCATTGCATTTATTTGAAAGCTTATTAAATTCTCAACAAAATAACACTAAAAAGTCCAAGGTGAGTGGAAGTAAACGGACATTTTTTTTCACTTTTGTCTGTGCTCCAAGAAAAATTACAGTTTTTTTTTTGTTCACATGATTAGACGCATCTGTAAAATTAGTTAGTTAGTCGCGATCTGTTACGTGGATTACAGATAGCTGCAAAGTTTAAGCAATAAAAAAGGGTTTGCCACAGATTTCAGTCCAAAATGTTTAAAAAAAAAATTTTTAGCTGCAGAAGAGTTTTCAATGAGAAGAATTGCAAAAAATAGGCCAAAGTGACCATGTTGCGAGGAATTTTATTAAAACCAGTGATTCATACGATATAAACTGCAAAGGAAGGACAAAAACGGCTTTAACTCCTGAGGATAAGAGAAAATTTTTAAAAACTGCATCAAATTCAGCTCTCCCTACCAGCAAAAAAAAGGAAAAAGCGGGGGTAACAGCCAGCACATTAACTGTTCGTCGAGCTATTTCAGGCGCAGACCATTTTCGATTAAAAAAAAACAAAAAAAAAATGCCTCCGCTAAACGCCATAAGAGCAAACAGCGGTTGGAGTTCGCACGCGTTCACATGACCTGGGATAGCAGCTTTGGAAATGAGCTAAATTGGCAAAATGCGGTTTTTCTGACCAAAAAACTAATCAGGGAAACAGTGGTTGTATCCATCTGGACCATCTAGGTTAAATTTTTTGGTATATATATAAATATATACTTAATATGTATATATAAATAGCACGATTATATGTATATTAATTATTAAAATTATATTATTAAAATAATTAACAGAAATTTTAAATTACATTTAAAAATATATTCTTGAATATAAGTTTTTAAATGTAATTTAAAATTTTTTAAACATTTATATATATAAATTTTTAATATACAGGGTGATTTGCATAAGATATTACAAAAAGATAGGGTGTGTAGGTTGGACTTAGACAAGCAAAAAATCGTATGGGAGGGGGGGTCCTGATTCTGACTAGGTTTTGTTTCTATAAAAAAAACTAGGGAAAAAAAATACTCTTAAAAAAACTTCCAAGAAAAGTAAAAGAAACTCGTCCACTTTGGTATCGTTATAAATCGGTTGTATTTACATTATGTATTTTATATGCCATTAGAGGTCATAAGAACAAATTCTATGTTTTATGTTTACATTTGGTTTGACATTAATTGTTTGTGGATTGTATTTGAAATTTAAGTATTGTTCGATTAAATATTCTGATTAACATTTCATTTAAACATTTCTAATTTAAACATTGTACATTCGTACATTTTCCCGCCTCCGAAAGTTGCAAATACAATCACGTCTGGAGCACCCTATTTGATTTCGATCTGTAGTACCGACATCGTGCAGTTGATTCTTCACAGATGGCCTTTGACAGTTGATTGCCTTCCTTAATTGGTATAATTACCAACGGTGGTACTCTTCTTGCTCATGTATACATGCAACGAGACAGAAAAGAGATTAGTACATTAACAGAAACATAAATGTACAACACGAAAGAATAGTACAACAGATACTAATGAGAATTTTTAAATCGTTGCTTTTCACTTTGTCGTGTGTACTGCATCGGTGGTATGCAGTGCCTAGCGTAAGTTGTACATTTGTACTTCCATTCATCGTGTGTTTCATTCTTCCTTGTTGCTCCATATAGGTAATTAATTCAGTTGTAATATTGTACTGAAGGTGTAGTGAAGAAGAAGCATGGTGCCGGCATGTTTTCTTCGAGAATTTATTCGTGATTAATTAATAGTTATTAAGAGTAAATGTTGTTTTAACTTGTGATTTGTTTTATCAATTGTCTTTAGTTGCTGCGTTTGATGTAGTTACTGCGATGGATTGGATATATGTTGCGTAGGGATTCCCGCATCTTTTCTTGGTGGTTTATGGCTTATCGCTTATGGGTGATTATGTTTGGATACCCACATGTTTGAAATATTTCCTAATATTTATGATTCAAAGTTTGAATTTGAAACTATATTTAATTAAATTTTCATTTTGTATGTTTGTAGTATTGTTGTTATATTTGTTCAATATCGTGAATTCAATTTTATTTTAATTTTGATTTTAATTACATATTTGATAGCGTGGGTATATGTATATGTGTGTGTGGCGTTGTGCAAGGTTTTGCATTTATTTAATTCGCGGATTTCGGGGTCGCGCGTACGTGATTTTATTTCACTATATGAATATATATATATGTGTGTGTGTGTGTGCTTAATGTACTTGTTTGGAGATGGCAATGGCAGAATTATAGTGACCAAATGCCATCCTTTTCTAGTTGGAAAACTAGAATTGTTGTTTACGTTCTGATTGTAAACAAACCGCGATTTATTTCGGAAATGTTTCGCGGATTTTATAAGTTTGATTAAGTTGTAGGTGTGTTTTGATTTAATTGAAAATTATTAAGTGATTTGTATTCAGTTTAAATTCAGTGGACTGTATATGTTGATCTCAAAATTAATCAGATCAATGTTGCAAAATGGTCAAATGCATATGCCGACGGCATTTGACATTTCGCGTTTTTCATTTTCTATGTGATGTGGATCGTGTTCTTTTTGTCTTTTAAAAATGGCAGTGCATTTTGTGTTTTTTTTTTGCATTATTGCCAGTAATTTGTTTATTGAATAAATATGTGCATTGCTTCAGCGTTTTATTATTAATTAATATTGCGCATGTGGTGTTGCAGTGCACAAGTAATTTTAGTAAAAATGTGTCTTGTCGACGACGATTTTTTTGCTTTGTTTTGCCGACGGGAATTAGACTTCGACGTGCGGTGTTTCTCTATTTTCGATGTTCTCCTCGCAGAGATCTTAGAAATAATGTGTTTTAAGAATTTGATTTTATATCGTAGCTTAAGTTTTTTTTTTTAGAATAAGTTGTGTTAGTTCCCTTTAGATTTTAAGTTTGAGTTTGTGTGTGCGTTGTAGCAGCACAGCATTAAAGATGAAGTGCACCGATTGAATTTCGTGCAATTTTGTAAATTGTTACATCCTTAAATAAAGATGATTTTAAAAAATTTTTGTTTGATTTTCCTTCCCTTTTGAACAGCTTTCAGGTGTTTTTAAAGATGTATTTGAACAGCTTCCAGTTGTTAAAGATGTGTTGAAAGATGTGATTTAAATGTTCCTGGTACAGATGTGTTGATTGTTGTGTTTTGGATATTGAATAATGATGTGTTTGATTTAACTTTTGTTTTGTACAGATGGGTTGTTGTATTGAATGTTGTGTTGAATGAAATTTTGATTTATAATTTAAATTTTCGTGTTTTTGAGAAAACAGCATACTACTTAGTCAGCCAATGTTTCAGTGAACAACAGATGTTTTAGTGAATTTGTATTTTATATTGATGCCAATTGTTCCTGGTGCTCGTTTGACGGCAAAGAACAAACCTTCGCGATAGGTCGTTTCAAGTTTCCGTTTTGTGTTTTAACCGTGACAACTCGTATAAGACCATCCGTTCCCGCGTGAGTGTCCTCGATTCGGGCAAGACTCTAGTAAGTCGGTGCAAGCCGCTCATCCTTGAGCAACACTAGGTCTCCTATTTTGGGAGCTTCTTGAACTTGAGTCCATTTCGGACGTTGCTTCAACCGTGCAAGGTAATCGGAACTCCACTTTTTCCAAAATCCTTCCGCCAGCGCTTGTACTTTTTTCCATCGGTCGATATACGTGATGTCGTGTTGAGTTCGCCTTGTGGCACAGCATGCAAAGATTCGCCTACCAAAAAATGCGCAGGAGTTAGCGCATCCAAATCATCTAAGCTGTCGGAGAGCGGGCATAAGGGTCTCGAATTCAAGCACGCTTCTATCTGAGCTAGAAGCGTTGTGAGCTCCTCAAAAGTAAGCCTTTCGGTTCCAACAACTCGTTTAAAATGGTATTTCACCGATTTCACTCCCGCTTCCCATAATCCACCAAAGTGTGGAGAAGCTGGGGGAATAAAGTGCCAATTTGTACCATGATTTGCAAGGTTTTCGGCAATCTCCTTCCAATCGTGCTTCGCGTCCTTCAACATTTTGGCTAATTCGTTATTAGCGCCGACGAAATTTGTTCCACAATCGCTGTAGATTTGTTTGCAGCTACCTCTCCTGGCCGTAAACCGTCGAAATGCTGCTAAAAATGCTTGGATTGTCAGGTCAGACACGACTTCCAAGTGAATGGCTTTTGTTGCCAAACAGATAAATACTGCAAAATACCCCTTTAGTATTTAAGCACCTCGAGCTTTCCAGCTTTTTATTTCGATGGGTCCTGCGTAGTCAACTCCAGTATGACTGAACGGTCGTGACATCTGTACTCTAGGTGCAGGTAGATTCGCCATCACTGCTGCATTTCCGATGCCTTTTGCCGGTAGCAAGAAGTGCATCTATGAAGTTGTTATTTTACGCTTCTTCGTATCTGGCCAATCCAATACCTTTGACGGATGTAATTGATCATCTGTTGGATGCCGCCATGCAAGGTGTTCTTATGGGCATCTCTGACAACCAGGTTCGTAAAATGGTGACTATTTTGAAGTAGTATTGGATGTTGCGCGTCGTAGGGGAGGAGAGAATTCTCCAAGCGTCCTCCAACTCTCAAAAGTCCTTCAGCATCAACGAATGCGTTCAAAGTCTTGAGTGACTTGGGTATCTTCGAGGTTTCCAAAATTTGTTGAAACTCTGATTTGAACATCTCCTTCTGTGCGGCCTTCACGACGATGATACGCGATGCTTCCAGTTCGTTTGAACTAAACGAGCCATCAGAAACTGCTTTTCATCGACATTTTGTTGCGTAACGACAACATGTTGCGACAACTCGAATCACCTTCAACAAATTCGAACAGTCGCAGATGGTTTGAAGTATGCGTTCATCCTGACTGACTTGAGCGCATAGTACCTTAACCGTACGTCGTTCCTCGTCAGTTTCGATGTCAACAGGTTGATGCGGAACATCGAAAGCCCATTGAGTGCGTAAAAATTCAGGACCAATCCACCAAGTTTGCAGTGACGTCAGTTCTGCTGGATACACACCTCTAGACGCCAGATCGGCTGGGTTATGAAGCGTTGCAACATGTCCCCAGCAATCGATCCCCACTAACCGCTGAATTTCGGACACTCTGTTGGCCATGAACGTAGTCCATTTGGCGGGAGTGGCTCGTATCCACGCGAGCGCGATGGTTGAGTCGGTCCAAGTAAACATCTTGATGTCGGGAACAGCCAAAACGTCCTTAGTATATTGCATCAACTGCGCTAAAACTACTGCTCCGCAAAGTTCCAAACGTGGAAGCGTGATCGTACGCTGACTTGGAGCTACCTTCGTTTTTGCCAGGAGCAAGTTAACATGGATATTCCCATCGCTGTCAAGTACACGAACGTATACTACGGCACCGTATGCCTTCATAGACGCATCACAGAATACATGTAATTCGATGTCCTTGTTGGTTTTGCTTGTCTGAGTCCAACGTGGTATTCGAAGCGACTCGATCATCGGAAGTTCTCCATGAAAAGCATCCCAATCCTTTTTCAGTGTAGCTGGAACCGGATCATCCCAATCACAACTAAGTTCCCAAAGCCGCTGCATCATTCATTTTGCCGTGATGACGCATGGTGATATCCAGCCAAGTGGGTCGAACAGTTTGGCTATGGTGGACAACATTGACCTTTTTGTTGTGGCTTCTGATGACTGCTGCACATTCTGATACGAAAAGTAGTCGTCTATCGGGAACCATTTGATGCCAAGGGTTTTGACATGATTTGACATGTTGAACGGCACCTCAAAATGTAACTCTCGATCTGCTACAGGTATGTCTTCGACGAGTTCTTTCACGTTGCTTGTCCACCTGCGTTTGAGGCCCGCGGACGGTGCGGGTGCATAACTTCACAGGTCATAACTTCACATGGGTCATAATTTCACCTATAGTGGGTTATAATTTCAAAAAACAAAATTGCGCAATTTTTTTTCGGTCGCTTTACTACTTAGCGCCAACAACGCTTGTTTATTCACACTATTTCTATATAATATAATTTACTAAAACGAGAGATCTGTTTTTGAAAATATATGATGTCGAAGTTCGTAATTTCAATAATTGATTTATGAAAGCTACACTATATTTGAACACATTTTCAAATTCAAACTGTGTATACTACGAAAAAACAGCTTCAAATATCAATATTTCTATCATAGGTTTATCCATTTTTGTACGTCTTGGCAAGCCATAAAACTGAAGAGCTATATGTTCATTTGTTACAATTTGTGGACAGAAATTTGTTTGAGTTTCGTCCATTTTCATTTATGACGGACTTTGAAGCTGCAATGAGAAATGGTCTTAAAAAAGTGAAATTATGTCCCACCTTGTGTGGGAAATAACTTCACACAGGAGTGAAATTCTGGCCCACAAAAAAGTGAAGCTAATTCCCACCTAAGGTGGGACATAACTTCACCCGAAAAAAGTGAATTTATAACCCACTAGAGGTGAAATTATGACCCATGTGAAGTTATGACCTGTGAAGTTATGCACCCGCACCGTATGGGGTTGCCAACACCGAGTCGCCGACGTAAATTTCTTCCATATGATTTAGGGTTGCATATTCTCGTATACATTTGGCATAATCTGCCCGAAGAGTTGGGTTTGCCTCCAGCCTCTTCTCGAAGTGCAGGAATCGTCGGACCGCGCTCTGCTTACTGGATCCCATCGCTGGAAGACATCCACCTTTAAACGGCAGCTTCACTTCATAACGCCCGTCAGGAAGGCGTCTCGTGTGTTCATCGAAGTGCGCGTCGCATGCGATGTTCTCCTCAGGTTCATGTGTCTGGAACGGCAATTCTTCCATCTCCCAGAATGTCTGCAGCTGAGAATTCAGGTCGGCAGTCTGCACAAAACTGCGTATTTGCGGGGGATGCTCCGCTTGAACTTTCCCTAACACAATCCACCCTAACTGCGTCTTCTGAGCGGTTGGTCCGACTCCATCTGCAGGTCTTCCCCCTTCTGGAAGGAGTATATCAGCATATACGTCGCTACTGAGAAGTATGTCCATAGGTCCAGGAACGTGGAGATTCGGATCTGCCAACGTTAACCCTTTGAGGTATTGCCATTTGTCAGGTATCATTTGTTGGGCTGGGAGATGGCCAGTCAGCGACTTGAAGACCAGTGCCCGCACCGCGCCTCCATAAGTTGAGTTGCATGACGCAAGCTCAATATCCACACAGGCTTGCGTTGTGCCACTGCTGACTAACCCCAACCCTGACACATCGACAAAGGTACGCCGCTTTTTCAGCTTCAATTGTTGTGCTGCATCTTCAGTGATGAAGCATGCTTCCGATCCTGGGTCGATCAAAGCCGTATTTTATATGCCATTAGAGGTCATAAGAACAAATTCTCTGTTTTATGTTTACATTTGGTTTGACATTAATTGTTTGTGGATTGTATTTGAAATTTAAGTATTGTTCGATTAAATATTCTGATTAACATTTCATTTAAACATTTCTAATTTAAACATTGTACATTCGTACAGGTCCATTTTCCCCCGTTAAGGCGGGAGGGGCAATTTAAGAAAAAAATCACTAAAAATGGAAAAAAATGTTATTTAAAAATAACGGTAATACCTACAGAGTCGGTTATAGCATTTTGAAAAGCCAAAAACCTATACATTAAATAAAATTTAAAAATAAGTTGTTCATATGAATAGTTTTTGAAATATTAATTTTCAAAGTCAAAATTTTGAAAAAAAAACTTAATTTTTTTTCTTCAAAACATTTTTTTTTTAAATTACAAAAGCGACTTTTAAAAAAAATTTTTTTTTAAAGTTTTTTTTTCGTTATTGTATTCTTAAGTGATTCTTAAGTGAACAAAAGTAAAGAGAAAATTCATCCTTTATTTCGTAAATTCACTTAAGAATCCAATAACGAAAAAAAAACTTTAAAAATAGAAAAATTAGGAAGGTACTGTAAGAGTTGGAACCTAACTGTCAACCTGGAAAGATCTAAAATGATGATCTTCAGAGGTGGTGGAGGCAGATATTCGAGGATCGAAAAGTTGGTGTTTCAAGGTGAGGAAATAGAAATTGTAAAGGAGTACAAATATTTGGGAGTATTGATTTCATCGAACTCTAACATGAATAAACACCTTCAATTAAAACTGGCAGAAGCAAAACGAGCTATGAGTACTGTTTGGGGCAGTTGTATCCATAAAAAGAGTATTTCGCATACATCAAAGCAAACCCTATTTCGTTCAATTGCAACTGCCATTCTTCTTTATGGAGCCCAAGCTTGGGGATGTCGACCATACGAAGCAGTAGAAAAGTTTCTTCGCTATTTTATTAGGAGGCTTTTTAGAATACCCACTAGTTCTCCAAACTACATGTTGCATTTAGAGACTGGTGTTTCCCCTATGCTTTTGGTTACTCTAGTAAAGCTTTACTTCAAATACATAATGCGAGTTTTAGCAATGCATGAGCAGAGAATACCTAAAATAGTACTTATGCACTTATTGTCGACTGAAGGAGGATGTGTTCAGGAGTTAAAGAAGCTGGCGTCGGAATGTGGAGTAAACCTGACAATTGCAGCTGAAGAGCAAGTGGAATCCCTTAAGCCAAAAGTTGATGAATTGCTGATGAAAACGGGAAATAGAATGTACCAAAAGTTCATGGAAGAGGCGCAGAATTCACAGTACAGATTATACTACAGCAAGTTGAATAACTTCTTATATGAAGGAACTTATTTTTTAGAAGAGCACTCAACGGAATTAATAAGCATAATCTTCCGAATAAGAGGAGAGCTATTAAATATCAATTATATACCACACCGTCCTGAGTTACCAATTTTATGTACTTTATGTAACCGCAATGAAAGAGAAGATGTATTTAATTTTATAGCTGTCTGTCCCGTTTAAAAAGAATTTTGAGTTCAATATTTTGGAGTTCAGTCATTGGATTTTGAGGAAACACTTAAGATTTTAAATGGATCTCGTGGCTGGAAAGTACTTTTTAATTTCACTGAAATAGCGTTAATATGTAGAAACTGCATTTAAAATGAACTTTTTTAAACATTGGCAAAAAATGTATACAATATGTTAAAATATAATCAAAATTTAATTACAAAATATGTCAGTCTGGTAGACGGCTTCGGCCAAACCAAAAGACTTTTAGAAATAATTTACCAAAATGTTTGTATAATTTATGTATTATTTTCATGAGTCAATAAAAGTAAAACTAACTAACTTACTAATAACTTGACAAAAAACTGGTCCTTTAATATTAATTTCTTATTTAATTAAAATTTTTTTATTATTTTGATGTATTTTATTATCAATTACTATTGGATCTCTAGGAGGATTAAATCAAACTTCTTTACGAAAATTAATAACTTATTCCTCTATTAATCATTTAGGATGAATACTAGTAAGTATATATTCTAATGAATCTTTATGAATTACTTATTTTATATTTTATACTTTTTTATCTTTTAATTTAATTTTTTTATTTAATATATTTAAATTATTTCATATTAATCAATTATATTCATTATTTATATTTAATAAATATTTAAAATTTTCATTATTTTTAAATTTATTATCTTTAGGTGGTTTACCACCTTTTTTAGGATTTATTCCTAAATGACTTACAATTCAATATGTAACCATTAACAATCAACTATTTATAATAACTGTTATAATTATATTTACATTATTAACATTATCTTTTTATTTACGATTATGTTATACAGCTTTTATATTAAATTATTTTGAAAATAATTGAATTTTTAATATTCAATGAAATAATTTTATAATAAATTTATATTTAATTTTTTCTTTCATATCTTCTTTTGGTTTATTTATTATTAGTTTTTAATATTATTTAATTTAAGATTTTAAGTTAAATAAAACTAATAGCCTTCAAAGTTATAAATATAAAATATCTTTTAAATCTTAAGTTTTAAGTTTTAATAACATTTGTTATTCCTTTAGAATTGCAATCTGATATCATTTTTGAATGTAAAACTATAATTAATTTTTGATTAAAAAGAATAATTCTTATAAATAAATTTACAGTTTACCGCCTAATACTTCAGCCATTTATTCAATTTGTTAATAGAGATGGATATTAGGGTGCTTTTGTTTTAGACACATTTTTTTTTCTCTCACATCCCGAAATTTTGTGGAGAATACCTAAAAAAAAATCCCTAAAAATTTGAGCTCTTAATATTAACATTTAGTACTCGACCAAGGCATGCAAAGATTTCCCTAATAAAATACACGTAAACTTAAACTTCTTTTCTTAAAAATTCTACAGTTCAGAGGCATTTTATGGTATAGTCTAGGACATTAACAGGTTTTCTTTAAAATTATACAAAATTATTCATTGCGGTGAAGTCGTAACTCACACCGGCGAAGTAGTATGGGTCACCAAACCCAATTTTTTCGTAAAATTCTTGTTTTTTGCACTTATCTCGTAAATGACAATAGCTACAAAAGAAATTTTATTGACAAACTTGTAGGAAACTTAATTTTCAACAAAAAAGTTTTCAGGAGACAATATGATTACATCGATATTTATTGAGATATTGAGCTTTTAAATTGAGGAATTATGGAATTTTAATTAATTATTATTATTATTATTATTAATTAAAATTCCATACTTTCTTAACTTAAAAGCTCAATATCTCAATAAATATCAATGTGGGTAAGTTGTTGGAAGAGCTCAACTACATTGAGCTTAAAAGTGAGTTAGGTAAGCGAAATCTTTCTACAGCGGGATCGAATGAGCTCGTCCTGCGCTTGCGCAACTATTTGGAACAGCAAGGGGAAGACGTAAGCACTTTTGTTTTTGAAACAGAAGTGGAGGAAGAGGAATTAAGTAAAAGTGTAGATTATTCTAGTATAATGCAGCTTTTATTAGAACAAAAGTCGGAACAGAAGAAGGTTCTGGAACAATTGAAGCACAACGAAACGAGCAAAAGAATTAACGATATCGGCCAGACTGCTGTTGTTGTGCACCAACGCTCCAAAACGGTCGTGGAATGCTCGCTAGCTGGTGTATGCACCGTCAAATTTGGCAAGTCGATGCGGGGGAGCCGTATCTCCGACCGAGATGACGACTGTTGCGACGTTGCGTCCAAAGATGATACCTTGACGTCCCCTGTGTTCACAGGTTTGTGCCTTTCTAGCGCCTCCATCAGCTCCACACGGTAATCTATCGAGATGTCCATAATATGTTCGAATACCTCTAACAAATCTTCTTTTTTCATCGTAGATTCTAAATGTTTTCCACCGATGATAGCCTCGTTGTAGACTTTAGACGTGGCGACATCCTCCTCCAACTTTGTCAACCGTGCAGCTACATATGCGCGGGTCAGGAGCTCTTTCGGAGACTTCTTAAAGTTGGTGAGGTCTCTTTTAATGGTTGTTAGCAAACCATTTTGCAGTTCACCATATTTATACGTCATTTTATTTATATTATGTATATTTGTTTTTCAGATAATAGAAAAATTTAAAAAAATGTGCAAACTCACATACAATTCAGCTGCAGCTGCAGTCAGTTCCTGTATCTTCTTGCTGGATATTTTATTGCGCGACGCGACGTTATTTCGGTTGGTGTAACGCGAAATTGGATTGTAATTAAATAGTAATTATTGATTAAATCACTAAAATGATTTTGCAAATCCACTTTCCGTGTATATATATATGTAATGTACATATATGTTTTAACTATTTAAGTTCTCACTTTATTGTCTAAAGTTTTAGTCTTTGCACACACACACTGTCTTTTAGCAAAAGTTAAATAATTGTTCTTAAAAGACGGTTCAGAAGGACCAAATGATCTGACTAGGTTTACTTAATTTTAAAAAACTAGGAAAAAAAGATTATAAAAACTTCCAAGAAAAGTAAAAGAAACACGTCCACTTTGGTATCGTTATAAATCGGTTGTATTTACATTATGTATTTTATATGCCATTAGAGGTCATAAGAACAAATTCTCTGTTTTATGTTTACATTTGGTTTGACATTAATTGTTTGTGGATTGTATTTGAAATTTAAGTATTGTTCGATTAAATATTCTGATTAACATTTCATTTAAACATTTCTAATTTAAACATTGTACATTCGTACAGGTCCTTTTTCCCCCGTTAAGGCGGGAGGGGCAATTTAAGAAAAAAATCACTAAAAATGGAAAAAATATTATTTAAAAATAACGGTAATACCTACAGAGTCGTGTTATAACATTTTGAAAAGCCAAAAACCTATACATTAAATAAAATATAAATATATAAATAAAAATAAGTTGTTCATATGAATAGTTTTTGAAATATTAATTTTCAAAGTCAAAATTTTGAAAAAAAAACTTAATTTTTTTTCTTCAAACCATTTTTTTTTTAAATTACAAAAGCGACTTTTAACAAATTTTTTTTTTTAAAGTTTTTTTTTCGTTATTGTATTCTTAAGTGATTCTTAAGTGAACAAAAGTAAAGAGATAATTCATCCTTTATTTCGTAAATTCACTTAAGAATCCAATAACGAAAAAAAAACTTGAAAAATAAAAAAATTAGGAAGGTACTGTAAGAGTTGGAACCTAACTGTCAACCTGGAAAGATCTAAAATGATGATCTTCAGAGGTGGTGGAGGCAGATATTCGAGGATCGAAAAGTTGGTGTTTCAAGGTGAGGAAATAGAAATTGTAAAGGAGTACAAATATTTGGGAGTATTGATTTCATCGAACTCTAACATGAATAAACACCTTCAATTAAAACTGGCAGAAGCAAAACGAGCTATGAGTACTGTTTGGGGCAGTTGTATCCATAAAAAGAGTATTTCGCATACATCAAAGCAAACCCTATTTCGTTCAACTGCAACTGCCATTCTTCTTTATGGAGCCCAAGCTTGGGGATGTCGACCATACGAAACAGTAGAAAAGTTTCTTCGCTATTTTATTAGGAGGCTTTTTAGAATACCCACTAGTTCTCCAAACTACATGTTGCATTTAGAGACTGGTGTTTAAGTAATTTTAAGAACACACAAAAAAAAATGATCTAGAAAACTAAGTTTTTCAATTTTTCTTAGTCTTTACCATATCTATAAGTTGTAAATTAATAAGTTATCCTTAGGCCGAAAGGCATTAGAATTAAGATTTTGTTTAATTTAGAGTACCTGATTAGGGTCAGTAAGTTAGTTAAGATATTATATAAGCTAGTTTTATACATTTTTGTTAGCATGTAAGTAGTTATAAGTGAAAATGAATAAAAAATGGATTAAAAATGAAATGATGAATGACTGGTGTTTCCCCTATGTTTTTGGATACTCTAGTAAAGCTTTACTTCAAATACATAATGCGAGTTTTAGCAATGCATGAGCAGAGAACACCTAAAATAGTACTTATGCACTTATTGTCGACTGAAGGAGGATGTGTTCAGGAGTTAAAGAAGCTGGCGTCGGAATGTGGAGTAAACCTGACAATTGCAGCTGAAGAGCAAGTGGAATCCCTTAAGCCAAAAGTTGATGAATTGCTGATGAAAACGGGAAATAGAATGTACCAAAAGTTCATGGAAGAGGCGCAGAATTCACAGTACAGATTATACTACAGCAAGTTGAATAACTTCTTAAATGAAGGAACTTATTTTTTAGAAGAGCACTCAACGGAATTAATAAGCATAATCTTCCGAATAAGAGGAGAGCTATTAAATATCAATTATATACCACACCGTCCTGAGTTACCAATTTTATGTACTTTATGTAACCGCAATGAAAGAGAAGATGTATTTAATTTTATAGCTGTCTGTCCCGTTTAAAAAGAATTTTGAGTTCAATATTTTGGAGTTCAGTCATTGGATTTAGAGGAAACACTTAAGATTTTAAATGGATCTCGTGGCTGGAAAGTACTTTTTAATTTCACTGAAATAGCGTTAATATGTAGAAACTGCATTTAAAATGAACTTTTTTAAACATTGGCAAAAAATGTATACAATATGTTAAAATATAATCAAAATTTAATTACAAAATATGTCAGTCTGGTAGACGGCTTCGGCCAAACCAAAAGACTTTTAGAAATAATTTACCAAAATGTTTGTATAATTTATGTATTATTTTCATGAGTCAATAAAAGTAAAACTAACTAACTTACTAATAACTTGACAAAAAACTGGTCCTTTAATATTAATTTCTTATTTAATTAAAATTTTTTTATTATTTTGATGTATTTTATTATCAATTACTATTGGATCTCTAGGAGGATTAAATCAAACTTCTTTACGAAAATTAATAACTTATTCCTCTATTAATCATTTAGGATGAATACTAGTAAGTATATATTCTAATGAATCTTTATGAATTACTTATTTTATATTTTATACTTTTTTATCTTTTAATTTAATTTTTTTATTTAATATATTTAAATTATTTCATATTAATCAATTATATTCATTATTTATATTTAATAAATATTTAAAATTTTCATTATTTTTAAATTTATTATCTTTAGGTGGTTTACCACCTTTTTTAGGATTTATTCCTAAATGACTTACAATTCAATATGTAACCATTAACAATCAACTATTTATAATAACTGTTATAATTATATTTACATTATTAACATTATCTTTTTATTTACGATTATGTTATACAGCTTTTATATTAAATTATTTTGAAAATAGTTGAATTTTTAATATTCAATGAAATAATTTTATAATAAATTTATATTTAATTTTTTCTTTCATATCTTCTTTTGGTTTATTTATTATTAGTTTTTTATATTATTTAATTTAAGATTTTAAGTTAAATAAAACTAATAGCCTTCAAAGTTATAAATATAAAATATCTTTTAAATCTTAAATTTTAAGTTTTAATAACATTTGTTATTCCTTTAGAATTGCAATCTGATATCATTTTTGAATGTAAAACTATAATTAATTTTTGATTAAAAAGAATAATTCTTATAAATAAATTTACAGTTTACCGCCTAATACTTCAGCCATTTATTCAATTTGTGAATAGAGATGGATATTAGGGTGCTTTTGTTTTATACACATTTTTTTTTCTCTCACATCCCGAAATTTTGTGGAGAATACCTAAAAAAAAAATCCCTAAAAATTTGAGCCCTTAATATTAACATTTAGTACTCGACCAAGGCATGCAAAGATTTCCCTAATAAAATACACGTAAACTTAAACTTCTTTTCTTAAAAATTCTACAGTTCAGAGGCATTTTATGGTATAGTCTAGGACATTAACAGGTTTTCTTTAAAATTATACAAAATTATTCATTGCGGTGAAGTCGTAACTCACACCGGCGAAGTAGTATGGGTCACCAAACCCAATTTTTTCGTAAAATTCTTGTTTTTTGCACTTATCTCGTAAATGACAATAGCTACAAAAGAAATTTTTTTGACAAACTTGTAGGAAACTTAATTTTCAACAAAAAAGTTTTCAGGAGACAATATGATTACATCGATATTTATTGAGATATTGAGCTTTTAAATTGAGGAATTATGGAATTTTAATTAATTATTATTATTATTATTATTAATTAAAATTCCATACTTTCTTAACTTAAAAGCTCAATATCTCAATAAATATCAATGTGGGTAAGTTGTTGGAAGAGCTCAACTACATTGAGCTTAAAAGTGAGTTAGGTAAGCGAAATCTTTCTACAGCGGGATCGAATGAGCTCGTCCTGCGCTTGCGCAACTATTTGGAACAGCAAGGGGAAGACGTAAGCACTTTTGTTTTTGAAACAGAAGTGGAGGAAGAGGAATTAAGTAAAAGTGTAGATTATTCTAGTATAATGCAGCTTTCATTAGAACAAAAGTCGGAACAGAAGAAGGTTCTGGAACAATTGAAGCACAACGAAACGAGCAAAAGAATTAACGATATCGGCCAGACTGCTGTTGTTGTGCACCAACGCTCCAAAACGGTCGTGGAATGCTCGCTAGCTGGTGTATGCACCGTCAAATTTGGCAAGTCGATGCGGGGGAGCCGTATCTCCGACCGAGATGACGACTGTTGCGACGTTGCGTCCAAAGATGATACCTTGACGTCCCCTGTGTTCACAGGTTTGTGCCTTTCTAGCGCCTCCATCAGCTCCACACGGTAATCTATCGAGATGTCCATAATATGTTCGAATACCTCTAACAAATCTTCTTTTTTCATCGTAGATTCTAAATGTTTTCCACCGATGATAGCCTCGTTGTAGACTTTAGACGTGGCGACATCCTCCTCCAACTTTGTCAACCGTGCAGCTACATATGCGCGGGTCAGGAGCTCTTTCGGAGACTTCTTAAAGTTGGTGAGGTCTCTTTTAATGGTTGTTAGCAAACCATTTTGCAGTTCACCATATTTATACGTCATTTTATTTATATTATGTATATTTGTTTTTCAGATAATAGAAAAATTTAAAAAAATGTGCAAACTCACATACAATTCAGCTGCAGCTGCAGTCAGTTCCTGTATCTTCTTGCTGGATATTTTATTGCGCGACGCGACGTTATTTCGGTTGGTGTAACGCGAAATTGGATTGTAATTAAATAGTAATTATTGATTAAATCACTAAAATGATTTTGCAAATCCACTTTCCGTGTATATATATATGTAATGTACATATATGTTTTAACTATTTAAGTTCTCACTTTATTGTCTAAAGTTTTAGTCTTTGCACACACACACTGTCTTTTAGCAAAAGTTAAATAATTGTTCTTAAAAGACGGTTCAGAAGGACCAAATGATCTGACTAGGTTTACTTAATTTTAAAAAACTAGGAAAAAAAGATTATAAAAACTTCCAAGAAAAGTAAAAGAAACACGTCCACTTTGGTATCGTTATAAATCGGTTGTATTTACATTATGTATTTTAAATGCCATTAGAGGTCATAAGAACAAATTCTCTGTTTTATGTTTACATTTGGTTTGACATTAATTGTTTGTGGATTGTATTTGAAATTTAAGTATTGTTCGATTAAATATTCTGATTAACATTTCATTTAAACATTTCTAATTTAAACATTGTACATTCGTACAGGTCCTTTTTCCCCCGTTAAGGCGGGAGGGGCAATTTAAGAAAAAAATCAATAAAAATGGAAAAAATATTATTTAAAAATAACGGTAATACCTACAGAGTCGTGTTATAACATTTTGAAAAGCCAAAAACCTATACATTAAATAAAATATAAATATATAAATAAAAATAAGTTGTTCATATGAATAGTTTTTGAAATATTAATTTTCAAAGTCAAAATTTTGAAAAAAAAACTTAATTTTTTTTCTTCAAACCATTTTTTTTTTTAAATTACAAAAGCGACTTTTAACAAATTTTTTTTTTTTAAGTTTTTTTTTCGTTATTGTATTCTTAAGTGATTCTTAAGTGAACAAAAGTAAAGAGAAAATTCATCCTTTATTTCGTAAATTCACTTAAGAATCCAATAACGAAAAAAAAACTTGAAAAATAAAAAAATTAGGAAGGTACTGTAAGAGTTGGAACCTAACTGTCAACCTGGAAAGATCTAAAATGATGATCTTCAGAGGTGGTGGAGGCAGATATTCGAGGATCGAAAAGTTGGTGTTTCAAGGTGAGGAAATAGAAATTGTAAAGGAGTACAAATATTTGGGAGTATTGATTTCATCGAACTCTAACATGAATAAACACCTTCAATTAAAACTGGCAGAAGCAAAACGAGCTATGAGTACTGTTTGGGGCAGTTGTATCCATAAAAAGAGTATTTCGCATACATCAAAGCAAACCCTATTTCGTTCAACTGCAACTGCCATTCTTCTTTATGGAGCCCAAGCTTGGGGATGTCGACCATACGAAACAGTAGAAAAGTTTCTTCGCTATTTTATTAGGAGGCTTTTTAGAATACCCACTAGTTCTCCAAACTACATGTTGCATTTAGAGACTGGTGTTTAAGTAATTTTAAGAACACACAAAAAAAAAATGATCTAGAAAACTAAGTTTTTCAATTTTTCTTAGTCTTTACCATATCTATAAGTTGTAAATTAATAAGTTATCTTAGGCCGAAAGGCATTAGAATTAAGATATTGTTTAATTTAGAGTACCTGATTAGGGTCAGTAAGTTAGTTAAGATATTATATAAGCTAGTTTTATACATTTTTGTTAGCATGTAAGTAGTTATAAGTGAAAATGAATAAAAAATGGATTAAAAATGAAATGATGAATGACTGGTGTTTCCCCTATGTTTTTGGATACTCTAGTTAAGCTTTACTTCAAATACTTAATGCGAGTTTTAGCCAATGCATGAGCAGAGAACACCTAAAATAGTACTTATGCACTTATTGTCGACTGAAGGAGGATGTGTTCAGGAGTTAAAGAAGCTGGCGTCGGAATGTGGAGTAAACCTGACAATTGCAGCTGAAGAGCAAGTGGAATCCCTTAAGCCAAAAGTTGATGAATTGCTGATGAAAACGGGAAATAGAATGTACCAAAAGTTCATGGAAGAGGCGCAGAATTCACAGTACAGATTATACTACAGCAAGTTGAATAACTTCTTAAATGAAGGAACTTATTTTTTAGAAGAGCACTCAACGGAATTAATAAGCATAATCTTCCGAATAAGAGGAGAGCTATTAAATATCAATTATATACCACACCGTCCTGAGTTACCAATTTTATGTACTTTATGTAACCGCAATGAAAGAGAAGATGTATTTAATTTTATAGCTGTCTGTCCCGTTTAAAAAGAATTTTGAGTTCAATATTTTGGAGTTCAGTCATTGGATTTAGAGGAAACACTTAAGATTTTAAATGGATCTCGTGGCTGGAAAGTACTTTTTAATTTCACTGAAATAGCGTTAATATGTAGAAACTGCATTTAAAATGAACTTTTTTAAACATTGGCAAAAAATGTATACAATATGTTAAAATATAATCAAAATTTAATTACAAAATATGTCAGTCTGGTAGACGGCTTCGGCCAAACCAAAAGACTTTTAGAAATAATTTACCAAAATGTTTGTATAATTTATGTATTATTTTCATGAGTCAATAAAAGTAAAACTAACTAACTTACTAATAACTTGACAAAAAACTGGTCCTTTAATATTAATTTCTTATTTAATTAAATTTTTTTTATTATTTTGATGTATTTTATTATCAATTACTATTGGATCTCTAGGAGGATTAAATCAAACTTCTTTACGAAAATTAATAACTTATTCCTCTATTAATCATTTAGGATGAATACTAGTAAGTATATATTCTAATGAATCTTTATGAATTACTTATTTTATATTTTATACTTTTTTATCTTTTAATTTAATTTTTTTATTTAATATATTTAAATTATTTCATATTAATCAATTATATTCATTATTTATATTTAATAAATATTTAAAATTTTCATTATTTTTAAATTTATTATCTTTAGGTGGTTTACCACCTTTTTTAGGATTTATTCCTAAATGACTTACAATTCAATATGTAACCATTAACAATCAACTGTTATAATTATATTTACATTATTAACATTATCTTTTTATTTACGATTATGTTATACAGCTTTTATATTAAATTATTTTGAAAATAATTGAATTTTTAATATTCAATGAAATAATTTTATAATAAATTTATATTTAATTTTTTCTTTCATATCTTCTTTTGGTTTATTTATTATTAGTTTTTTATATTATTTAATTTAAGATTTTAAGTTAAATAAAACTAATAGCCTTCAAAGTTATAAATATAAGATATCTTTTAAATCTTAAATTTTAAGTTTAAATAACATTTGTTATTCCTTTAGAATTGCAATCTGATATCATTTTTGAATGTAAAACTATAATTAATTTTTGATTAAAAAGAATAAATATAAATAAATGAATAAAAATAATAAATTAATAATAAATTTACAGTTTACCGCCTAATACTTCAGCCATTTATTCAATTTGTTAATAGAGATAGATATTAGGGTGCTTTTGTTTTAGACACATTTTTTTTTCACTCACATCCCGAAATTTTGTGGAGAATACCTAAAAAAAAAATCCCTAAAAATTTGAGCCCTTAATATTAACATTTAGTACTCGACCAAGGCATGCAAAGATTTCCCATATAAAATACACGTAAACTTAAACTTCTTTTCTTAAAAATTCTACAGTTCAGAGGCATTTTATGGTATAGTCTAGGACATTAACAGGTTTTCTTTAAAATTATACAAAATTATTCATTGCGGTGAAGTCGTAACTCACACCGGCGAAGTAGTATGGGTCACCAAACCCAATTTTTTCGTAAAATTCTTGTTTTTTGCACTTATCTCGTAAATGACAATAGCTACAAAAGAAATTTTTTTGACAAACTTGTAGGAAACTTAATTTTCTACAAAAAAGTTTTCAGGAGACAATATGATTACATCGATATTTATTGAGATATTGAGCTTTTAAATTGAGGAATTATGGAATTTTAATTAATTATTATTATTATTATTATTAATTAAAATTCCATACTTTCTTAACTTAAAAGCTCAATATCTCAATAAATATCAATGTTAGCATGATGATTTTTGAAATTTTTTTGAGCTGGGTAAGTTGTTGGAAGAGCTCAACTACATTGAGCTTAAAAGTGAGTTAGGTAAGCGAAATCTTTCTACAGCGGGATCGAATGAGCTCGTCCTGCGCTTGCGCAACTATTTGGAACAGCAAGGGGAAGACGTAAGCACTTTTGTTTTTGAAACAGAAGTGGAGGAAGAGGAAGTAAGTAAAAGTGTAGATTTTTCTAGTATAATGCAGCTTTTATTAGAACAAAAGTCGGAACAGAAGAAGGTTCTGGAACAAATTGAAGCACAACGAAACGAGCAAAAGAATTAACAGCAGAATGTTTTCGAACAACTGGAAGCACAACGAAACGAACAAAAGAAAGAACAACAGAATATTCTCGAAAGACTTGAGGCGCAACAGAATGTTTTAGACGGTCAGAAAAACATTCTAGAAGGTAAATTGGGTAACATTGAGAAAAATGTATGTGCCCTAGACGAACGCGTTGAAGGTGTGGAAAAACAGCTTTCTGTTGTAGAGAATCGTTTGGAAAGCCGAGGCGATAAACAGTTCTCTGTTCTGTCCAAGGAATTAGACCAGATCCGGAAAATCAAAATTCGAGAATCTGCTGGAGAGTTTGCAAGGAAAAAGGAGATGAAACCCCCAACATTTGATGGACAGTCTTCTTGGCCAGTTTACAAGAGACAATTTGAGGCAGCCGCGACAACAAATGGCTGGGATGACGAGGACAAGTACATAGCACTGACTCTTGCTCTTAGAGGTCCAGCAGCTGAATTACTTCAAACTGTTCCAGCTGGTAAGAGCGGTGATTTCAGTTCTCTCGTGGCAACAATAGATAAACGGTTTGGAGATAGCCACTTGAAAGAAGTCTTCCGAGTCCAACTCAATAACAGAGTCCAGAAAAGGGGTGAAAGTCTACAGCAGCTCCAAGCAGACGTCGAAAGACTGGTTCACCTGGCATACCCGGATGCTGGAGAAAAAATAATCAACCAGCTTGCTGTTGAGTCCTTCGTTCATGCCATTTCCCATATAAATCTTCAGAGGTCTGTGCGAACTGCTAAAACACGTACTCTTTCTGAAACTTTAGCACTCGCATTGACAATTGAAGCAGCAGAACAGGTTTCTCATGGAGTACATCGACTTAGAGAAGCGATAGTCGAAGAATGCTCGTGCCAAAGAGCTGAAATACAAAAGAACCAGCGGAGCGGACCAGTAAGATGTTGGAACTGCAACAAGACCGGGCACTTACAGCGTCAATGTCGACTACCACCAAATAAAGCCGCTTGTCAACATTGTGGAAGCAAGAGATCCAAACTAGAGTAAGGTAACAACAACACCAGCGTTGTATATCAGCCCGTTTGCCATCAGGGAAACGATTAAGAACCAACTTCGAGGGGCAGAGGCTGGTTTCTTGTATCGATGGCCCCAGAACCACCATCCAGGTCTCTCAGACCAAACGAGACAACAAAAGTCTGACTGTGGAGACTACTATTAACGGGAACAAACACGTGGCTACCATCGACACCTGTGCCACAGCATCCATAGTACGTCGAGACCTGGTAAAGATGACGTGGCTTCATAACACCAATAGCTACCGTCTAAGAACCGCAACGGGAGAAGCAGCAAGAGTATATGGAGAAATGTGTCTGAAGATCCGACTGGTTGATCTAGTGTTTACTCATCAATTCCTGGTGGCAGATATATGTTACGAGTGCATCATTGGAATCGACTTTATGAAACAGCACGGAGTTATTTTTGATATCGGTAATCAAGTTTTGAAATACCAAAATAAAGAAATTCCAATGACCTATTCGAATGAAAATACGTCAACACTGAGGACTGTCATCACGGAAGATCTGTTCTGCCTCCTTCTTCTGAAGTGCTCGTTTGGACAAAACTTGAAGGTGAGTTTGGAAGCCTTCGATACCTCATGGTGGAACCAGACCCAGAGTGTTCCTCCCAAAGCGTCATCATTGGGAAAACACTGGTAGCACCGAAAAACAAAATGGTCCCCGTACGATTACTAAACACCAGACCGTCGATGTAAGGTTGAAGAAAGGAGAAGTCGCAATTACGAAGATCACAGACGAAGCCCCGAGAAAAACTATAACTCCGGAGGAGCTCAAAACCATCAGAGCTAAAATACTGAATTCATCCAACCATGATCACTAATAAACAAGGATGGCTGAAAATCTCCTACAAGAGTACACTGATATCTTCGCATCGCAAAAGGGACAATATGGTAGGACACAGTTGGTGCAGCTTCGCATCAACACAGGAGATGCAAGACCGATTCGTCAACCCGCAAGACGCCTTCCACTGGCCTAACAAGGTGAGGTTGAGGAAATGATAACAACAATGAAGAAGGACGGTCTTATCGAAAATTCCAAAAGTACTTGGGCGTCACCAGTGGTGCTAGTGAAAAAGAAAGACAGAAGCACTCGTTTCTGTGTAGACTACCGAAGGCTGAAAGATGTGACTAAGAAGGACAGCTATCCCCTGCCGAGAATAAGTGATACCCTGGATGCCATGGAGGGAGCCCAGTGGTTCTCGACGCTGGACTTGAAGAGTGGATGGATATTGGCAAGTTGACATCCACCCAGATGATCGGAAAAAGACGGCGTTTTCTACAGGTAATGGGCTCTGGCAGTTCAAAGTTATGCCGTTTGGGCTATGCAACGCTCCAGCAACATTCGAGCGTTTGATGGAGTGCGTTCTTCAAGGACTGACGTGGAAAGCTTGCCTAGTCTACTTGGACGATGTCATTGTTTACGGGAAAACATTTGACCAACATTGCAAGAACCTAAAAGCCGTGTTTCAGAGACTTCGAGAGGCTAACCTTAAACTGAATCCGGAAAAATGTGCACTTTTCAAAACCGAAGTTAAGTATTTGGGACACATCATCTCTTCCCAAGGAGTGAAGACTGATCCTGAAAAAGTTGACTCCGTCAAAAATTGGCCAACACCACAGGACAAACATCAACTCCGAAGCTTTCTTGGTCTTGCCACATATTACCGACGATTTGTTAAGAACTTTGCTGGAGTTGCAAAGAGTTTGCATCAGCTCACCGAGAAAGGGAAGCAGTTTAAATGTTCAGGTGAGTGTGAGAAATCTTTTCAGGAACTCAAATACCGCCTCTGTAATGCTCCAGTGCTGGCACATCCAATACCTGGCAAAACATTCATCATCGACGCAGATGCAAGCAACGTTGGAATCGGGGCGGTACTATCCCAAGTGCATGATGGCGAAGAGAAAGTGGTGGCATACTACAGCAAGGTCCTCTCGAAACCCGAAAGAAACTACTGCGTGACCAGAAGGGAACTGCTAGATCTTATCTTGGGAACAAAGCACTTCCATAAGTACATCTATGAACAGAAATTTCTTCTGCGGACAGACCATGGTGCTCTGAACTGGCTGTTGAACTTCAAAAATCCAGAAGGTCAAGTCGCAAGGTGGATAGAAAGACTGCAGACTTATGATTACCAGATTCAACACCGCAGAGGAAAGTTGCACTCAAACTTCGACGCATTATCCCGAAGACCTTGCAAAGTAGATTGCAAGCATTGTAGGCGGCAAGGAGACAAAGAAAATATTACCGCTCAGCGACTAAGAGCTGACCCAATAAGCGGATGGAGCAATGAGGAAGTGAGGACAGCTCAACAGGAGGACCCAGATATCGAACCCATTCTCGCATGGAAAGAAAATGAAGAGAAGCCTGAATGGGGAGATATTTCTGACAGGAGTCCAGTTCTCAAAGCCTATTGGGCACAGTTGGACTCACTATATGTGCAAGAAGGTGTACTCAGGCGAAGATGGGAATCCGCTGACGGTAAATCATATGTGATGCAGCTGATCGTACCGAAATCGAAAGTCAGTGAAGTGTTCGGGAGATGCACGACGGACCTTCTGGAGGCCACCTGGGAGTTAACAAAACACTGGAGAAGGTGCGAAATCGGTTCTACTGATTACATGTTAGAGATGACGTGGAGAAGTGGTGCCGAACATGTGACAAGTGTGCTGCAACCAAAGGACCTGGTAGGAAGATTCAAGGTAAGATGCATCAGTACAACGTTGGATCACCTTTTGAGAGGATTGCAGTAGATGTGGCTGGGCCTTTTCCAGAGACCAACGCTGGAAACAAGTACATTCTGGTTGTAATGGACTATTTTAGCAAGTGGCCTGAGGCGTATGCCATCCCAAATCAAGAAGCCAAAACGGTGGTCGACCAGATTGTGTTTAACTGGGTGAGTAGGTTTGGCGTGCCTATGGAACTCCATTCTGACCAAGGGAGGAACTTTGAGTCAAACATCTTCCAAGGAGTGTGCGGACTACTTGGCATTAAGAAGACGAGAACCACACCGCTTCATCCACAATCTGATGGGATGGTTAAAAGATTCAACCGGACCTTGAAAGAACACCTCACCAAGGTCGTAGGCGACTACCAAAGAGACTGGGATAGGCACGTACCGCTATTCCTGATGGCCTATAGAAGTGCAGTACATAGCTCGACAGGACAAACACCATCTGATATCCTGTTCGGGAAAACCATGCGGCTGCCCAGCGAACTTAAATTTGGATGCCCCACAGAAGAGCCACAGGACACAAACGAGTATGTGGACGACCTCAAGGAGAGACTCGCTGACATCCATAAAAGAACAAGGGAACGGATGAAAACCTACAGCGACCGGATGAAGACACGGTACGACACAAAAGCGACAACGGCAGGATTCCTAGCAGGAGATCGTGTGTGGCTTTATAATCCTCATCGTCAAAAGGGATTGTCACCGAAACTTCAGCAGAACTGGGAAGGTCCTTATACTGTTGTCACGAGGATTAACGACGTGGTTAACCGCATCCATAGAGGACTAAGAGGCAAGTTAAAAGTAGTTCATTGTGACCGGCTGCATCGATATAGTGGCGAGGCTGCAGATGAAATTATTCGGGACGAACAATCTTAAGGAGGGGGCAGTGTAATGTACACCCAACATTTATACCAATTTCCTAGTCGAAAACGTTTAACCGAAAACACAACTCGCAACACTATAAAGAAGACGTTGGTTGTGAGTGTGTGTGTGTGTGCAGAAATATACCGAGAGGGGAACTTGTCTAGACATCATGGTTCATAGCAAAACTACTAGAAAGCTCTCGATATTTCACACTTCTATATAAAGAGGGAGCTGACGCAACCAGATGTCAGTTTAGTTTAGAAAGTGATAGTGTGAATATTGAATAAACGTAATTGAGTTGAGTTCGAATAAAGTGTATATCGAAGGTAGATACTGAATAAAAGTGGTAGAATTAAATTGAAAGATAGAGTTTTATTTTGCGAACTTAGCGCACGTTACAATACGTTCTACAGGTATTTCTTATGATCGAATACCATTATTTGTTTGATCAGTTGTAACTACAGCTTCACTTCTTTTATTATCATTACCAGTTCTTACTGGAGCAATTACAATATTATTAACAGACCGAAATTTAAATACTTCTTTTTTTGACCCAGCTGGAGGAGGAGATCCTATTTTATACCAACATTTATTTTGATTTTTTGGTCATCCAGAACCTTATATTTTAATTCTTCCAGGACTCGGAATAATTTCTCATATTATTAGTCAAGAATCTGGAAAAAAGGAAACTTATGGATCATTAGGAATAATTTATGCAATATTAGCAATTGGATTATAAGGATTTATTGTATGAGCTCATTATATATTTACAGTAAGTATAGATGTAGAATGTAGATACACGAGCTTATTTTACCTCAGCTACAATAATTATTGCAATTCCAACAGGAATTAAAATTTTTAGTTGATTAGCTACTTTACATGGAACAAATATAATTTATACTCCTGCTATATTATGAGCACTAGGATTTGTATTTTTATTTACAGTAGGAGGATTAACTGGAGTAGTATTAGCTAATTCTTCTCTTGATATTATTTTACATGATACATATTATGCAGTTGCACATTTTCATTATGTATTATCAATAGGAGCTGTATTTGCTATTATAGCTGGATTTATTCATTGATATCCATTATTTACAGGATTAACATTAAATAAAAAATGACTTAAAAGTCAATTTGTTATTATATTTGTAGGAGTAAATTTAACATTTTTCCTTCAACATTTCTTAGGATTAGCAGGGATACCTCGACGATATTCTGATTATCCTGATGCATATACTACATGAAATGTAGTTTCAACTATTGGATCAACTATTTCATTAATTGGAATTATTATATTTATAATTATTATTTGAAAAAGTATAATCAAACAACGACTAGTAGTATATACTATACAACTTAATTCATCTATTCAATGATATCAAAATATTCCTCCTTCAGAACATAGATATTCGGTATTACCTTTATTATCTAATTTCTAATATGGCAGATTAGTGCAAATGATTTAAGCTTCATATATAAAGTAGTTTACTTTTATTAGAAAAATAAATGTCAACATGAGCAAATTTAAATTTACAAGATAGAGCATCTCCATTAATAGAACAATTAACATTTTTCCACGATCATACTATATTAATTTTAATTATAATTACTATAATAGTGTCTTATATAATATTTATAATATTTTTTAATAGTTATACAAATCGATTTATACTTCATGGTCAAACAATTGAAGTAATTTGAACTATTTTACCTACTTTTATTTTATTATTTATTGCTTTTCCTTCGTTACGATTATTATATTTATTAGATGAACTTAATGAACCTTCTATTACATTAAAATCAATTGGTCATCAATGATATTGAAGTTATGAATATTCTGATTTTATAAATATTGAATTAGATGCATATATAATTTCTACAAATGAATTAAATAATAATAATTTTCGATTATTGGATGTAGATAATCGAATTGTTCTTCCAATAAATTCTCAAATTCGAATTTTAGTACCTGCTACAGATGTAATTCATTCATGAAAAGTACCTGCATTAGTAGTAAAAATTGATGGAACTCCTGGTCGATTAAATCAAACTGTTTTTTTAATAAATCGACCTGGTTTATTTTTTGGTCAATGTTCAGAAATTTGTGGAGCAAATCATAGTTTTATACCTATTGTTATTGAAAGAGTTCCAATAAATTTTTTTATTAAATGAATTTCTAATATAAATTAACATTAAATGACTGAAAGCAAGTACTGGTCTCTTAAACCATGTTATAGTAATCTAGCAATTACTTTTAATGATTAAAAAAAAAAAAAAAAAAATTTGTTAAAATTATAACATCAATATGCCATTTTGAAATTATTATTATTTATAATATTTTTTAGTTCCTCAAATATCTCCCATTAGATGATTAAATTGTTATAAGTCAAAAGAAACACCTTATAGTCTTGTTAAATTAATTTATTTTAATGACGCGTTTCGACTATGCAGTCATCTTCGGATCACAATCGACTAATAAACAACATAAATTTAATTTTCTTCTCTATGACAGTTTTAATAAATAGACAACTATAAACAACTGAAAAAAGCTCTTTTTAACATATGTATATACATATATACATACTACAGAAAAAAAAAAAAAAATAAACACAAATTTAGAGTGAGACATTCAAGTTAAAATTTTAAGTAAAGTTGAATCAGCGAATCCCTTGTTGTCGTTAAGCGCTACGTTATGTAGTTTGTTTATGAAAATTGATTCCCAAACATTTAATTGCCTAAACCCTTGGACCTCTTTTAGCAACGATATGTTGTCAGTCATCACTCCGTGTTGTTTTTGGTTTCTTCTCCCTCTACCCAATGCACTGTTTTCCTGGAGAACGTGTTTCGCGAAAGCTGTTTTTTCCGTTTTATTTATAATGTCTAACTGATGGTCTCGAAATCTTTTTTGGAGAGAACGAGAGGTTTGGCCAATGTAAACAGCATTACACCCGCTACAGTCTAGCTTATAGATTCCTGATTTGTCAAGTGGATCTGTTTTGTGTTTTGTGCTTGTGAATGAGCTTTTAAGCGTTTGGCTAGACTTATATGCTAGTTTTATTTTGTTGCGACTTAAAACGTTGGAGATTTTGTTGGTTAGAGCGGGATAGTAAGTCATTTTTGTCCATTTTTCTGTTGACAGCTCCGACGTCTGTTTTTCTCTTTGTAAAGTAATGTTTTGATTTGTAAATTGTTGTTGTAATTTCTTTTTTGTTGTGTTATGTATTATTTGTTCATTTAAACCATTTAGTTTTGCACAATCTAAAATATAATTTAACTCCGTTGTAAAATCTTGTTCCGTCAACGGCGTACTGATCATCCTATGTATCATTGAATTCATGGCTGCATATTTATGTGAAAAACAATGAAAAGAATCATTTGTTATGTACCTTTTAGTTTGTGTAGGCTTTCTGTATATGTTGTATTTGATTGTATTGTTAGAAGAACGTACTAATAAAAGATCAAGGAATGGAAGTTGTCTGTTTGTTTCAATTTCTACGGTGAAATTAATAGAATTGTATTGTGCGTTTATAAGATTTAAAGTTTTTTGATATTTTTCTGGTGTGGAGATAGCAAAAACGTCGTCCACATATCGCAACCAAATTCGAGGAAAATCGTTATGACTTTTGATTTTTTCTTCAAAATGCCAAAGAAAGAGGTCAGCAATAAAAGGGGAAAGATTATTACCCATCGCTGTTCCTTCATTTTGCTTATAAAATTTTCCGTCAAAAATGAATATGTTTTGATTCATGCAGATTTTAGTCATTTCAACTAGCATGTCAACTTTTAACGGTGTGATGTTTTTATTACTGAGCCAGTCTCTTAGGATAACAAGTGTTTCGGGAATAGGGACACTGGGAAATAACGCTGTAACATCAAAAGAGACTAAAATCTTTTTCTTTAACTTATAGATGATTAAATTTATTTATATTATTTTCAATAATTTTTATAAAATTTAATATTATAAATTATTTTATTTATTTTTCTGCTACTCCAAAATCTAAAAATTTTAAAAATATTAATATTAATTCAATAAATTGAAAATGATAACTAATTTATTTTCTGTATTTGACAATTCTCTTCTAGAATTTTAAACTTATCATTAAATTGATTAAGAACTTTTATTGGGTTATTAATAATTCCTACAATATATTGATTTATACCTCCACGATTTCATATTATTTGAGTTATAATTTTAAATACTTTACATAAAGAATTAAAAGTTTTATTGGGAAATCCTAACCAAAAAGGAACAACTATTATTTCTATTTCATTATTTAGTATAATTTTATTTAATACTTTTATAGGTTTATTTCCTTCTATTTTTACTAGAACTGGTCATTTAACATTAATATTAACATAAGCTTTATCTTTATGATTAACTTTTATAATTTATGGTTGATTAAATCATACACAACATATATTTGCTCATTTAGTTCCTCAAGGTACTCCATCAATTTTAATGCCTTTTATAGTATGTATTGAAACTATTAGAAATATTATTCGTCCAGGAACTTTAGCAGTTCGATTAACTGCAAATATAATTGCAGGTCATTTATTAATAACATTATTAGGAAATACAGGATCTTCATTAACAACTATTATAGTGATATTTTTACTAGTTATTCAAATTTTATTATTAATTTTAGAGTCAGCAGTTGCAATTATTCAATCATATGTATTTGCTGTGTTAAATACTTTTTAATCTAGAGAAGTAGTTTAACTATACAGGGTGTCCCGTAATTCGTTATACATACTTTGGGATATGATTCTTGGTCATATTCTAAGAAAAAAATTGTTCTACAGTAAAGTCCGTTTCTCAAGTTTGACATCACTTTTAGACAATTTAAAAAAAGTCTAACTTTGGTGTACCCTAACCTGTGTTAAATTCGATATCTCTGTCAATACAGATGATAGAGACCTTATCTTAGACTTAATTTTTTGAAGAAATAACAATCTTTAAGACTGTATTTAAGTTGAGCTTTCATAGGTTAAGGGTTGCCAGATTTTCAATTTTAAGTGGTGTCCAAATTTTCTTCCCCAAACAAAGTTTTGACATAGAGTTTCTTTATTTTTTACAGATGAACAAAACTATAATAAAAAAAAAACTTAGTAATATGTGCACTCAAAAACCCATACATTTTATGATACTTGGAAAAAACTAAAACAGGTAAAAATTCTAATTTTGTCTTTTTTACGGTTTTTTATTGCAACAACTTGCAAAGGGAGCAGTTTTCCAAGAACTTTTAGTAGTTTCTTATGTATTTTATACAAATACAATTATAAGAAGTGCTCAAAGTGCCCTCCTTCGTTTTGAACGCATGCCAGAGCCCGTTTTTGGATTTCATTGTGGATGTTTGCTCTCGATAGCTCTTGTCTTACTTGTAGTGATCCTTCGGAAATACGTTGTTCTAATTCGGTTAAAGTTGTTATTTCAGAAGAGTAAACAATTTCTTTCATTCGTCCCCATATAAAAAAATCCAGTACAGTGAGATCGGGAGATCTTGCAGGCCAGTGAATTGGTCCATTTATGCCTATCCATCTACCACCGTATTTTTCATCCAGCCAATCCTTAACTTCACGACCATAGTGGGCGGGAGCACCATCTAGTTGGAAATATGATGAAACTCGCTGATTTAGTGGAACATCCTCCAATAGGCCTGGTAGATCATTCTGTAAAAACTCCAGGTAATTTGTAGAATTAAGTCGGGGTGGTAATTTGAAAGGTCCGATTAATCTATTACCAATTACACCTGCCCACATATTGACACAAAATCTGCGCTGAAACGATCTTTGCCGTCTTGAATGTGTATTGCTTGAGGCCCATGTATGGAGGTTATGAAAATTCGTGATACCGTCTCTTGTGAACTGGGATTCGTCTGTCCAAAGAATTCTGTTTATAAAGTGGTTGTCATCCAAGCTTCTCTCTAGCAACCAGTTACAAAATTCGATTCTCATTACAAAATCATTCGGAAGTAGTTCCTGTACAGGTGTATGGTGATATGGATGCATATTTTCGCCATGCAGTATTCTGGAGATTCTTTGTCCGGAAACATTATACTGTAGAGCCAAGCGTCTTATGCTAGTGGAAGGATCGATTTCAACAGCTGCCAGTATTCTTTCAACAACCGAAACTCTTCTTATGACTCCAGCTCCTGCGTTAGGTCTTTCAGTTAATACTGATCCAGTTTCTCGAAGCCTCCGAAAGGTATTTTCAAAAACATATGGAGTTGGAAGTCGTCTGTTGGGATAAAGTTCCTGGTATCTTCGTTGTGCTCTTCTTGAATTTCCATTGCAAAACCCGTATAAGAATAAAATGTCTGCGTATTCTTCTTTCGTAAATGAAGGCATTTCAAAAAATTCTCTGGTCAAACTGCAATCGTGACTTGTTTTGATAAACTGATGAACAAATTTGTTTTCTTATCCTTTTATACGACCCATTGAACATTCATGCCCCAAAAATTTCCATGAGAAGAGGTAAGTCAATTAGTGTTTTGGTAGCAGGCCAAATACACTTTCAACCCATTTCATCAGTGCAAAGTCATTAAAATAGTCTTAAGACAATCAATTCTTGGAAAACTGCCCCCTTTGCAAGTTGTTGCAATAAAAAACCGTAAAAAAGACAAAATTAGAATTTTTACCTGTTTTAGTTTTTTCCAAGTATCATAAAATGTATGGGTTTTTGAGTGCACTTATCACTAAGTTTTTTTTTTATTATTGTTTTGTTCATCTGTAAAAAATAAAGAAACTCTATGCTTATCAGGTATTTTCTGCGAAAAAATGACCTCAAAGTCAAAACTTTGTTTGGGAAAGAAAATTTGGACACCACTTAAAATTGAAAATCTGGCAACCCTTAACCTATGAAAGCTCAACTTAAATACAGTCTTAAAGATTGTTATTTCTGCAAAAAATTAAGTCTAAGATAAGGTCTCTATCATCTGTATTGACAGAGATATCGAATTTAACACAGGTTAGGGTACACCAAAGTTAGACTTTTTTTAAATTGTCAAAAAGTGATGTCAAACTTGAGAAACGGACTTTACTGTAGAAAAATTTTTTTCTTAGAATATGACCAAGAATCATATCCCAAAGTATATATATATATTTCATTTAGTAGATTATAGACCATGACCATTAACAGGAGCTACGGCTAAGCCATGCTTAAATGTACTTATATATCAAAAAGTTATTTTTATAAAACCTTAAAATGATTCAATAAAGTACCAATTAATAATAAAATCATAAACAGGAGCTATCGGACTTATAACTATGGTTTCAGAATTAGTAAAATGATTTCATCAATATAATATATCTTATATATAAAAATGAATCGCAAAATGTGTTGGTAAGCGCATAACTCAACAACGCCTGGACCAATTTGGCCAATTCTTTTTTTGTTGTGTTTGTTATTGTAAGGAGAAGGTTCTTATGACATAAAAAAATTAAAAGCTGATATTCCCACAGGAACGGGTTTGGGAATGGAAACTTAGAAACTATTAGACAGGTTTCTTAAGCGATTCCAGCATTAGGGGTGCTACATTATCCCCTCTATCAGTAATTAAGATTTTATTTCATCCCTATAATCCCACGGGAACAGAAACGGGAACGATAACCGAAACCTTAAAGTTACTTGACCGATTTAAAAAATTCTTTCAACTCTTGGATGTTTCATTCATCCCTCAGTGACATAGACTAATGAATGATTCCTGTCAAGGTTTGATCCCCATATTCCGACAGGAACGGGTTCGGGAATGGAAACTTAGAAACTACTGGACAGATTTCTAAAACCCTTCCTGCATTAGGATTGCTACATTATACTCCTTCATTAGTAATTTAAATTATATTTCATCCCTATAATCCCACAGGAACAGAGACGGGAACGAGAACCGAAACCTTAAAGTTACCGATTTCAAAAAATTTTCAACTCTAGGATGTTACATTATCCCTCAGTGACATAGACATATAAATGGTTCCTGTCAAGGTTTGTTCCCCATACTCACACAGGAACGGAATTTAAAATATTGCGGGGATATTCCGACAGGAACGGGTTTGGGAAAGAAAACCTAGAAACTACTGGTCAGATTTCTATAACCCTTCCCCTTCCTGCATTAAGATTGCTACATTATCCCCCTCAATTAGTAATTTAGATTATATTTCATCCCTATAATCCCACGGAATCAGAAACGGGAACGAGTTACTTGACCGATTTCAAGAAATTTTTCAACTCTACGATTATCGCCTTATATTTCATATTTCCACGGTAACGAAAGATTCCCACAGGAACGGGGCTGGAAACGGAAAACTAGAAACTACTGGACAGATTTCAAAAATTCTTTCGTCATTGGGATGCCACATAATTTCAAAGTTAAAACGATTATTTTTCATAAAAAAAAACCAGAACGGGAACCTTAAAACTACAGACCCGAGAAGCGCCGGGTGGCTCAGCTAGTCATTAATATTATTAGGAACATTAATTACATTATTAACAGTTTATCAATGATGACGAGATGTATCACGTGAAAGAACTTTTCAAGGATTACATATCAGTGGCGTGGCGTCCATATAACACGATTCCTATCGTCTTACCTTTTAAAATGTGTCCCTTGTTCGTAGAAAAAACCAGCAACATAAGTCTACAACTAAGCAGTCAACAGCCTATCTTTGCCCATACATACAATTTTCTTCAAGCACTTTTAAATTTGCGAGATACACACACAATACACAAAGCGAACACAAAACACAAAGCATTGAAAATCGCCGCGCAGAACATATTCTGTGTTTGTCCCTGTCTTTCCTACGATATACTTCCACCCCTGTGCCTCCCTTTTCAATACAAGTTCTCTTATTGAAAAAAGTAAGACGATAATTTTCGTCTTACTGCAATTTCTGCTTGGAAAAAATAATACAGTTTTCGCCTTAGAGTTATGTACGGCGAATTCGGGTTTGTTGTGCTGTTTTTTTTTTGTTCTACTGATCATTGTTTTGAATTATTTGCAAGTTTAAAGTGAATTTCAACCTAAATGACTTAAAGTATAGAAAAATCGGCTTCGATTAATCCACGTTTGGAATTTAAGGTACCTTCTATTTATTCCTTATTAATTTGTGTAGGAGCCATTTCATATGAAAACGGTCAATCCGAAATGTTGCTATACCTCCGATTTTGCTCAAAGTTTGTAGAAATGTTCCTTTGCTATCGAAATACGAAATCGTCAAAGGATTTTTACTTGCGATTATAGGTACTATAAGGCAAGTCTTGCAATCGTGCAGAAAAAAAATTTTGAGATAACAATCAAACATGACATTACGATGATAGAGAATACGAAAAAAGTGGGTCTTGCAATTCTGTCTGTCTGTCTGTCTGTCTGTGTGTCTGTCTGTCTGTCTGTCTGTATATGGATCTACAGCCTGAACCAATGAACCGATTTTCTTCAAAATTAGCAGTTAGGGTCTGTGGACCATCCTACAGAGGGGTTTTTGGAATTGGGTCTCTAGGTCTTGAAATAACGGTACCTGCCATACAACCGATATGATAATACTTATTTTTCTCGAAAACGGCTCCAACGATTTCGATAAAATTTTGTGTGAAAGATTAATTTAGGATTGTTCTTCTTATGATGTAAAAAAATTTTTTGGAAAAGGCCTAAAAACGGTACCTCCCATAGTACCGTTTTTTTTTAAACCGACTTTCTCTTTAATGGCTGCCACGATCTTGGCGAAATTTTGGATTTAAGAAGTCGTAAGCTGTTAAAGAAAGACTGCATATCAATATTTAAAAAAACTTAGTTTTGGAAATTTTTATAAATTTTTTTAAAAAATTTTGATTTTTGAAAGTAACTTCGAAACCATAACTTTCATTTTTTTCAAATTTTTTGTCAAAATAACTCCTGTTAAGATCTAGAACTTTGCATACTCGACTTTTAAAAAACAGTTTTTAAAAAAAAGTGAAAAATAAAAAACTTCGGGAAAACTGCTCCAACGATTTTGATTAAATTTTCATCATTCATGTGTATTAGCGATTGCAAAAGAATGGCGTTTTTAGATTTTTGCTTGAAACCTTTGGAATATTTAATTTAATTTTTTCATTATTTTGCGTGATTTAATTCAATTTCCATAATTAATGTGTAGTTGGCAACCCTGTACCACAAAATATATTATGAAGAGCTAATACCAAAACCTTTAACTCAGCCTTTAGATTTTGATATCGTATTTAGAACGCTATCGCAAGTTCGTGCGACCCAGTCGTGCCCATTTTTTTTGGTAATTTTCCTCTCCCCTCCAGCTTCAGACTTTGCACTCTTAAATTGTCTGTATTCAAGCGATTAGGACGATTAAGGTGTCATTTTAAAGCTGATAAAGCATTCTTTTCAAATCAATCAAAAGGTTTAAGATATTTGAGTTGCTTTAGAAACCTGATCCTTTTGAAATCAACACATTTTATATACATTTTTGGCCATTTTTGAAGTAGTCCTGTGCCTATAATATCAATAGTAAGTCCCTAGAGTGCAAAGTCTGAAGCCCATAAAATCACTATGTTCGGTTCTTTGAGTATGGCTGGAGGGGAGAGGAAAATTACCAAAAAAAATCTTTTGACGATTTCGTATTTCGATAGCAAAGGAACATTTCTACAAACTTTGAGCAAAATCGGAGGTATAGCAACATTTCGGATTGACCGTTTTCATATGGAATGGCTCGTAGGTGATTCATTTTTCTCGACTTACCATTTGAAAATATCCACGCCACGCCACTGTTACATATTTATTCAGTAACAACAGGATTACGATGAAGTATTATTTTATTTATTGTATCAAATTTTATTTTTTACTTCTTTTTTTTTTTTAGCTTTTTTTCATAGAAGTTTATCTCCCACTATTGAATTAGGAACTATATGACCTCCATTAGATATAATTCCTTTTAACCCTTTTCAAATTACTTTATTAAATACAACTATTTTATGAGCCTCTGGTTCATAGTTTAATAAGTGGAAATTATTCTCAAACTACTCTAGGTTTATTTTTTACAGTATTATTAGGAATTTATTTTTATATTTTACAAGCTTATGAATATGTTGAAGCTCCTTTTAGAATTGCAGATGCTGTTTATGGATCAACTTTTTTTATAGCAACAGGATTTCATGGACCTCATGTATTAATTGGAACTTCATTTTTATTAGTATGTTTAATTCGTCATTTAAATAATCATTTTTCAAAAAATCATCATTTTGGATTTGAGCAGCAGCATGATATTGACATTTTGTTGTTATTGTTTGATTATTTTTATATGTATCAATTTATTGATGAGGAGGATAATATATTTATATAGTATAAAAGTATATATGACTTCCAATCATAAGGTTTATTAATATAATAATATAAATAATTTTTTCTATAATAAGAAGATCTTTAATTATTATTTTATTATCAACAGTAGTAATAATATTAGCTACTATTTTATCTTAAAAAACTTTTAATGATCGAGAAAAAAGTTCGCCTTTTGAATGTGGATTTGATCCAATATCTTCTTCTCGATTACCATTTTCATTAAAATTTTTTTTAATTACAATTATTTTTTTAATTTTTGATGTAGAAATTGCTTTAATTTTACCTATAATTTTAATTTTAAATTATTCAAATTTAATAATATGAAGAATTACATCAATTGTATTTATCCTAATTTTATTATTAGGATTATATCATGAATGAAATCAAGGAATACTTAATTGATCAATTTAGGGTTATAGTTAAAATTATAACATTTGATTTGCATTCAAAAATAATTGATTAATTCAATTTACCTTAATATTTCATTGAATATGAAACGATTTGTTGTAATTAGTTTCGACCTGATTTTTATTTAAGGGTATTTTTACCCTTATTCTATTTTAAATGAAACCAAAATAGAGGTATATCACTGTAAATGATAAAAATGAATAATTTATTCCAATTAAAGAAATATGTAGATCAAATAAAAGCTGCTATCTTTTTATTTTAGTGGTTTAATTCCATTTATATTTCTCATTTATATAGTTAAAATAAAACATTACATTTTCATTGAAAAAATAAAATATTTTATTTTTATAAATTACTAAATTTAATTATATAATTATTTAAAGATTAATAAATCTCCCTAACATCTTCAATGTCATACTCTATAATATAAGCTATTTAAATTATAATAAAATTAAAAATATTGTTAAAATTATAATTCATAAAATAAAAATTATTAAATAAATTTTTAAATTATTATTTTGTATAAAATAATTAAATTGAGAACAATAATAAATTTTGTCTCCCTATAAACTCTGACCAACCTTGATCAAAATTATTAACAACATTTATTCCAACTTTTAAAAATAATTAATAATCCCATAAGTAGAAATATAAGGTATAAATCATATTGATCCTCTAAATATACTAATAAAATAATACTTTAAAGATTTATTTATAAAAAATAATGAAATATTAGAAATTAAATATCCAAAAAGACCTCCTAATATAAAAAGTTATATATTTCAAAATAATAAGGTAAACAAATGATTGATTTAAAAAAATTAATCAACTTAATATTGAACCTCCAATAATTCTCATAAATATTAATCCTAATATTCTTTTTAATATAACTCCACCTTCATCATTTAATACATTTAATCTTATACAATTTATATCTCCAGTTATTGAATAATAAACTAATCGTAAAGAATAACATACAGTTAATCCAGTCAAAAAAAAAAGAATACATAATAAATAAATAAATTAATTATACTTATAGATTAGACTGCTTTTTTTTTTTTGGACTAATTTTTTTTTTTCACTCCCATCCCGAAATTTTGTGGAAAATACCTAAAAAAAATCACAAAAAATTTGAGCCCTTGATATTAACATTTAGTACTCGACCAAGGCATGCAAAGATTTCCCATATAAAATACACGTAAACTTAAACTTTTTTTCATAAAAACTCTACAGTTCAGAGGCATTTTATGGTATAGTCTAGGACATTATTAGGTTTTCTTTAGAATTGTGTGCTCTACAAAAAAGCTCATTACGGTGAAGTCGTAACTCACACCGGCAAGTTAGTACCGGCCACCAAACCCAATTTTTCCGTAAATAATTTTTTTGCCCCTATCTCGTAAAGGACAATAGCTACAAAAGAAATGTTTTTTACAAACTTGTAGGAAATTTAATTTTCTACAAAAAAATTTCGAGAACCAGTATGCTAACATCGATATTTATTGAGATATTGAGCTTTTAAGTTGAGAAAGTATGGAATTTTAATTAATAATAATAATAATAATTAATTAATTAAAATTCTATACTTTCTTAACTTAAAACCTCAATATCACTATAAATATCTATGTTAGCATATTGATTTTTGACATTTTTTTGTAGAAAATTAAATTTCCTACAAGTTTGTCCATTTTTTTTGTGGCTATTGTCATTTACGAGATAGGGGCAAAAGAACAAGAATTTAATGGAAAAAATGGGTTTGGTGACCCGTACTACCTCGCCGGTGTGAGTTACGCTTTCACCGCAATAAGAGCTTTTGTAGAACATTTAATTCTAAAGAAAAATCACTAACGCCCTAGACTATACCATAAAACGCCTCTGAACTGTAGAGTTTTTAAGAAAAAAAGTTTAAGTTTACGTGTATTTTATATGGGAAATCTTTGCATGCCTTGGTCGAGTACTAAATGTTAATATCAAGGGCTCAAATTTTTTGTGAGTTTTTTTTAGGTATTTTTCACAAAATTTCGGGATGGGAGTGAAAAAAAAAATTAGTCCAAAAAAAAAGCAGTCTATTATAGATACAATTTCTAAAATTAAATCTTTTGAATAAAATCCAGCTAAAAAAGGTATTCCACATAAAGCTAAATTAGCTACATTAAAACAAGAACAAGTTAAAGGTATAAATAATATTTTATTTCCATTAAACGTAAATCCTGAAAATTATTTACATTATGAATAATTGCTCCTGCACATATAAATAATAAAGCTTTAAATAAAGCATTAGTTAATAAATGAAAAAAAGCTAACTTATAATATCCTATAGATAAAATTTATTATTATTAATCCTAATTGTCTTAATGTTGATAAAGCAATAATTTTTTTTAAATCAAATTCGAAATTAGCTCCTAGACTAGATATAAATATAGTTAAACCAGCTAGTAATAATAATAATTGACCTACAAATGAATTTGAAATTGAAATTGAATATATTGAATCGAATTAATAAATATATTCCTGCTGTAACTAAAGTAGATGAATGAACTAAAGCAGAAACAGGAGTAGGTGCAGCTATAGCTGCAGGTAACCAAGATGAAAAAGGAATTTGAGCACTTTTCGTTATTGCAGCGCTTGTTACTAAAATACCAATTAACATTATTTGTTTATCATTTAATATAAATTCTAAATAAAAGAATTAAAAGATATATCTCATTTTTCCATAATTTAATATTCAAGCAATTGCTAATAATAAAAATACATATTCAACACTATTCATTAAAGCAGTTAATATTCCTGCATTAAAAGATTTTACATTATTAAAATAAATAACTAAACAATAAGAAACTAATCCTAAGCCATCTCATCCTAATAAAACTCTAATTAAATTTGGGCTAATAATTAACAATATTATTGATAAAACAAATATTAGTACTAACAAAATAAATCGATTAATATTAATATCATTTACTATATATTCTTTTCTATAATAAATTACTAAAGAAGAAATTAATAAAACAAAAGATATAAATATTAAACTTATTCAATCAAATAAAATAGTTATTACAATTCTTATTGAATTTAATGAAACAACTTCTCATTCTAAAAAACAAAAAATTTCATTTAAAAGAAAATAAAATGAATAGAATAATAATAATATTCTAATAATAAATAAAAAAAAAAGAATTTATTAGGCAAATTGATAAATATTTCATAATTTAAAATGAATAGATTCATATCATTGATACCACAAATCAATATTTTATAAAAAACTATTTAAATTTATAATCGTAACAAACTTATTTCAGATTTTAATACTAATAAATTTAAAGGAAATCAATGAAGAAATAATAATAAATATTCACGATTATATCCTATTCTAAATGAATTAATTCCTAAAAATAATTTTCCATGTTGTCTATAAGCATATAAATATAAAGTATATGCAGCACTAAAAAAACATCTAAAAATTAATAAACATATTGTAAATATTGATCAGCTTACAATTCTATTTAATAAAGAAATTTCTCCTAATAAATTTAAAGTTGGAGGTGCAGTTGTATTACCAGCACATAATAAAAATCATCATAAAGATATTGAAGGTATAAAATTTAATAATCCTTTATTAATTAATAAACTTCGTCTACCTAATCGTTCATATGTAATATAAGCTACACAAAATAATCCTGAAGAACATAAACCATGAGCAATTATTAAAGTATAAGATCCAGAAATCCCTCAATAAGTTATTGTTATTAATCCTCTTAAATCAATACCTATATGAGCTACGGAAAAATGCAACTAACTAATGTATAAAATAATAAATATATACCTGCTTGTAACCGTTCAGGTTGATATCCTCAACCTAAAATTAATAATAAAGTAGGAATTACACTACACTCAAAAAAAAGGTAAAAAAGGAGAATATTTATTCTTCTAAAAGTTAAAAATAAAAATAATAATAATAATAATAAATTTAACATAAATAATTTCTTATGATTATTATTTTTATTAATAGCATATCTTGCTATTATTATTAATGAACAAATTCAAAAACTTAATAAAATTATTCCATAAGAAAGTAAATCCATCCCTAAAAAATAAGAAATTAATATTCAATAATTAGTAAAATAATTATTAATAATTAAAAAAAATATAATAATAAATAATATATTTTGAACCATTCAAAATATATTTTTTATAAAACAAATTGGAAACAATAATAATAATAATATAAACAAAATTATTAACATTGTAATATATTAAAAGATTGAAAATAATCATTTCCATATATACGAATTATAGATAATAAAATAGATAAACCTAAAACTCCTTCACAAACTGCAAAAGTTATAAAAATTATACTAAAATAATTTTCATAATTTAATATATTTAAATAAATAAAATAATAAATAAAATAAAGATAGTACAATATATTCTAAACTTTAGAGTATAGATAATAAATTTTTTCGATTAGAAATAAAAATAAAAATACCTATTATTATTAAAAAAAAGGTAACCCTCAATTAATTAATATTATCATTAGTTTTCATAGTTTAAAAAAAACTCTGGTCTAGTAAATCAAAAATAAGAATTATTTCTTTTTAAACTTCAATAAAAAAGATATTTCTTTATCATTAATCTCCAAAATTAATATTTTAATTAAACTATTTCTTGATATTATTCAAATTATTTTATACAGATTAATTATAATATTTAGATTTATATTTATACAAATAAATCATCCTTTAAAAATAGGATTAATATTATTAATTCAAACATTAATAATTTGTAGTGTTACAGGATTAATAACAAAAACTTTTTGATTTTCTTATATTTTATTCTTAATTTTTGTGGGAGGAATACTTGTTTTATTTATTTATGTAACTTCTTTAGCTTCAAATGAAATATACGCCTGATCATGCAGATATGGAACTGTTAAAAACCAAAGAAGACGAACTAACTATAGTTTACAACAGACAGATTGAAATATTCACGGAAAAAACAGACGAGATATCTGATTAAATGAATATAAACGAAATCAATAAACCTAATCCGGCTGATAACTATGGCAAATTAAGTGCAATAATACACAAAGAAATAGGATTATATTAAATTATTTAAGCAATTACATTTATTCTCACATTCTTGCCAACAATAACATTGTTAATCCTTTCATTCTTACTTCTCTTTAGTCAGAAAAAGCTGCATTTTGACAATTTAGCTCATTTCCAAAGTTAGTATCCCAGGTCATATGAACGCGTGCGAACTCCAACCGCTGTTCTCTCTTATGGCGTTGAGTGAAGGCGTTTTTTGTTGCTTTTTTAATTGCAGATGGTCTGCACTTAAAATAGTTCGACGAACAGTTAATGTGCTGGCTGTTACCCCCGCTTTTACCTTTATTTTACTGGTGCAGAGAGCTGAATTTGATGCATTTTTTAAAAATTTTCTCTTATTCTGAGGAGTTAAAGCAGTTTTTGTCCTTCCTTTGAAGTTTTTATCGTATGAATCACTGTTTTTAATAAAATTCATCACAACATGGTCACTTCGGCCTATTTTTGTAGCAATTCTTCTCATTGAAAATTCTTCGGATTGCAACACGTCAATTTTCCTTTTTTTTCTGCAGCTAAAACTTTTTTTTTTCCAACAGTTTGGACTGAAATCTGTGGCAAAAACTTTTTTATTGCTTAAACTTTGCACCCAACTGTAATTCAAGTAACAGGTCGCGGCCAACTAACTAATTTTACAGGTGCGTCTAATCATGTGAACAAAAAAAAATTTTACTTTTTCTTGGATCATAGACAAAAGAGAGAAAAAAATGTCCGTTTACTTCCACTCACCTTGGACTTGTTAGTGTTATTTTGTTGAGAATTTAGTAAGCTTTCAAATAAATGCAATTGTTTGACAATTGCTGACCACACTTACACAAAAATTAGGGTTATGTAAATAAAAACTTGTGCGTCTAATTAAGTGAACAGCAGTGTAGCACAGATGAAAGAGATATGATTAAGATAATATTAAATGTTTGGACTGATTTAAGCGATTTTTTAAATATTGTCGATGTAAAAATGTATTACCAATATAATTCTTTAGCTTATTCAATTAAGACTCCAAAACTTAAAGAAACATGTTAACTATTTGAAATTATTCCTGTAATTCATTGCAACCAAATTATAGGGGAGAGTACGATAACTTTGGCAACAAGAACTAATAACGGTTTTTGGTGGAGGGGTTCAATACAAGCATTTTTTACTACGGGAGGGGTGGTCTATCTCCCCCCGTTTAGGCAGTAGGGGCAATTTTATAAAAATTTACTTCAAATCTAAAAAAACATTGTAACATTGTAAGACAACGGGAAAACTTACAAATACAAATTATACTTTCTTTTTATGAAAGCCAGAAATTTGTACTTTATAATTAATTTTAAATGAAGTTGTTTCAATTTATAGTTTTTGAAATAACTGACTTCAAAGTCAAAATTTACGAAAATTTATGTTTCTCATGACTACAAATGCCAATAAAAAAATAATTGATGTAGTTAGTTGCTTCAATAAATTTTTTATCAAACGCTGTAAACTCCGTTCTTTCTTTGTCTTACAGTCTTTGAAATAGTTGAAAAATAGTAAAACTATATTTTTTCTTTAAAATCGAAAGATTTTCTAATTTTAAAAGAAACTTTTCATATAAAAAATTTGCACTCCAAAGCTTATGAGGAGCCGAAGCAGGGGGTTGCAGGCA
Organism: Melanostoma scalare; assembly: GCA_949752695.1. NCBI lineage: Eukaryota > Metazoa > Arthropoda > Insecta > Diptera > Syrphidae > Melanostoma > Melanostoma scalare. Next base: position 121,242,896 of record OX456985.1, read on the forward strand.
TCGCACTGCGTGCATCGTAAATCTCATGTATACTTTTTTTCACTGTAAAATGACAGAACAATGTGTTTTCGTTTCTGATGACATGTACTTCATGGCTGTATTTTGACATTTCCTTTTGTTTCAGTGATACCAGATAAGGTTTTTTGGATTTTATTAGGAACTACCTGTGCCCGCGATTTCGTCCGCGTGGAAAAGTGACTTTCGGCAGCATTTTAAATTTTTTAGGCTACTTTTTTTTGCAAATAAGACATATTCATGCGTTTTAGTAAACTATTGTTATATTTTATTTTAGTACATTTTTGCACACGACGTTCTTACTTTTTCCATCTTTTGTCTAATAAAAAGGTTATGCAAGTTTGATACACTCTTTTAAACTAAAGTGACTAATCAGTGGGAACTAAAGAAATACGGGGAATCAATAATTTTCTTATTTCGCTGTTCCAGTCATCATTAAAACTTTTATAATGCCGCATCCCAGATGTGTAATTTGTAGCTGTGTACAGTTCTAGATTACTCATTATTGGCATTGGAACACCAACATGCAGTCAGTCCTGATAATTCTAAGGCATTGAGAGACTCTATAGGATAAGATGTGACTTTCTCAGTGTCCCTAATATTGTCTACTGATAGACATTCAATACGACAACATCCCCCAATACGTCAAACATAATTTATTAGTTTATATGGTTAACTATCTCATTAGTCGGGGCCGAAATCGACTTTTCACACAGGCATTTCTGATTGCCAATATTTATTTGAAGATCAAGATAGACATTTCTTCTCAGGTCAACTGTGTAATAGACAATTTGACGGAAATCACCTCATGATGAAAGAACTTTTGAAATCGGTCCAGTAGCTTCAAGGTTCCCGTTTACGTTGCCGTTCCCGTAGCAATATTGAGAAAACAAATACAGACGCTGTCCTTCTTCAGGCTCAAGTCAAGACTATCTCGGCACCAAAATTCATACAAACAGGTTCAATAGTTTGGGCGGTAGATGGCAACAAAACAAAACAGACATATTGAGTTGATTTCGGATCTATAGTGTTAGTAAGTACTTCCGTTCCCATGGGAATATGGGGATAAATTAAAGTTAATGTTACTTTGAGATAGTGTAGCTTTCTAACGGGGAAATACTTCTTGAAATCAGTTCCGCAGTTTCTAGGTTCCCGTTTACGTTTACTTTCTTGTGGGAGATACAGGGATAACATACATAGCCTATGTCCATCTTCAGGCTCAAGACTATATCTCTGTACCAAAATTCATTTAAATAGGTTTAATAGTTTGGGCGGTTTTTGATAACAAAATAAATAGACAGATAGATTTCATTTCAGACTTATGATATTAATAAAACCTCCCATTCCCGTGGGAATATGGTGACCGTTCCCGTAGGAATAATGGGAATGACTTACAGTTTATGTTACTCAGGGATAGTGTAGCATTCTAAGGGTGGAAAAATTTTTGAAATCGGTGCTGTAGCTTCTAAGTTCCCGTATACGTTCCCATTCCCGTGGGAATATAGGGATAAAATATATAACCTATGTCGTTCCTCAGGCTCTAGACTATGTACAAAATTTCAAAATTTCTTTGTACAAAATTTCATTTAAATCTATTCATTAGTTTGGGCGGGATATGGTAACAGAAAGGCGAACAGACAGAGCTACTTTCGCACTTATTATATCAGTAAGGACTTCCTTTCCCGTAGAAATATGGTGACCGTTTTCGTGGGAATATGTGGATCAGTTGAAGTTAATGTTAATCCGGGATTATTTAGCATTCCAACGGTGGAAGAATTTTTGAAATCGGTGCTGTAGTGTCAAAGAGTGACTTTCACATTTATAATATTAGTAAGGATTGTCTGTTCTTTTGTTAAATTTTGAAAATATCAAAGGAAATTATTTATCCGAAAGCAATTGCTATTTTCATATTTAGCATGAGCAGCTTAACCCTGCGGAAAAAGGGTTAAAATAATGAGCCCCCGCGAAGCGGAAAGTTGTTGCATACGGAAATTAATTGCACATAAGTACCTGCCTAATGAATTTTTATACTTTCACTAGTCTATTTCCTAACATTACAAATTGTAAATGCGTACTTATTTCCATAATTTTTTGGAAATATTGCTTACTTCAACAGTTTTACTTTTTTTCAATTGTCTCAAAATCTATAAGACATAGAAAAAAAATTAGTGTGCAGCGTTCGCTAAAAAATTTATCGAAGCAACTAACTAAATCAATTATTTTTTATTGGCATTTGTAATCATGAGAATCATAATACTCAAAGTGATTTTTTTAATTTTTTTTTTCGTAAATTTTGAATTTGAAGTCAGTTATTTCAAAAACTATAAATTGAAATCACTTCATTTAAAACTTATTATAAAGTATAGATTTCTGGCTTTCATAAAAAGTATAACTTGTATCTGTAAGTTTTCCCGTTGTTCTACAATATTTTTTTTTTAGATTTGAAGTAAATTTTTATAAAATTGCCCCTACCGCCTAAACGGGGGGAGATAGACCCTCCCGTGGTAAAAAATGCTTGTATTGAACCCCTCCACCAAAAACCGTCATTATTTCTTGTTGCCAAAGTTATTGTACTCGTGCCAAATTATAGAACTAAGATTGAACATTTCAGAAATTTAAAAAAAAAAAATTAATATCCTTTAAGTACAAGAAAGCGTCACTATACACCAAATGTGAAACAGATTCCCAAAATCCTGGCCTTTACCAACTCCTTAATAATAGTACGACACACTGCCCCTTACTTATCGTTGCATTCTAAAAAACAAAAAATTTCATTTAAAAGAAAATAAAATGAATAGAATAATAATAATATTCTAATAATAAATAAAAAAAAAAGAATTTATTAGGCAAATTGATAAATATTTCATAATTTAAAATGAATAGATTCATATCATTGATACCACAAATCAATATTTTATAAAAAACTATTTAAATTTATAATCGTAACAAACTTATTTCAGATTTTAATACTAATAAATTTAAAGGAAATCAATGAAGAAATAATAATAAATATTCACGATTATATCCTATTCTAAATGAATTAATTCCTAAAAATAATTTTCCATGTTGTCTATAAGCATATAAATATAAAGTATATGCAGCACTAAAAAAACATCTAAAAATTAATAAACATATTGTAAATATTGATCAGCTTACAATTCTATTTAATAAAGAAATTTCTCCTAATAAATTTAAAGTTGGAGGTGCAGTTGTATTACCAGCACATAATAAAAATCATCATAAAGATATTGAAGGTATAAAATTTAATAATCCTTTATTAATTAATAAACTTCGTCTACCTAATCGTTCATATGTAATATAAGCTACACAAAATAATCCTGAAGAACATAAACCATGAGCAATTATTAAAGTATAAGATCCAGAAATCCCTCAATAAGTTATTGTTATTAATCCTCTTAAATCAATACCTATATGAGCTACGGAAAAATGCAACTAACTAATGTATAAAATAATAAATATATACCTGCTTGTAACCGTTCAGGTTGATATCCTCAACCTAAAATTAATAATAAAGTAGGAATTACACTACACTCAAAAAAAAAGGTAAAAAAGGAGAATATTTATTCTTCTAAAAGTTAAAAATAAAAATAATAATAATAATAATAAATTTAACATAAATAATTTCTTATGATTATTATTTTTATTAATAGCATATCTTGCTATTATTATTAATGAACAAATTCAAAAACTTAATAAAATTATTCCATAAGAAAGTAAATCCATCCCTAAAAAATAAGAAATTAATATTCAATAATTAGTAAAATAATTATTAATAATTAAAAAAAATATAATAATAAATAATATATTTTGAACCATTCAAAATATATTTTTTATAAAACAAATTGGAAACAATAATAATAATAATATAAACAAAATTATTAACATTGTAATATATTAAAAGATTGAAAATAATCATTTCCATATATACGAATTATAGATAATAAAATAGATAAACCTAAAACTCCTTCACAAACTGCAAAAGTTATAAAAATTATACTAAAATAATTTTCATAATTTAATATATTTAAATAAATAAAATAATAAATAAAATAAAGATAGTACAATATATTCTAAACTTTAGAGTATAGATAATAAATTTTTTCGATTAGAAATAAAAATAAAAATACCTATTATTATTAAAAAAAAGGTAACCCTCAATTAATTAATATTATCATTAGTTTTCATAGTTTAAAAAAAACTCTGGTCTTGTAAATCAAAAATAAGAATTATTTCTTTTTAAACTTCAATAAAAAAGATATTTCTTTATCATTAATCTCCAAAATTAATATTTTAATTAAACTATTTCTTGATATTATTCAAATTATTTTATACAGATTAATTATAATATTAAGATTTATATTTATACAAATAAATCATCCTTTAAAAATAGGATTAATATTATTAATTCAAACATTAATAATTTGTAGTGTTACAGGATTAATAACAAAAACTTTTTGATTTTCTTATATTTTATTCTTAATTTTTGTGGGAGGAATACTTGTTTTATTTATTTATGTAACTTCTTTAGCTTCAAATGAAATATACGCCTGATCATGCAGATATGGAACTGTTAAAAACCAAAGAAGACGAACTAACTATAGTTTACAACAGACAGATTGAAATATTCACGGAAAAAACAGACGAGATATCTGATTAAATGAATATAAACGAAATCAATAAACCTAATCCGGCTGATAACTATGGCAAATTAAGTGCAATAATACACAAAGAAATAGGATTATATTAAATTATTTAAGCAATTACATTTATTCTCACATTCTTGCCAACAATAACATTGTTAATCCTTTCATTCTTACTTCTCTTTAGTCAGAAAAAGCTGCATTTTGACAATTTAGCTCATTTCCAAAGTTAGTATCCCAGGTCATATGAACGCGTGCGAACTCCAACCGCTGTTCTCTCTTATGGCGTTGAGTGAAGGCGTTTTTTGTTGCTTTTTTAATTGCAGATGGTCTGCACTTAAAATAGTTCGACGAACAGTTAATGTGCTGGCTGTTACCCCCGCTTTTACCTTTATTTTACTGGTGCAGAGAGCTGAATTTGATGCATTTTTTAAAAATTTTCTCTTATTCTGAGGAGTTAAAGCAGTTTTTGTCCTTCCTTTGAAGTTTTTATCGTATGAATCACTGTTTTTAATAAAATTCATCACAACATGGTCACTTCGGCCTATTTTTGTAGCAATTCTTCTCATTGAAAATTCTTCGGATTGCAACACGTCAATTTTCCTTTTTTTTCTGCAGCTAAAACTTTTTTTTTCCAACAGTTTGGACTGAAATCTGTGGCAAAAACTTTTTTATTGCTTAAACTTTGCACCCAACTGTAATTCAAGTAACAGGTCGCGGCCAACTAACTAATTTTACAGGTGCGTCTAATCATGTGAACAAAAAAAAATTTTACTTTTTCTTGGATCATAGACAAAAGAGAGAAAAAAATGTCCGTTTACTTCCACTCACCTTGGACTTGTTAGTGTTATTTTGTTGAGAATTTAGTAAGCTTTCAAATAAATGCAATTGTTTGACAATTGCTGACCACACTTACACAAAAATTAGGGTTATGTAAATAAAAACTTGTGCGTCTAATTAAGTGAACAGCAGTGTAGCACAGATGAAAGAGATATGATTAAGATAATATTAAATGTTTGGACTGATTTAAGCGATTTTTTAAATATTGTCGATGTAAAAATGTATTACCAATATAATTCTTTAGCTTATTCAATTAAGACTCCAAAACTTAAAGAAACATGTTAACTATTTGAAATTATTCCTGTAATTCATTGCAACCAAATTATAGGGGAGAGTACGATAACTTTGGCGACAAGAACTAATAACGGTTTTTGGTGGAGGGGTTCAATACAAGCATTTTTTACTACGGGAGGGGTGGTCTATCTCCCCCCGTTTAGGCAGTAGGGGCAATTTTATAAAAATTTACTTCAAATCTAAAAAAACATTGTAACATTGTAAGACAACGGGAAAACTTACAAATACAAATTATACTTTCTTTTTATGAAAGCCAGAAATCTGTACTTTATAATTAATTTTAAATGAAGTTGTTTCAATTTATAGTTTTTGAAATAACTGACTTCAAAGTCAAAATTTACGAAAATTTATGTTTCTCATGACTACAAATGCCAATAAAAAAATAATTGATGTAGTTAGTTGCTTCAATAAATTTTTTTTTAATTTGCACTCCAAAGCTTATGAGGAGCCGAAGCAGGGGGTTGCAGGCATCGCACTGCGTGCATCGTAAATCTCATGTATACTTTTTTTCACTCTAAAATGACAGAACAATGTGTTTTCGTTTCTGATGACATGTACTTCATGGCTGTATTTTGACATTTCCTTTTGTTTCAGTGATACCAGATAAGGTTTTTTGGATTTTATTAGGAACTACCTGTGCCCGCGATTTCGTCCGCGTGGAAAAGTGACTTTCGGCAGCATTTTAAATTTTTTAGGCTACTTTTTTTTGCAAATAAGACATATTCATGCGTTTTAGTAAACTATTGTTATATTTTATTTTAGTACATTTTTGCACACGACGTTCTTACTTTTTCCATCTTTTGTCTAATAAAAAGGTTATGCAAGTTTGATACACTCTTTTAAACTAAAGTGACTAATCAGTGGGAACTAAAGAAATACGGGGAATCAATAATTTTCTTATTTCGCTGTTCCAGTCATCATTAAAACTTTTATAATGCCGCATCCCAGATGTGTAATTTGTAGCTGTGTACAGTTCTAGATTACTCATTATTGGCATTGGAACACCAACATGCAGTCAGTCCTGATAATTCTAAGGCATTGAGAGACTCTATAGGATAAGATGTGACTTTCTCAGTGTCCCTAATATTGTCTACTGATAGACATTCAATACGACAACATCCCCCAATACGTCAAACATAATTTATTAGTTTATATGGTTAACTATCTCATTAGTCGGGGCCGAAATCGACTTTTCACACAGGCATTTCTGATTGCCAATATTTATTTGAAGATCAAGATAGACATTTCTTCTCAGGTCAACTGTGTAATAGACAATTTGACGGAAATCACCTCATGATGAAAGAACTTTTGAAATCGGTCCAGTAGCTTCAAGGTTCCCGTTTACGTTGCCGTTCCCGTAGCAATATTGAGAAAACAAATACAGACGCTGTCCTTCTTCAGGCTCAAGTCAAGACTATCTCGGCACCAAAATTCATACAAACAGGTTCAATAGTTTGGGCGGTAGATGGCAACAAAACAAAACAGACATATTGAGTTGATTTCGGATCTATAGTGTTAGTAAGTACTTCCGTTCCCATGGGAATATGGGGATAAATTAAAGTTAATGTTACTTTGAGATAGTGTAGCTTTCTAACGGGGAAATACTTCTTGAAATCAGTTCCGCAGTTTCTAGGTTCCCGTTTACGTTTACTTTCTTGTGGGAGATACAGGGATAACATACATAGCCTATGTCCATCTTCAGGCTCAAGACTATATCTCTGTACCAAAATTCATTTAAATAGGTTTAATAGTTTGGGCGGTTTTTGATAACAAAATAAATAGACAGATAGATTTCATTTCAGACTTATGATATTAATAAAACCTCCCATTCCCGTGGGAATATGGTGACCGTTCCCGTAGGAATAATGGGAATGACTTACAGTTTATGTTACTCAGGGATAGTGTAGCATTCTAAGGGTGGAAAAATTTTTGAAATCGGTGCTGTAGCTTCTAAGTTCCCGTATACGTTCCCATTCCCGTGGGAATATAGGGATAAAATATATAACCTATGTCGTTCCTCAGGCTCTAGACTATGTACAAAATTTCAAAATTTCTTTGTACAAAATTTCATTTAAATCTATTCATTAGTTTGGGCGGGATATGGTAACAGAAAGGCGAACAGACAGAGCTACTTTCGCACTTATTATATCAGTAAGGACTTCCTTTCCCGTAGAAATATGGTGACCGTTTTCGTGGGAATATGTGGATCAGTTGAAGTTAATGTTAATCCGGGATTATTTAGCATTCCAACGGTGGAAGAATTTTTGAAATCGGTGCTGTAGTGTCAAAGAGTGACTTTCACATTTATAATATTAGTAAGGATTGTCTGTTCTTTTGTTAAATTTTGAAAATATCAAAGGAAATTATTTATCCGAAAGCAATTGCTATTTTCATATTTAGCATGAGCAGCTTAACCCTGCGGAAAAAGGGTTAAAATAATGAGCCCCCGCGAAGCGGAAAGTTGTTGCATACGGAAATTAATTGCACATAAGTACCTGCCTAATGAATTTTTATACTTTCACTAGTCTATTTCCTAACATTACAAATTGTAAATGCGTACTTATTTCCATAATTTTTTGGAAATATTGCTTACTTCAACAGTTTTACTTTTTTTCAATTGTCTCAAAATCTATAAGACATAGAAAAAAAATTAGTGTGCAGCGTTCGCTAAAAAATTTATCGAAGCAACTAACTAAATCAATTATTTTTTATTGGCATTTGTAATCATGAGAATCATAATACTCAAAGTGATTTTTTTAATTTTTTTTTTCGTAAATTTTGAATTTGAAGTCAGTTATTTCAAAAACTATAAATTGAAATCACTTCATTTAAAACTTATTATAAAGTATAGATTTCTGGCTTTCATAAAAAGTATAACTTGTATCTGTAAGTTTTCCCGTTGTTCTACAATATTTTTTTTTTAGATTTGAAGTAAATTTTTATAAAATTGCCCCTACCGCCTAAACGGGGGGAGATAGACCCTCCCGTGGTAAAAAATGCTTGTATTGAACCCCTCCACCAAAAACCGTCATTATTTCTTGTTGCCAAAGTTATTGTACTCGTGCCAAATTATAGAACTAAGATTGAACATTTCAGAAATTTAAAAAAAAAAAATTAATATCCTTTAAGTACAAGAAAGCGTCACTATACACCAAATGTGAAACAGATTCCCAAAATCCTGGCCTTTACCAACTCCTTAATAATAGTACGACACACTGCCCCTTACTTATCGTTGCTGGGGACGAGAACATAACTATAGAAGAAAAAGGTCAGCGTATAGTCCTGAATGGGACCTTTCTAATAACAAACGATGGTAAAGTCAATATCAATGGCAAACAACTTTTCACAGCAAAGTCTAAAAATGTGAATCACCTACCAGCACCAAAGCGAACTATTTTGAATGAAGTCGTCTTCGAAGGAAAAATTACACTTCCCCGAATACAAAAATTGCTTATCATCAACAACCAAAAAATAGAATAATTTTCGATTACGCTCGAAAGAAATAAACGGATGTTATATGGCACCATAGCTATACTTGCACTTCTGATTTTTGTGCTGCTATACGTTAAAATAAGGACGAAAGCTGTTAAAATTCCAACAAACAAAGACAGTGCTTCATCAGCGTTAGACGAAGGAATTTTAAAATTACTCGTTACGAACATCATGAACGAGGAAGTCCAGTCTTAAGGATGGGAGCAGTTAATTATAATAATACGTATTATTATAAGTTGGAGTATTGTTATTTAAAAATCAAAAAAGAAAGTTTTTTTTTGACCTTCACTCCATTTATGCGTTTCGCTCAGGTGCAACAATGGGCTCATCAGTTAGATGTTGTTGCACCCTTCTAATACGCAATGTTTCGGTCGATGTTTACCGACACCTTTATAAAGTTTACAGTGCAAACACACTGTTAACTTTATATTTCTAGGGGAATGTGGTTACATTTATGCACCTAAAATATGTTTGCCCGTGGTCTGGCTAATGTTTACATGAAAAAATTTAATAATAAAAGAATTTTATTATTTTTAGTTGGAGTATTGTGATTTTAAAATCAAAATAGAAATTTTTTGTGACCTTCACTCCATATATGCGTTTTTTTTATTTTTAAAGAAAGTTTTTGTGACCTTCACTCCATTTATGCGTTTCGCCCAGGTGCAACAATGGACTCAATAATGTTAGGGCCTAGTCCTAATATAATTATTTTAGGGGACTTTAATCTCCCATATATAAAATGGATTTACTCTGAAAAAGATAAATGTTTACTTCCTTTCAACGTCTCAAATGAATTGGAGTCGAGTTTCAATGATTATATGCTGTCTTTTAATTTAAACCAGATCAACTATGTTTTAAACTTATTAGGACGAATTCTAGACTTAGTTTTTATTAATACTGAAGTTGAAGCAAATTTAGTTAAATCAGAAACTCCAATTTTTGAAAATAGAAAGCATCATTTTGCCTTGCAATTTGATTTAAAATTCTTAAATTTCGATAAGCTAAATTTTGATAAACGTGAGTTTTACTCTGTTCGGGATTTCAGCAAAGCTAATTATGATGAATTGAATAATTTTTTTAACGCCATCGATTGGGATGAAGCTCTTCGTTCTCGTAACTTAAAGGAGTGTTACGATTCTTTCACTGCTGTTATTGAGGAAGCATATAATTTGTTTATTCCATTTAAAGAGAGAAAACTTAAAAATAAGCCTGTCTGGTTCAATAATAGATTACGTAACCTTAAAAATAAACTTTCTAAGGCACATAAAAATTACAGAAGAGATCCTAGTTTGCACCTTCGATATATACGATGTAGAAAAGAATATGAGTCTGCGACAAAAACTGTATATAAAAGCTATATGCGTAATATTGAGAATAATATTAAAAGTGATTCTCGAGCCTTTTGGAAATTTGTTTATTCAAAACGTAAGTCATATGGGATTCCAACTTGCATGAATTACCTTGATCAGTCATCCAATAGTGAGGAAGTTATATGTGATATGTTTGCGTCTTATTTTCAGTCCAACTTTGTTCTAGATCCCGTTCCTCATTCGCACGAAATTCAAAGTGGTGAAACACTAACTAATCTTGGAAGCCTAACTTTGTCAGTGGACCAGGTTTTGATTCAGCTTTCATCTCTGAAGTCTGATTTCAAACTAACCCCTGATAATTTTTGCTCGGCTTTACTTAAGAAGTGTTCCTTAAGTCTTGCGGCTCCACTTACTAAAATTTTCAACCTATCGCTTTCCACTGGTAACTTTTTAGATGACTGGAAATTGTCGATGATAAGTCCAATTTATAAATCAGGTTCAAAACAAGAGGTTACTAATTACAGACCCATTTCAAAACTGAAGTTGATACCGAAAGTTTTTGAAGCGATTGTGAAGAAATGTCTTTATGATGAGGTTAGTTCAAGTATATCAGTAGATCAACATGGTTTTGTTAGTGGTAGGTCAACAGTGACTAATCTAGCCTTGTTTTCTAACTTCTGCATTAGAGGTATCGAACGTGGAAATCAAGTAGACGCTATCTATACAGATTTCTCCAAAGCGTTTGATAGAGTTCAACACGATATTCTGCTAAAAAAACTGAAATTGTTAGGTTTTCACTCTAGCCTACTTATATGGTTTGAAAATTACTTAACCAATCGTAAACAATATGTAAAAATTGGAACGGTTGTTTCAAAAGAAATTTTTAATCACTCAGGTGTTCCTCAAGGGAGTCATTTAGGACCTCTCCTCTTTATATTATTTATAAACGATCTACCACCAAGAATTCGATATTCGGAATGTTTGCTTTTTGCAGATGATCTTAAGATTTTTAGGCCAATTAAGTGTGAATTGGATTGTTATCGACTTCAACGTGATATAGATGAAGTGTCAGCTTGGTGTGTTAAAAATCGATTATTTTTGAATATAGCAAAGTGTAAGAGCATTACCTTTACCAGGTCACCTAATGTTATAGATCATTCATACGTCATTTCTGACATTCAACTTGAATCAGTGGATAGACAAAAAGACCTAGGCGTTATTTTCGATTCAAAGCTATCCTTTAACTTGCATCTGGACTACGTTATTTCTAAGGCTAATAAATTAGTTGGATTCATCATGCGAAACTCAAAAGAATTTCTGGATCCTTACACGATTAAATCTTTATATATTTCACTTGTGAGATCACTTCTTGAGTATGCATGTTGTATAAGTTAAACAAACAGTATTGATTTTATTTAAAAAAAATCTTTTTTTTGGGTTAGAGCACACTGCTCACCTTTATTCAAAGAATCTTTGCTTAAGACTAAATTACAAAATTGAAAATGATTTCTTTATTGCCATTTCTTTATTGCCATAATGTGATAACGCTGCAATACTGTAATACTGCAACCTAATTGAGTAATGCCTTACTTTGCATTTCCCAATAATAATCATTTACCTTTAGTGGATATGCCCCAGACGCATGGTCAGCATTTCCGTTGGCTGTTGTTATTTTTATTCTTGTTAACTCTTCCCCCTTTAGATTTGATTGTCCTCAATCAACTAGAAGTATGGTATGTTGTTGAACCCTAGTTTAGGCGGTTGAACTTCTGGTATTTGGTTACTTTGAGGTAGGTCTGGATTCAAATTTTGAACGATGAGTTTTGTGGTGTTGTTCTTCATGGATTTAAGATAGAGTGTGATTATTGTTAATGTTATGATGAAGGCAATGATCCCAATCATAGTGAAGCGGTGTACTGTAGTTTCTGATTGCAAAAGCTCGATTTGGTTGGTGTTGTTTACATATATGTAATTCGTCCATCATCTCTAATGATAAGAATTTGCGGTACTGCTTTTCTTCGGGAGTTAGTTGAAAGATTGCTGGTAGAATATGGTGATTGGATTCTTCTTTTGACGTGAATATTTGTTCGTTCACTATGATGCTGGTATTATGGAATTTTATTAGAAACGTACCATCTAAGTGTTGTTCTGTGGGTCCTATTGCTATGGATCCGTTGAAACCGTTCAATATAACAATATATATATATTATTTATAACGCTGCAAGTAGCTTTGGTGCTTTTCATAATATTGGGAATGCAAGTGGTATTAGTTATATCTACAATATCTTGAGGTTTGCAGATTGACATAAGATTATATGCTTTACAAATGTTTTTTAAACCATAAGTTTCGTTAACTGATTTTAGGACTGTATTAAATGACAAATCTGTGGCAATAGCTTTTCTTTTTACAGGTTTTAAAATTATTTTTGAGTAATCATTTTTATTTACTAGAGGAATATTGATAATATAAAGTATTGATACTGAGTCACTTAAAATTTTGACTTCTGCGAAGTTTAAAGCGTCTTCTACAGTAGCAAATGGCAAATTTTCTTTAGAGATTGTACTTATAGCTAAATTTATTTCTTGCTTAGATAATATTAGAGAATTGATAATACCAAGTTTAGCCCAATGTATGGCATAATTTAAATTTTCAAGTTCTTCTTTAAATATTTTAATTTTGTATTGGACAGCACTTAATATTTCATTATTATACAATTTGTTCTCTTGTAATAGTTTTCTTATTTCATTGGACATTTCAGTAATGTTATTTATTCTTTCATTATGTAGTGCGTTAATTATAACTTGTTTATTATTATTTTGTAATACATTGTTCATTTTGTCAGTCAGTCTTCATGATCAGGGTTACCTGCTATCCATTTCCAAGCTGTACCTATGAGGTTGATTGATCTTTTCACTTTTCTTGGTTTTAGGTTTTGGATTAAATTTTGAATTTGAATAATTTCATGTTTTAGGTAAGGATAGAGGGAGGTGTTCCTATGGGATAAAATTATTGGGGTGATCTCGTTGAACTTTGACTCATATTGGGTAACGTCAATTACATGAATCAATTTGAAATTTCCGGTTTGAATTCTTGCTTGTCCTGTGTGTATCGCTATGACTTGCGAGTTCGTGAAGTCAAGGATTTGGACTGTTGCTAAGCATTGGCCTAAAGCACACCTGAAATAATGAATATTAATTTCTAATATTACTCTTGTGAACTATTCGACCAGATTCGGTTAAAATTGTGGAATTATTGTTTTCTTTTACTACCTCTTGTTTGTATCTGTTTGTTAGTTTAGATCCTATACGTTTATTATTTTTGACATATATGACTTGGCCTATTTCGTAAGTTTTTATTGGTTGTTTTTTTCTATTGTGGGTTCTATAATCCTGTTCTTGTTTTTCTTTTAATTTTTGGATAGTTTCTTTGCGGGTGCTTTCAAATTGCTCGGGATTTAAACGGGGTATTCGTCCATAGAAAAGTTCTATGGGCTTTTTTCCTGTTGTGGAGTGTATGGTGAAGTTGTATTCGTTTACAGCTCTTTCTAAAAGCTCTTCAAAAGACCGTGAAGGTTCGTCAGTTCTTAGACACCTCATAATTTCGGATAAAGTGGAATGGAAGCGCTCGACTTGGCCATTCACTTCACTTTTGTGTGGTGGTGTTTTGAATATTTTTATTTTGATCGTCTTCCAACAGAGAAGTTATTGATGCTGAATTTAAGGCTTTTTCATTGTCTATCACTACAACTTCGGGAACGCAAAAATAGAAGATAATATCGCGTAGTGGGCGTTTAATATCCTCAATCGAACGAGATGCTATTATTTTGGCTTGGGCAAATTTTGTAAATTTGTCGAGTGCAGTTAAAACAAGATATTTTTCTGTCGAAAAGATATCGATATGCAAGGTATGTCCAGGATAACTAGGAACTGGTGTAGGGCTAAGGAAGGGTTTGTTGGGATGCCTCTCGTATTTGTTTTCTTTACAATTCGTGCAACGCTTTACCAAGGATTTAATTTTTGAAGACATTCTCGGGAAATAAAAGTTCTCCATTAGTTGAATACGGTTCTCTTCGGCATTCCGATGAGCTCGTCGATGTATCTTCAGGATCTTCTCCTCTTGCTCAACGTCACTGGTGAGGTCTTCAACGAGTTTCTGTGTAAACCTAACGCGATAGTCTTTGAAATGCAATGGATAAATGTTTTGGATGCGTCCCATCGTCGTTTCGTCTGTTAGGAGTCCGTTAATGGTATTGGGATTGAGATATCTTTTGAAAATTTCAATAACGTCGCTTTCAGAATGTTCGGGGCGTATAAAAATGTGTCTAGTGTAATTTTCGAACGGGTTTTTAATTTGGTAACTATTTTCATTTCCTATTTCGAGTAAAAGTTGATTGCGGAAGACATTTACAGGTGTTTCTACTGAGGGAATAAGATTTTGTGCTGAGCTATCAGCGCTATGTTCAGTTGGTGTCATTGAATTAACTTCTGTTTGAGGGGGTCTAGATAAGGAGTCAGCAACCACATTTTCCTTTCCTGGTTTATATTTGAGTTCATGGTTGTACTCTTCCAGGATCGCCTTCCATCGTTTCATTTTCGCATTTGTATTTTTATTGCTTAAAGCATATGTGAGTGGTTGGTGATCCGTGAAAATATTAACTTTTCGAGATCCGTAAAGGAAGTTTCTAAGAGAATTAAGCGACCAGATGATGGCAAGCATCTCTTTTTCATTTGTTGCGTAGTTTTCTTCTGATTTACCCAACGTTCTAGATAGGAATGTGATTGGTTTATCTTCTTGAGAGAGGACTGCACCGATTGCGTAGTCCGAAGCGTCAGTTGTGAGCTGGAAACTTTTTTTAAAGTCTGACACGAGAGATTTTTTTAACTTATTAAATGCTTCAACTGCTTCTTCATTCAATTTGATTAGAACTTTTCGAGATATGTTTTTGGACACGTGTCCGTCTTCCCCTCTTAAAAGGGATGTCAAGGGTTTCGCCAATTTTGCGTAGTCCTTAATGAAGCGGCGATAATAGCCTGACATTCCTAAAAAGGATCGCAATTCCTTAAGATTTGTTGGAATTGGTCGGTCGACTATTGCTTGGACTTTCTTAGGATTGGTTTTTATACCATCTTGTCCAATAATAAAGCCTTGAAACTCGATTTCTGTTTTGAAAAATTCGCACTTATCTAGCTGAATTTTCATGTTTGCCTTTTCTAATGTATTGAAAACTTTTTCAAGATTTCGAAAGTGTTCATCTTCAGTTTTCCCGAAAATGACGATGTCGTCAATATAGACGTAACAACATTTTCCGATAAGGTCTCTAAGGATATCGTCTAAACATCTCTGAAAAATAGATGGAGCGATTTTCAGTCCAAATGGGAGGCGAGTAAATTCAAACTTGCCGTTGTTTACCGAAAAAGCAGTTTTTTCTATGTCGGATTTTTTGAGTGGAATTTGGTGAAATCCACTTTTTAAGTCCACTATAGAAAACCATTTGTTTTCACTGAGGTTTGCGAGAATTTCGTGTATCTCGGGAATAGGATATTTGTCGGCAATAGTTAAGGCATTAATTTTTCGGTAATCAATTACCATTCGAAACTTTTTTTCACCTGAGGCGTCCATTTTTTTCGGGACGACCCAAACTGGCGAATTATATGGTGATTTTGATGGTCTTATAATTCCATCTTCTAATAGCTTTTGAATTTCTTTCTCTACTTCGTTTTTTAGTGCCATGGGATAGGGATAAGATTTAGAATAGACTGGATCTCTGGTGGTTGTTCGGATTTCTCCTTGAACAGTAGTTGTGTAGGTAAGCTTCTCATTTGGTTCAGAAAATAAGTTTGGGCATTTGTGAATAATGTTACCTAATTTTATTTGTTGGTCTTTTGACATATGTTCATTTCTAATATCTATATTGTTAACATATTGTGACAGATGCTGTTTGAGTGTAATTAAGATTCTTGAGTTTTGAGGACTAGCTTGTATGGACATATAATTTTTCTTCGTGTTTATAATCGCATTTAGTTGTTTTAGGGTATAATGTCCTATGATACCATCGAATGAGATAAGGCTAGGAAGGATAAAGAATTTAATTTTATCAGTTTGTGGTCCAAATAGTTGGATAAGTGAATGATGAGTTATTTTAACGTTTCCTCCAACGGAGTTAGCGAAAAATTGTTTTTCATTAATAATCGGATTTCTTATGTGACGGGGTTGAATATAATTTTTATTTGACCCTGTATCAACTAAAAATTTAAGAATTTCTCCGCTTCGGGAAATATGTTCAAAAAAGGAAGCGAAGAAGACTTTAGTCTAAAAAAATAAATGTCGTCGATATTTTCGATTTGATAAAGGTTAACGTCTTCATCTTGGTTGTCGATGCTTTTCTTCCATGAATTAAATTCGTGTGTTTGACCTGAAAATTCTCTTAGGCTTTTCACTACATCAGGTATTTTGTCTAAATCACCCAAATTATTACCTACTAGGTTGATAGGTTGATCTACCTCATTATTTATATCTGCTGCAGGGTTCATAATAGAATTAAAGATTTGTCTTCCTTGAGTTTGAAGTGATTCACTTACTAATCTACTAATTAGATTAATCAAATCATTTTGGTTAAGAACCTGAGCCTGAGGAGGGGGTGATGGATTGAGCATAGGTGGCCTGATTAGATTATTCGGGTTTGCCATTTTTTTTTTTTTTTTGTAAGAGAGTAAAATGAATATAAAAAATAAAGTTTTCAAATTATCAAGAAAATAGTGTGGAAACAGACAAAGGTACCCAAGAATTTATGTTTTAAAATTACAAATGGATAAAAATCTATTTCAAAATTTGTTTTAACATACGATTTTAACTTTCACTATACTTGATATAAATTTTTTCTTCAAATAAATTCACTTCTTATTTTAAATAGAATAAATTCAATTTTTCTTCTTACTTTTTCACAATAAAAATTCTTTCACTGACTTGATTATTAATTGATTCATAAAAAAATTCTTTCTTAATTCTCTAATAATTTTTTTTGTTTGAATGATTCAATAACTTACAATAGTAGTATGAATAGTGGTTGATTCATAGTTGCTTGCTGATTAACGAATTTTATTTTCCTTGTGGTTTTTGTTCCTGATCCAAGCGGCTGCATTTACTGCTCCTTTTTGTCCTTTATTGGGTTACTGGGGGGCCTCGTTCTTGGATTTACTTTTATCACTATCACTCTTTACGATGTTTAAATGATTTTAGCACAGGATTTAAAAAAAATAACACGCGAGTTATTGGCAATGGTTAGCCTTTATTAAGCGCGAGTACTTATAGCCCCACGTTGGGCGCCAGTTAAACAAACAGTATTGATTTTATTTAAAAAAAATCTTTTTTTTTGGGTTAGAGCACACTGCTCACCTTTATTCATAGAATCTTTGCTTAAGACTAAATTACAAAATTGAAATTGATTTCTTTATTGCCATTTCTTTATTGCTATAATGTGATAACGCTGCAATACTGCAACCTAATTGAGTAATGCCTTACTTTGCATTTCCCAATAATAATCATTTACCTTTAGTGGAAATGCCCCAGACGCATGGTCAGCATTTCCGTTGGCTGTTGTTATTTTTATTCTTGTTAACTTATATGTACGTGTATCACACAGTTGCTGTACATTTTGCTGATCTGCACGACACTCCCGAAAGAATGTTGGAAAAACAGTGCATAAATGTAATTTTCTCCTGGAAGGAATCCCGAGCTTATTTGTACTGCCGTTTAAGACGTTTGTTGTGGGAAGGCTCAATGACAAAATCAATTCTGAATGCACTAGACAATTTGTCAGTTGGGCAAGCGAAACAAATGCTTAGAAGGTGGTTGGTCGAAGAGAATGGAGTTACAGAGGTATGTTTTTTTTTTTGTTTTTGTATACAATCTTACAATTAAACTTCGATCCAGATAGGTCAATGTTTGGGATAGTAACGAAAAAATGGTCGACCGTCTCTAGAAACATCAACGCCGTTAACCAAGATGCTATAATATCAAATATACAAAATTTTCTGCAGGTAAATAAACAAAGAGCTTGCTGATGTTACAAAACTTACATGCAAATAAAAATTCTAGGATTATCCGGAGGTAACACTAAATACAGTTGTTGACCTTTGTCAGAATCTTACACCCGTGAATCGTGGCATAGTCTTTCGAACCCTAGCGCAGTTGGAACTTAAAGAAAACAAAACCAATACTGAATGACCTGCTTTGAAATTATGTGATTCCATCATTAAATTAATCAAGGATTTCTTCATAACATGCAAATTGTAAATATAAACAAACTCAAAAAATGGGTTCACACTTTCGAAACTTCTTTAAATTGTATTAAAGTTTTTATTTAAACATTAACATTTAGTACAACTAAATGAATTATTATTATTCTTTGTTATACATTTAGAATGCAGTCCGCACTGTTGCTTGTTTATTGATTTACTAAAAACAAAAATCGCTTATACTACCTAAATAATAATAATATTGTTTGTTTCAAAAAGTATACAGACACACATACGTTTATTGAACACTAGCTGTGCCCGCGACTTCGTCCGCGTGGAATAGTGACTTGCAGCAGCATTTTTAACTTTTTAGGAAATAAAACTTCTAGCCTTAAAAATGGCGGTATTTCCAAAAAAAAAAAATTCAACCCCTATTTCAACACCTTGTAGCCCTGTTAAAAATACTTTTGAGACCGTAGTTTTTGAATTCCCATTTCCGTTCCCGTGGGAATATAAGGATAGATATATAGCCTTTATCCTTCCGCATGTTCTAGACCATCTCTGTAGCTAATTTAATAAAATCTGTTTAGCAGTTTTAACGGGAGACATACGAAAAACATACCGACATAGCTACATTCGCACTTTGAATATTAGTAAAGACTCCCGTTCCCGTGGGAATATGGTGACCGTTTTCGTGGGAATATGTGGATAAGTTAAAGTTAATGTTACTCCGGGATTATGGAGCATTCCAACGGTGGAAGAATTTTTGAAATCGGTGCTGTAGTGTAAAAGTTCCCGTATACGTTCCTGCTCCCGTGGGAATATAGGGAACCGTAGGAATATGGGGATGAATTAGTTTTTATGTTACTCGGGGATAGTGTAGCATTCTAACGGTGAAAGAATTTTTGAAATCAGTGCTGTAGTGTCAAAGTTCTCGTATACGTTCCTGCTCCCGTGGGAGTATAGGGAACCGTAGGAATATGGGGATGAATTAGTTTTTATGTTACTCGGGGATAGTGTAGCATTCTAACGGTGAAAGAATTTTTGAAATCGGTGCTGTAGTGTCAAAGTTCCCGTATACGTTCCTGCTGCCGTGGGAATATAGGGAACCTTAGGAATATGGAGATGAATTAGTTTTTATGTTACTCGGGGATAATGAAGCATTCTAAGAGTGGAAAAATTTTTGAAATCGGTGTTGTAGTTTCTAAGTTCCCGTATACGTTCCCGTGGGAATTTAGGGATAAATTGTAGCCTATGTGTTATTCTGATGTATAAGCTATATTATTGGAAAGTTTAAGTGAAATCTATTCAGTAGTTTTTGCGTGAAAGAGGAACAAACATACATCCACACATACAAACTTTCACGTTTATAATATTAGTAGGATTTTAGATGAGTCAAATATTTTAAATAACGAATAATCGAACAGTCGATTGCACACAATGTAAATCTTTTTGTAATAAATTTGTATTGATGGATACACATTGAAAAAAAAATCTATTTAAAGCAATGCATCTTCTTCTTCTTCTTCTTCTTTCCATTTCCGGCGTTACGAGTAGTGATCTTGAAGCGATCACAACTCTCCCACTTTTCTGCTTCCCACTAGTCATCCGCCTGTGGGGTACGCCGATTTAAAGCAATGCATATTAACAAAATATTTCGAAATTTGATTTTATTAGTTTAATTTTCAATGTGATGTTACAGAGAACTTTGCCAGTTCAATATCGACCTTCTCCAATCAGAGAGATTCTCCAATCTCATTACATCATCATAGTTGAAGTCTGCCTTGTATGCCAAAAATTGTATTGCTATCTGGCATGGACTCAAGCCGATAAGAACTATCGGCATGCGACAATCACCAAACAACTATTTTGGAAGCATGGAACAGGAAGTATCGTTTGCAAGCGATGCTATCGGAAACGCTGGTAGCATGTTTATAGCATTTGCGTTCTACCATTGTCCCTTGCGTATGTTCAACGCGATTTTAGTTTCTCAAAGCAACATATTTGAAAATCTTTCAACAAATGCACTCAGATAATTTCCACTATCCGTGCACAGAGGATTATTATGAGGAGAAATTTCTTTCTCGTCCAAATACAGTGCTTCTCATGAACCACCTGAATTCAAATTTGAGGATGATGGTAGTTGTGGAGATTCGGACACTGAAGGACCTTAGACTGAAGAAAAGGAACCTACAGTAGTCGAATGTGATATTTATTTTATAAAACAATGAAATTCAATCATTTTATTTATTTTATGTCTTTATTTGTGTCTTTTTAACTAAAATAAAAAAAATAAATAGGGTGGTGCTACAGAGCGAGGAGCCCCTGGGCCTAGCGCGTTTCTCACAACCATGCCTTGTGAGGGAATGGAGGGGACCTACAATTTTATGCCGGATCCGAACGGCAAATTTAGAAAGCGCTTTTCATGGCATGAATTTACTAACGGAGGACTTGCCAATTCCTCGCGAAAGGCGATACCCGGGAAAAAACTTTTTTTTTTTGCCTCTGCTGGGATCTTCTCTTCGTCTTTTTAACTAACTGTATAAAAAAAAAATTTCACCAAAGTATTGACCAGAGAAGTTAAGCCACGCTATATTTGTAGAGGAATGTTTTTGGCTGTGGATTCAAAGTTTTTGTTGACACCTTCTCACCACGACGGACCGACGAACGGCTTAGTAGCACAGCTTTCCAGGCTCATAGATACCATGTGCAAGCAATTATGGAAGTCCATCACAAATGCTCTAAGTGCCTACAGACGCTGACGCATCTTACTCTTTCCAGAAGCAATCCCACCGGTAAGGCGATTATGCAAAGCTCCGCCGGAAGATTAGGACTAAGCTGAAAGTAGTTTAGGACTTTGCTTATAGACAAATTATGCAACAAAAGTCTTGCCTGTAATAGCCTCTTTTGGTTTGACACGTGTTCCAAAAAGGTCTATCCTGGTATTGGATGGACTTATTTTAAGTTCTTTAACTCCGCCGTCAATAAAGTCTTCCACCAGTTCAATTCAGAAAACATCCAATTGCTTTAAACCCTTTGCTGCTCGTACATCTTTGACCTTGATTCCAAAGCAACACGAAGAGTCTCTGCTCTTACGACAATCATGTCCATATCAGGGTCCGTTTGTGTTGGATCGAATGGATCTGAAATGGGAACAACTTTGTATTTCAATCAATTTCCAAAAGAAACTTTTTAACTCATCGATTCTCTGCTTAACTGTTAGGATAGGTTCAAGAAGTCTAAAGGAAACATTGTTGCTAAGGAATATATGGTGTATAATTTTCTCACTTACTTTTGAGCATATTTTGGTCTGTAACTCCAACCTCCAACTTCTTGCAAGCTCTTAAGACTGCCGCAGTCAAAAAGATCTTATGTCCGACATGAATACGATCGAATGTCCCACCCAGCACGACTGTATAGCAAACTTTTGTTTTTTGATCATAGTTTTAGTACTCGCCAATGTCAGAAGTGGCATCATCTTCTAAGAATATCGTTTCACTGGGAATGTTAAAGTTAGCTCGGAGGGTGTCACAGATTTCTGGAAACTGTCCATCAGAAAAAGCATGTCGATATTCTTCTTATGTGCTTTACACAACTGTGTCTTGAGAGGTGTTATGAAGACTTTCAAATTAATTTGTGGTGTACCAGTAAGTCCCTCAGAGGAAATGCGCGAAATTACTTTTGTCCATGATGGAGCTGGATTTATCCTTGTTAGTGGGATATGCAATTGGATGTACACATTGCTTACGTACTTTTGTATAGAAACTTTCAAAAGGTTCTCTTCGTCTGCGGATTCCAACAACACGTTATCCGACTTGAGATCCCGATGAATTATACCCTAATAATGCAAATACTTCAGTACATGGCATATCTGATAGAAGAACAGCTTACGGCCCCGACCCATAGAATACGTTGCGCCCGTTCGCTGCCGGATTCAACTGACAGCTCGATTAAGTACACACGTTCTTATGAGAGGTGACCCATAAGCATCGGTAGTCCGGCAGAACTGATGACATTAGGTGTCAAAACCAATTTGAAATTTTCTCTTCAGCTAGTGATGGAATAAGTAAAACCGATACCTCAGAGATATGACTCATTTTTAGTTCCTGCTGCTACTAAAATAACAATTGAGGTAGCATTTTCGATCGGATTCTAGTACAAAAATGAATTATATTGCCGAAAAATACATAAAATATCCATTTTTATTTTTCGAGTTCGAGATTTGAGAAATAAATTCACCACTAATGACAAAGTACACATTGCTAGATTTGTTAAAGCAACAAATCGACAAAAAAATTACATTATTCAACCAATCGACCACAAATCAATACCGACAAATTTTTTTGGCAAGGAAGGAGAACAAGAAAAAAATCGCTTTACTTGCACGAATTCTCGGTGCCCTGACATAAGGCCATACGACATAAGGCCATATTCGAACACATGGCACTATGACGCTTTCAATTGTGACTTAAGGCCATATTCGAAAATATGGTCTAATGACGCTTTGTCAAAGGGCCGTAAAGCCATATTTTTTTTCTCCAACTGACCTCAGATATAGAAATTAAAAGACTACACAACACACGAGCCTTTTTAGACAAGGAGAACTTGGGAAAAGATGGACCTACTGCTAATCTAGCACCAAACCCCTGCAAGGTACGAGCGAAAAACTGACCTTAAACAATACAGACTTCACAACACATGAGCCTTTTTGGATAGGCAGGGCTTGGGAAAGGATGCGCCAACTGCAAATCCAGCACCGAACTCTCTCCCTTTCAAAACAAGGGTGTTAAGACCTCGATGGGACCACCTGCTCCTTACGTTGATAAAATTCTGCCGAAGAAAGGGCTAACCCCATCGAAGGCTGGTGAAAGAACCACCACTGACACAGGACATAACACAAATGACGAGCCGACTGACCATAAAGTACGGAAAAACAGCAGAACTTCTGACCCAGGAATGGGAAACGAAGCCTCTGTTGAGGATTTGGAGGAGCGGAGGTGTGAGGGTAGCGTAGAAGGCCATAGCCCTCCGCAAGACCTAAACGTAACTGCGGAATCCAGCCCCAAAAAACCTGCATACAACAAAACTACACAGTCTGGGACAGTCTGGCCACTGTCATCGACAAAAATGCCGGGCAACGAAAAGCGAGGGTCCTCAACAAAGACGAACTTCAACTGAGACAGCGAAAGGACCATCAGGCGCCTATCCAAAAAGAACTCCGACTCCTTAACGGAAAAGTCGAAAAAATGCTCTGGTGAAGTCCGAACAAAGACTACGTACAATGACGCCAACAGACAAGACAAAACGAACAGTACAAGACCCAACCGACAAAAAACTAGCCGGCTGTGGAGTAAACACCGGAACTGGTAAGGTGGTCTTCTTGCCCCTAATCGATACCGCTGTGCCGAGCTGCTCGAAAAGAGTGAGAAAAGCCAGCTCCTCCCCGAACAACACCTCTCCCAACAGGGTGACTAAGAGGATGAAGACCTCCTCAGTTCCTGCTGCAAAGGGCCACCTAGTCGTAATCGTCAACTTTGGGAAACCCGAGCGATAACTGAGCGAAGACGAGTGGCAGTTGCTTGATCTAAGGATCCTGGAAGAGGTAAATGAGGTGATCGTCAAGAGTAGGGAACCACCACTCTTCGGGGACCTCACTACCATCCACGGTTTCAAGCTAATGAACTGCTAATGAATCCAATGCAAACTCAGGCTGATAGCTAGGATCAAAAAACAGGTTAGTAAGGCATTGTATAAAAAACAAAATATGCAATGGAATTGAAGTTTATACAAATCAATCTCCACCATAGTAAAGCCTCTGCCAACCTGCCACCTGGTCCACCTCATGGAGAGTAAACAAGTCGATGTGGCCCTTATACAAGAACCTTGGGTCACAAAAGCAAAAATTAAGGGCCTACACCAAAGAACTCACGCTGTACAAATCAAATTTTGTCAGCCCGAACAGTTACCTCAGAACATGGGTAGTAGCTAGAAAACAGTTAAATCATTTTTAACTTATATGTAGCACAGATATGATTATTGGCTGCGGCTCTAACGCACATCATGTGCAATGGCCAATGGGGAAGCACCGACACAAATTCTAGGGGAAACAAATTTGTTTGAATTCATTATTAGAAACAATCTTTTGGTTATCAATATAGGTAATACACCCACTTTTGTTACAAAAATCGTAGAGAAGTACTTGATATTACCCTCACAAACAACTCGGACACCTGTCCAGTAAAGCAATGAAAAGTACTAGAAGAAATTTCTTTCTCAGACCATCGTCTGATAAATTTTATCATTCCCACTTCGGATCGCCCAATCAAAGCCTTTCGTATTAATAGACGAACGGATTTGGCTACCATTAGCAGGGAGGTAGACGATAATATAGATTCCCTCAATACAAATAGGAACATTGAGCCGCAAAGCCTTGATTAGTTGACTGCAGAACTCACAGTTCAGTTCAGTTCAGTTCTGTTTATTTTTATTGAGTCTTAAATTCACAAGTTTACTATTTGATTAAAATTTTTTTTTTTTTTGCGACTTAAGAGGTATGTCTGGCTGAAAGTGTGTATTTATAACAAGATTTATATATCTTGCTTTTTTTTCAGTAACAATAAGTTTGTTTCTTACATTCTGTATGTGCAGAACTAACAGGGATTCTAAGGAACGCCCTGGATAAAAGCTGTCCTCTGGTCACAACGGTCAAAAAGAACAAGAAACCAATCTGGTGGAATAATGAGCAACATTAGGAAAGAAACTAGAAGACTTTTCAATGCTGCCAAACGCACCGGCTCCGAAAATGACTGGGAGCATTACAAATCCAGCCAAAGGAAATTCAAAACCGAAACTCAACGAACAAAACGCTGCTCATGGAAAAATTTGTGCAGTGAAATTGAGTGCACGAGTAAATCGGCCAGACTACGGAAAATCCTCTCCAAAGTGACCATACCTCTTGGTTCTCTGAGGAGACCGGATAATCACTGGACCGAATCCCCAGTCGAGAGTCTGCAACATCTGTTCGATTCGCACTTTCCTGGATGCAGCCGTACCGAGAATAGTGAAGTAGAGACCACAAATTACTCTTGACAAGAAATCCCGTCAGAAATTATAACAAAGCAGCGGAAAAGTCATTCCACATCTCAAGAACATTTTTGAGAAAAGCCTCAAATGGGGTTATATTCCCAAAATATGGCGGGAAGTTAAAGTCGTCTTCATACCAAAAGCAGGCAGTCCCAACCATACCGAAGCAAAAGACTTCAGACCTATAAGTCTGACCTCCATTATACTGAAAACGTTTGAACGGTTACTTGATTTACATATCCGTAGCTTTCTGAAACCAGAAGTTATATTTACCTTTCAACATGTTTACACAAAAGGACAAAGTGTAGAAATAGCACTACGCTGTGTAGCAAGAACTATAGAGAAAACGCTGCAAGATAAAGAATACACACTGTCAGCTTTCCTGGACATTAACCCTAGAAAGATAATTTACGTCTCACAGATGTAACGCGCGCAAAAAAGTGCATAATTCTTTTAACTCTAAGCCGCATCGGGTTGACTGCTTAAATATGCTCAGCCGGTGGACGGAGCTCACCTATAACGGTCGTGGCGCGACGGTAAGAACATATTGTTACAAGTTAATAGCTATGTCATACTTTTGATTGATTGATTATCTTTTATGTAATTTTTGTGAGATATTCTTGTATGCAAAAAGGTCGTTTGCGGCGTAAATATAAAAGATGTTTGTCATTTTTGCACTAAATGTAATCGTATGCTATTCAAAGCTACTAAGACTTATTAGTAGACTCATTTTCAATCAAAAAATGTTTATAAGGCAATCTTTAAGCATGAAAGTCAACTTTTGTGGTCCTTTAAATTTTTTTTTTTGAATACATATTATTTTTTTTGAAATGATGTTTACTCTCTTTTAATATGAAGTACATAAATAGAGCGAAACATTAACATTAAAGAAAAGGTCATGGATTTCATTTAATACACTAAAAAAGTTACATACATACGTCTCTGAGACGTATGTTTAGCTTTTACGTCATAAAAAATAAGATTATCTTTCTAGGGTTAAAGGTGCATTCAACAATGTAGGTGCGAAAAGTGCAATAAAGAAAGCCCTAATTGATCTAGAAGTAGAAGAAGCAATCAAAAATTGGATCATGTGTAGTGTTTGCTGCCAAAACGTCAGATCCACAGCGAACTAGGAGATGCAAACTCGAAGAAGTGTGTGTCACGAGGAACCTCACAAGGAGGTATCCTCTCACCTGGTCATGAATGAGATCCTTGTAACTCTCAAACATGATGGCGTGAAAGTGGTTGTCTATGTTGATGACCTAGCTCTTCTGGCGACGGGGAAATTCCCTACCACTATTAGCGCACAATTGAATACTACACTAACCAAGGTCTGCGCTTGGCCAAAAAGATGCGGCCTTGCAGTTAACCCCCTCAAAACAGATTGGGCACTCTTCACAAATACAAGAAAACAACCTACTTTTGAGTTGCCAAGACTTAATAGAACCGTACTTAAGATCTCTGATCAAGCCAGATACTTGGGAGTTATCTTAGACAAAAAACTGAACTGGGGTCCCAATATACGAGAAAGACACAACAAATCTATGATAGCACTGTGTTCGTGTAACAGAATTTGGTCAAAAACTGGGGACCAAATCCCAAAATCATCATTGTGAATGTTTACTGCCATTGTTAGACATATTCAATCTAATGGCAATTTGGTCTGGTGGAAGGCGCTGGAAAAATCCACGCATTTAAAAACCCTAACCAAAGTACAAAGATCAGCCTGTATTTGCATAACTGGTGCAATGAGAACTATACCAACCGCGAGTTTGGAAGTAATCTTCAATCTCACACCCCTTGATCATTATGTTCAAGAAACGGCAGCAAACAGCGCACTTAGACTAAATCAGTATAATGTCTATAAAACCAGCCAAACAGGACACGCTGAGATTTTATCACGATACGTAGACAACAATATCTGCACGGATTACATAACTCCATACCTGGATTTTAAAAAATCCTTCTCAACCAGCTTCTTCAATAGACAGGATTGGGAGAATGAAACACCTCACACGAACGAAACGTCAATATCAATTTATACCCACGGCTCGAAAATGGATGTTGGAACAGGTGCAGGTTTCTTTTCAGAATTGATAGCCAAGCAGCAATAGAAGCTATTCCTGCCACTCTTGTCAAATCAAAGCTTGTTTCTTGCTGTCGCGAAGAGCTAAAGTTTCTTGGCACACAGCATAGCGTTAGACTCTGCTGGGTTCCTGGTCACAGTGGTATAACGGGAAACGAAAAAGCGGACGAACTATAGAGAAAAGGATCAGCTCGTGACCCTTCTCTCATTGATCAATCAATCAGGGCCCCACCCTGTGAAATTAAGCAGATCAATGATAACAAAATAATGCGAAAATCCAATGGTGGGAATGCCTAGATTCCTGTGTTATTTCCAGGAAACTATGGCCGAAATACGATAAGAACGAATCTGAAAAGCTACTATCATTGAATAGGCCTTCATTACGACTTATCAGTATCATAACTGGACTTAACCTAGTAGGTTACCACAAAAAGAAAATGGATCTTTGCACCAATGAGGTGTGCAGAGGATGCAATGACGAAGATGAACATGAGAATACCACTCACTTCCTTTGTCACTGCCCAGCAATCTGCCACAACAGGAAAAAAAATTCTAGGCAATTACTTTTTCAATGAACTAGAAGTATTATCAGATATTCCAAGCAAACAGCCTGTTGAACTTCATTTAGGCCACTAAATGGTGAAAAACTGACCAAACATAAACTCATAGGTTTCTAGTTCGTTACAATACTCCAGGGTATCCCAATGGATCTACATTGATCTAAGTGTGACGGAAATAAGATCAACCGTCAGCCCATTCTACTTAACCCAACCTAACCTTACCTAACTACCCTACTAGCAAACTCGCAGCCACCTGCACACACTGCATTGATAAGAAAAATTGAAATCAAACTAACTGTTTGCAAGCTGTGACTGCGAGAGTGGTGGAGGGCAGGTGATGAAACAGGCAAGTACCGCCTTTTGTGTATGGTACATAACAAAATGTGTTGAAGCATAACATCTTTTCACAAAGACATTATACATATCTATATTGTAATTTAAATTTGTAAATTGATAACTTTGTTTTTATATTTGAATCTGGCGCTCAAATTATACCAATAGCCATATTTTCTGGATTTTGAATTCGCTCTAAATATTAATTTATAGTCAAGTGAATTTTCTGTACAAATAGAAGAGAAATCGAGAAAACACACCATTGTATTGTATTGTACCAACCCTCACGGGCAAATCATTGCGTTTTCTTTCGTCGTATCATTTCTTTGTCGTAATTCGCAACCGCTGACAATCAGTCAGCGCATCAACCAAGATCTTCCCATCCCTTTGCTAAACAGGGAATTAATAGAGATCCCAGTGCCCTATTTCACCAACTCACAAATTTGTAATTACAAGCGTTTTTTAACAAATTTTGTGAGTTTTTGTAAAAATGTTGCTTCACCAAACTTTGTTAATTACAATATTATAGTTGTATTTTACAAGCGGAAATTTGTGGAAGAACTTCCTTTTCGGTTTCACCAACACAAAATTAAAGTTGTACTTTACAAGTAACAAACTTGTTAATATAACACTAATTTGTGAGTTTTCATTTCACCAACGAAAATAGACTTACAAAATTTGTTAGGTTTGTAAGAATATTCTACAGGTGAAGGTAGACGTGTAATTTTCGCTACAATTTTGTAATTCCTTACTTTCATAGCAAAAATGTCTTTGCGACGAAGGCATAGCAGCAGCGATAGCAGCCAAAGTGATGATATTATGATAGTGAAAAAAAAAAATTTATCGGCCTTGTATAAACTATGATATACATACTTGAGTTATTTCATTTTAATGAAAAATTTCGACTCAGTCGATGCAAGGCAGAGGAAATAATTTTAATTATTGGACCGCAAATAGTCCACTTCAGTGAAAAAAAAACTGTGCTTTAACACCACGGAAGCAGTTTCTAACAGCTTTGCGTTGGCTAGGGAATGGAGGACAGTACCATGGAGTTGCCGACATGCATGGGATATCTAAGTCAACAGTTTGCAGATGCGTACATAGAGTTTGCACCGCAGTCGTCAGTTTGATGTTCGAAAACGTTATATGCTGGCCTAACGAACATCGATATTTCCTGTCTTTTTTGATGAGAAGCGCTTGAGACAGCAAGGAACTAAAAATGTTTTCCATTCTTTTACTTTGTGTGAATGTGTCAAGTTATCGGAAAACTTTCCGAACAATATATCTTTTTGTCTCTTATCAAAGAAACTGCAAATATTATATTTTCCTCGTTCATTTTGATGTCTACGCAGTACAATGTTCTACAATATTGTGAAAAAACTGTTATAAAAAACAAGTTATCCTTGATGCCGGTGCAACAGGAATTTTGAACACTTGTGACCTACAATTTATTTTTCTACAACTTTACTAGAATCGATCACAAGTTTGTGAAATAAGATCTTGCAATTGGTGAAACAAAAAACGGGTTTACAAATTTGTAATTGTAGATTACAAGTACAAATTTGTGGTTGTAACTTTCATTTTGGTGAAATAGGGCACAGGTTGACGGTCAAGCTTTTTCTTGACCGTACCAAATGTTAGATCCACAAGCACTGCACTGACGCTGATTTGCTCTTTTTTCCAAATATTTATTTGCTCGTCACGCACGGGAAAATTATCTTTTTATTTTTGTTAGATTTTATTAATTGATTGAGTATTTAGGTGGGGGCGAAAATGCGTTGAACAAAATGCGGACACTTGACACGGCGGCGGCGGCGGCCGGCGGTGGCGCGGCGCTAGCAGATTGGCAAATATGTATAGTATATCCGATATTGACTTGTGTTTAAACTGAGCAGTTTTTAAAACTACTGTTTTGAAGTAAGCGTCTTGGCTTGTTTGCATTATGAGAGCTAATTTTTCTAGTTACATAATATATTATATTCATATAATGAAATAAGGTTTAATATGTTAATAATGTTAAGTCTAGAAGCGATATGAGCATGATAGTATTGATAATTGATGAATGATTATACAGGGTGTTTTGCATAAGATGTGACAAAAGCTTAGGACGAATAGGTTTGGTCAAGACAAGAAAGTAATCGTACTGGACTGGAGGTCTATATCCCTTCATTTAGGCGGGACCGGCAGTTTGATAAAAAATCGACTTAAGTTTCTAAAAAAAACTGTTTAAAATCAGCAGAACCGTCAACTACAAGAAGCGCTGAAAAAAATAGATTTAAGATTTATTAAAGCAACATCTTAGACACTCTCTTTCAAGTCTTGACTTGTAAGTTTTCTATTTATTGTACAACTGTAATTTTTCTGATCAATTTTGGCGTAGAAAAGAGGACAAAGTTGACACTTTGGACTTTGGGTGGCGCTTTAAAATAAAGGTGTAGACAAATTAGTTTTTAAATTTTTTGCTACTTTGATTCTACGCAGGAATGGTTTTGTCATCGAGAGCAAACTAGGCATTTCTAAAGGTTTTTTTTGCCTTGAATTTTGCTCTGCCAGATCATGCTTTCGAGATGTAAAGCCTTCAAAATCAAGAAAAACCAGTCTTAGCTACTTTTGATCGTATGTTTTAACTTTTAACGTACAAAAAATTTTTACCTGAAAACGAACCATTGCTTTTCAATAGTTTAATATGCGCTGAATGCAAATTTGGCTAAAAATGCTTCCACTACATCAAATTTTATTTTATTTTATTTTATCAAATTACTGAGATCCTTAGCTTCAAAAGTTGCAATTCATGGCCGTGCATTATTTTGAAGCCTAGGTAGAGTCTCGAAAAGAAATTTGAATAAGATAACACATTCTTTAAAGTTCTTAGTGTGCTTAATTCAAATAAAGTCACAGAATTGCTCTATCACACCAGGTTTTTGAGATTATGGCAAGAAGGTGAAGACATCAATGCTTTACTCTTTGAAAACTTGGCGTTGTAGAGCGATTCTCTGACTAGATTCGAACTCACCTTAACGAGAAAAATTTAATTTTTTCTAGATACTCCTAGGTGATGTTTTTGCTAAGGCGACGAACTGCGAATGTAAAGAAACTCCAAGCGTCTTTTTTATGTTAAATTTGGCTGTGAGTCATACTAATAGTAATATATGGAATAAAGTTACGCTAGTAAATTCTTATACTTTTTTAGCCGCGTAAAATGGTTCAATGGTAAAAATTTGAAATTTTTCAGTAGGTACTTTACTACAAAATACATGTATCTAAAGATATAACAAGAACACTGATTTCTCACCCATTTGGCAAATTGTGTTAATCGACTTATCTCTGTTTATAAAATTTTTAATGTTTTTGTTTTTAAAGATGCAGGGAAAACTACAGGTTCACAAGTATATTTTGACTATAACTAATATTACACCGCGAAAACCCATCGAGACCTAGAAAGTTCTCATCGCTTAGTATATTTTTGATTGTAAAAAGGATTCAAGCATTCAAGTATATTCTTTACTTGCATCTATTCAAGTCATAGCCTTTGCCAACGTATGTCTGAAAACACTTAGTAATGATAATCAGTTTTTCTTTAGAAGTTCAAAGTAATTGGTAAGCGAGAAATAAATTAGCCGACAAAGGTAATTTACGGTTCGCGATATGAGAAGCTATTTAATTTCCACAAACTGATATTGAAGTGTCATGGTAGCAATAAGCGCTAGCGGGAAAAAACTATAAGAAAAATTTTGAAAAAGAATTGTTGTTTTAAGTAATGTCTTTTCGTTCATAATTTGCACCTTGAAAGGCGTTATATGGTTTTTTTAAGACGACAAGGTATGTTTAGCAATCCAAAGTCCAAATTTTCCAGACGAACATTTACCTTGTCGCGGGTAGTGAGGGGCTTAAGTAGCTTGCTTGAACCGTATTCTGAAATATTTAGAAATATTCTTCGACAATGGGACGCAGCTTAGAGGGGCTTATAAGGGCAATTTAGATGAAAATACGAAAACGAAAGAGCTGGAGATGCAGTTTAAATTAATTTTCACGCCCCCGTTGTCACCCCACTTAGGACGGAGCTAGGAGCGCTTAATACGCTCAATGAAACAGACGTTAACGAAAACTTCAACAGCTTATAACCCAAGTAATAAGCTTTTAGTTAGTATGATGGCGGAAGTTGAAAATATTATTAACACCAGACCACTCACCAACGTCACCATGGACCATGATGGCGATGAAACTCTAACACCTATAACTACTTTCTTAAAGGCTCTTCCCGGTTCCAGTGGCTTAAAAATAAGAGCAGATATGATAAATTATAATAGATGGGGAAGCACTCACGAGAAACTGGATTATTTCCGAAAAAATATGCAGATTTTGGGAAAGATGGGCTAGGGAGTTGTCGCCATTCTCATTCACTAAGGCTAGGTGTCCCTTGCATTTTTCGTTAAAATTTAAAAGGTTCGTTGACTTATTGCTTCATAACTTTTGCAATTTTCTTGATAATTTGATGAAACAAAATGTCTTATAAAGATGACACAAACGTTTGTGTATCATTCAAATGCTGAAATTTATTTTGTAACAGGGACCGGAAGCTGTTTTTTTTTTTGCTGAAAATTTCGATTTGTTCACTATTTTGGTCGGGGCAGCCTTATTTATGAACTTTTTATTTTTTTCTTTTTCGTTTTATAGCTAGAAAATATATATACAACTAACCTCCGAGCGTTTTTTTTTTTTTCAAATTTTGTCTCCTCATATGAAAAAAATTTTTCTCAATTTGTTGTAATTTTTCAGTTTTTAGCATACTCTTTATGGTAATAACTTTGCAGTTTACTAATATTTTTTCATGAAATAAAAAGGAAATAGTAGATAGATATCAGACGCATCTTACTTAATAATAATTTGAAGTGTTTTTTTAAGCAGGTGTTATGATGATGTTGGTGAAACTACCTTTTTTCAGCTTATAAATGATGGGGCAAGGCGTGGTGGTTTTCAAGTACATATACAGGGTGATTTGCATAAAGGTGTGACAAAAAAAAAGGTGTGTAGGTTGGACTTAGACAAGCAAAAAATCGTATGGGAGGGGGGGTTTATTTTAACCCGTTTAGGCGGGAGGGGCAATTTAAGAAAAATTCACTTATTATTATTATTTATTTCATTATTAATTATTTAAAATTAATTATTTAAAAATAACGGTAATATACCTACAGAGTCGTGCTATAACATTTTGAAAAGCCAAAAACCTATACATTAATTTTAAATTTTAAAATAAGTTTTTCATATAAATAGTTTTTGAAATATTAATTTTCAAAGTCAAAAAAACATAATTTTTTTTTCAAATCATTTTTTTTCAAAATTTTACGTAATTAAGTAGGTTTTTTTTCATTGGATTCTCAAGTGAATAAACGAAATAAAAGATGAATTTTCTTTTTTTTTTTACTTTTTTTCTCTTAACAATCCAGTAACAAAAAAAAAATTTTAAAAAGTCGTTTTTGCAATTCTTGGTTTTCTCAAAAACTACAGGTTATTTTGACATCCGGTTTTTAGTGTTGAATCAAAAATAAATAAAAGAAAATACTACTTAATTACGGACAATTTTGAAAAAAAATGGTTTGAAAAAATTTTTTTTTTTTTTTTTAATTTTGAATTTGAAAATTAATATTTCAAAAACTATTCATTTGAACAACTTATTTTAAAATTTAAATTAATAAATAGGTTTTTAGCTTTTTAAAATGCTATAGCACGACTCTGTAGGTATTACTGTTATTTTTAAATAATTTTTTTTCCATTTTAAGTTATTTTTTTTCTTAAATTGCCCCTCCCGCCTAAACGGGGGAAAATGGACTCCCCCCCTCCTCCCATGCGATTTTTTGCTTGTCTAAGTCCAACCTACACACCCTATCTTTTTGTCACACCTTATGCAAATCACCCTGTATATTTACATTTTTTAGAAGGTAATGAAGTATGAAGCTCCTGACATATCCTCCGAGCCCAAAATCAATATTTTTTTCTCCAAACCGCTAAAATTCAATTTCAATAAAGTCATATAATTCCAAAGGATTTCTGAGGAACGAAAAGCCAAAAGAACATAAATTTTTTTTGGTATTCAAAGAAATTTGATATAATCTTAATTAGTTTCAATAAAAAAATATCCTATTGCGGTCACAGA
Source organism: Melanostoma scalare (assembly GCA_949752695.1). Classification (NCBI taxonomy): domain Eukaryota; kingdom Metazoa; phylum Arthropoda; class Insecta; order Diptera; family Syrphidae; genus Melanostoma; species Melanostoma scalare. The sequence goes on from OX456985.1 coordinate 121,277,956, forward strand.
ATTTGAAATATTAATTCTAGAAAAACTGACTACTTTGGGTTTTTTACTAGAAAACCTGGCTTAAAAACATATACATATACATACGCACGTTACATTTTCTCTTTTTGTCTGTTCTCTTTGATTTGAAAAGTAGTATCGCTGAGATGATCTTATATATCCCCTCATACATATCATCTATACTATATGAACATATTTTGGGATCTTTTGTGCTATTCATTTCTCACTACAAACTGTGTGCCTGTTGTTTTTTTTTTGCTGGTAGCAATTGCTCGCATTATAAAAAAAAAGTGTGAAATGAAGAAGGATTGAAAGAAACGGACATAGGCATACGCACAAAGGGAAAGGGGTTAGAAAATAACTCCACTAATAAAATGGAATTCCTTGGTGAAGTGTACGCAACTTATATGAAAGTGTGTTTCATTTTTTTCTTCACCTAAAAATTTTGTATTTGACTAGCTGGTAGGTTTTGCATGTTTGAGAATTTCTATTGTTTTGTTGAGGACATGATGCGGTTGGCATGAAATTGTATGTAGGTAGGTCAGTAACTTACATAGGCACTTAGGATTCAACTAATTTGGAATAATGTCGATTTCCAGTGGTACACAAAAGCACTTTTAAAAGTGCTTTTTTGCTCGAAATACGTTTCATGTAGACACTAGATCACTTTTTTTTTGCCCCGAAAAAGCACTTTTATGAATCTCGATTCAGAGGCAAGATTTACACGTACTTTCACGTACACCAACACAAAATGTTTGACGTTTAACAGTTTGCAGTTTGAATACTTTGCATTTTTAATTTAAGGACTGTGAAAGAGAGATAGTAAAAATAAACAATAAACTATTTTGTGAAAATGGATCGCTCAATTTTAGCTGGAATTATCAAAATATATATGAGTCGTCATCTAGTTCCGATTCTAACGAAGAAGTGTTTGAAATTCTGAAATTGCTTACACAAAACGAAAGGCATTCTGTGAATAATTTTGTTCAAACTGTTGTGTACAATTATTCGGATGAGGAGGTTTCTTCCTAGTGCACTTATCAATAAAGTTTCGAAAACATTCTTTCTATATAAATTGCAGAACAAAACAAACGAGAAGAGTTGGCTGTCAAAAATAACACACATACAATGATAAAAAAAGAATTTTGTCTTTTCTGTTCCAGTAAGCACAAAAAAAAGCACTTTTTTTAGAGCGCTTTTGTTTTTGCAAAGGAAATCGACATAAGATAAAAGCGTTTGGGTAAGGTGCCAGTTATAGCGATAAGGAAAACAAATCAGGAAAAATTTTCAAATGGAATAATCATTTTGTTATCGTTAAAATTGAATAAAAAATGTTTTACCAGTCGATAGTAAATACCCCAGAGAACTTTTTTTGCCGGGAAATTGTTCAATTGAGCAAATACTTTGTGTTAAAATTGTATTTTTCTATTTGCCTGACGAAATTAAATCAGGAAAATAGAAATATACCTACAAATAAAACAGAAAATATTTTTTCTACTATACCTTTTCTGGGCGCAAATAATACTTTGAGTGATTTGCCATCCATTGGTAGGTATAACATAGTTATTATTCCATTCGAAACTTTTTCTTGATTCGTTTTCCTGATCGCTATAACTGGCCCCTAAGGGCCTAAGGTGTACGAATTAAGGAGGAATTTCCCGTGTTAAATAAAAAAAATAAGATCCAACCTCCCAACGTGGATGTGATCTCAACTTTAGCGAAAAACGAACTTGAGACAAAAAAACACGAAGATGTATCTTTTATGTCTCGGACGACCGCTTTATTTAAACTTCAGAATAGAACTCACTTAGAAACTCAATACAATTTTCAATGAAGCCTATGCTTTTATTGTGCCTTAATAGTATGTGTTTACATACAGAATATACTTCATGAGGGTGATGGCCATCGGATGTTTACAGTGAGACCATAAAACCGTTGAGGTTGCATATTCATGTATCTCTGTAGAGATCAATTGTTTATTTTTTCTTTAACCCGTTGAGGTTGCAGGTTTTGGTATCTGAATAGAAACCAACTGTGGAGTGTTTGGTACATTAAGTGGTACCTTCGTAACTCCTTGGATTGAAGACTCTCCTGGGATTTCACTTTAACAATTTCATTCATAGGTATACAATTTTTATCATCTTTATTTTTATCGGCACATACATATAATTTTACTAACAATTTTAAATTTCCTGTATTTATGTTTAATTAAACAGTACAAAATAATTACTACTATACTTATGATTATTACAGTTGAAAATGCAATCGTATTACGATTGTGTTTATACTCAATTAGTTCAATTTTACTTTGGTGTCCCATGTAATAATACAAGTATTAGGTCTTTTATTATTATTTCTGAATCAACAAAATTCATGTTTAAATTTGGTTGAATAATAATTTTGTGTTCAAAAGTTTTGATTTTGTTAAAATATTTTCTTTTATTTATTTTTACGGTACAATTATTAAAATTCATAATGAAATTTTTATAGAAATTGTATGCCTTTTCATTACAAATGTGTTCTATGGCATCTCTAGATTTTTTCTTACAAGTAACAGACCTTTATTTATTTCTTCTACATAATTCATTTCTTTATATTCAGATGTTTTACATGGCGAGCATTCAATTGGATTTTTCAAATTCTTTAAAAATTTACTTACAGAATAAATTTTATCTCGGTATTTTATAACTTTTTACTCGTCTATATCTCAAATTAAAGTATCATTTGAAAATGGTATAAATCTTGAATAATACGTTGGTAATTCATTATTCAAAAATATGTGAACACTTATAACAATAATGAAAATATTTGAATTATCTTTCTCGAAAATATTAATTTTTATTTCTTTTAATTCAGTTAGACCTATAAAGTTTTCTTTGATTTCCTCAATATCAAAAATTGACCTTGACATTATACCTTCTCTAGCCGCGTTAACGTTATCTACTAACTTTTCTATTTCTTGTGATAGTTCCGAAACATAATTCGAAAGCGTTGAATAAGGATATTTCATTTTTAATTTCATTAATTTCATCTCTATCGTTGCCAACGAGTTTAAAAAGTTCTGATTTTGTTTCCTCTATGTTACTTTTTATATGTTAAAAGTTAGTTTGGAAAACATCATTTATTTCTATCTGTTGATTATATGCTTCAGTTAGTTTTTTATCATTTTTATCTATAACATCTAAGTGTTCTGTTATTTCTTCCTTATCATCATTTTCCATAATTCCGTACAGTAGTCTAAAAATTAAACCTTTTGGGTTTAAAAACCCTCTCTTAAATCTAATATTGCGTAGTTTAATATCAATTTTTATGGAATGTTCATTTGAACTAAAAAGCATTTTAATATTAGTTTTAATTTTATCTATTTTCTGGCAAAGCGCTGTGTTGTTTTGAATGATTTTAAATATTTCCGCATTTTTTTCATTGTATGTCATTTTATTTAGAACATCTATATATTCTAATAGATTAACTTTGTGATAGATGCGAAAATAGTCACTGATTAAAGGCATATTATCATCCTTAATTAATATCATTCCTTCCTCTTCGATATTATCTACTTGAATATTTGCATTTGAGCTTATCATTAAACTCATTAGGGTTAAAATTAAGAAAATTGTTTTTATGTTGAGGTGCCTAAGAACCTAAAAAAATAGAGAGGAATTTAATGATTTACGTTACTTGTAGTATTGCAATATTTTGATTATTTTCTTTATTTGGACCTTTAAAATACTTTTTCTGTCTTTTAATACGTTTTGGGTGAATTTTTAATTTTCTGTTGCCTTTTTTTTCAATTATATTATTATCGTTATCTAATTTTACTCCTATTCTTCTAAACTTGGGTTTTTCCTTATGTCTTTTCTGATCATAGTTCTTGATATACGCTTTTTCGTAGGGGTAAGGTTTATTAGCTTCCCTATTTCAATTATGGTAACCTATCCATTGGTTTTTCTTTGGTTCCAATAACTTATGAATTTCTTTCGTGTCTAAATTTCCGAGCTGTACTTCTATTGGTTTTCTTTCTATGGTTGAGTGTATTGTGTTATTATAATACGATGCAGCTTTTATGATTTTGTCTGAATTACTAAGATTAGGTTCTGTGATGGTGAGTATTCTAATATGTTCTAATAATGAGGAGTGGCATCTGCTCATGTCCGAATTACAATCCATTTGTTGGATAAACTCTAATACTTAACTTTTCTCTAATACTTACTTTCCTCAGTTAGCTGTATTAAACTCATTGTCGGCGACTACTAATTTTGGCTTTCCATAAATAAGGATATATTCTTGTAATAAGTCAACTAAAGTTGTAGAATTCTTATCTGTAGTTTCTTTTACATACAATGTTTGGATAATTTGTAAAATAAAATGTTTTTTCAGTGTGGAAAATATCTAAATGAATAACTTCGTTTTTATTTCTTGGTGTCACTATGTGTTTACATTTGGGTTTTGGTGGTTTACTATCATATTTTGCTAAATTACATACATCGCAATTATTGATGTATTCTGTGATTACTTCATAAAGCCTAACGAATTAGTATTTGAGTTTCATTTCACTGTAGATCTCGTGAATTCCTCGGTGATTATTGTTTTCATGAATTTCTTTTATTTTTTAAAAACAAGAATCTCTGCTTAACAAATCTTCTGCTAAATGATCGCAATTAATTAATTTGAAATTTTTATTGTCAAAATTTTCATAGAATGTATTTTTAACATGTTTAATGTTTTTTCTTCTAACTCTGAGCAAATACATAAAATTCCTTTTTCTGGTAGATATTCTTTTAAAATATTTGTCATTTGACCATCATTTATTTCATTTTCTGTAATGAAAATCTTCCTTTTGCTCTATATTTTCTTGTAAGACAGATTTTTCCTTTTAGTAAAATTAACTGGGTTTTAAACTGATTAACTATCCCCTTATTTCCTATAATTTAATTTTTTTTATTTTTACCGTTATCTACATTAACATTGATTTCATTTTCTTTCGTATTTATTCGGGATAGGAAATCTGCTACTTTATTTTCCTTTCCCTTAACATATTGTAACGCGAACCCAACATTTAATACCAATTTTTTAATCGAACGTGTTCAACCGAAAACACAAGCGGCAACACTAGTGTAAGTGTAGAAATATACTAGGAGAGAAAATGTTTGAATTACTGGAGAGTTCTAGATGAAAGGTCATTCGCTATAAATAGCCCGTCCGAGGCAACCAGATGGCAGTTTTTGACTATAGAGTGATAAAGTTAAGAGTGAATTGTTGTTAACAAGTGATAGTCCAAAAGTCGAGTTGAGATCGAATAAAGTATAGATACTGAATAAAAAAGGTAGAAATAAAGTGAAAAGTGAACTTTTATTTTGCGAACTAAGCGCACGTTACAATATTCTATTTCATTATTATATTCATTTAATTTAGTTTTCCATCTCATCATTTGTCAACCTGGATCCTGGAGATTGTTTAACCAAACTAGAGGTGTATGGTCGGTTCTAATTTTGAATTTGATACCATAAAGGTAAGGTCGAAAATATTTTGTTGCCCAGACAATTGACAATAATCCTTTTCCAATAGTTGCATAGTTTATCTCATGTTCATTGAGATTTATAGATGCAAATGAAATAGGATGGTTGTCTTGTGACAAAACAGCCCCGATTGCTTTATCTGAAGCATCGGTTGTGAGAGTAAAATTTTTCTTGAAGTCGTGGTATCGCAATACTGGATGCATGACTGCGTAGTAATAATTTTTTTTATTTGTAACGAGAGCTGTGATGTGAACGCTCAAGTCTGGACGTTCACTGGACGAAATACGAGTCTTGCGTGGACTGTCTACTCGCTTGCTGAATGGCCAGATCCCACGATTGTTTGCGTGCCATCGCAGCTCATCGAATATTACCATTTTTTAATTCATTCTACTGTAAATAAAAGATCAAAGCGATCACATACCTAAGTGATTAATAAAGATTGTAAAGATTTCAATTGTACATTTGTTTTGATTTATACATTTCTGTGGCGATTTTAATTGTGCATTTGTTTTTGATTTATTCATTGGCGACCGTGACAGGACATCCTTCTTAAAGTCTTAAGTGTACCTGTATTAATTAATTAATTAATTAATTTCATAAAAAAAAAAAAAAAAAAATAGATAAGCCAGTAGAATCAGTGTTCTGTTTAAAAAAAAAAAAACAAAAAAAAAAAAAAAAAAATATGTCGAACGATGAAGTGTTTCCAGAAGGTCTTGAAGAGCTCTCTGATATTCAAGATGCAAAGGGGAAAGAAATTTAGGATGGCCACACCCGAGTTATCAAGTATTCAGATAAACCTCGTCACGAGTATTAAACGAAGGAGTTTTACGAAAAGATAAAGGCGCTTATGAAAATATGAAAGCGGACATCATCAGTCGCTTGAGCAGTCTGCCAGTCCTGGACGCAAACCAGACCATGGAGAAGCCACCAGCAGCAACTCCATCAGGATCATCGGTAAAACCAGCAGCAGCAGCAACAGGAGCAGACAAGATGAAGATGACCAGAGCACTTACGACAAGGGATAGGTATAAAATGTTGTCAAGGCATTTTCAATCCTCATTGGATAATTGCAGTACGGAACTAAAAAATACCTATCCCCATATGTTCAAAATTATAGTTAAGAACCTAGTGGATAATTTTGAACAATTAAAATTAGTTTTTCAACGCGTGGATGGCGATTTGGATGAAGAAGATGTCAACATCTACTTTCATCTTCAAAAACAGCTAGAGATTTGACTGACTGGCTTACCAACAAAGGGTACTACATCGGATCATCAAATGGCAATTGCTTCTTTGAAGCTACCAAAAATTGAACTTCCAAAGTTTGACGGATGTTACCTTAAGTGGCGTCAGTTCTATTATTTATTTAAACCAATGATCCTTGAACAACCGATTTCGCCGGCCCAGAAACTCTACTTTTAGAGGACTAATCTGACAGGTGAAGCACTCAGTTTGATTCAAGGATTTCCAGCGACAGATAGTAATTTTGAAGCAGCCTGGAAGACACTGATGGACAGATATGACAACAAACGGCTACTTTTGTGTGCACAGCTCGAAAACCTATTGTCCAAACAATAAGCATCGGGAACTGCTTCTACCTTGCGGAAATTGCATGACAACACAAAGGAAGGAATTCAGGCCCTGATCAATCTAGGATTCGCGGCACATGACTGGGATCCAATAGTCGTCCACCTTATCCTGAAAAAAGGTTGACAAAGAGAGTAGGACCCTCTTCGAACAGTCCCTAGATGACCCAAGGAGCAGTCCATCGCTATCAGAGTTGCTGAAATTCATCGAATCTAGGTTTCAAACGCTTGAAACCATCACGCATTCCGATGAAAAAAGGAAGATGTCAAAAATCTTTACTTTACTTTCATCTATCAACACTGTTTTCATAATACAATAACATGAACTCTATATTGCTTCTCTAATGTACTACTATTGTATTTGTTCATATTTACTTTAAAGCTTTTACAATACATATTATATTCATATAACTTTACTTAATATCATTAATCACATCACAGTTCAGTTATCATCTTGTAGGCCTGGGTAAATCGATCATTTTTGATGATCGAATCGATCAAGTATCGGTTAACTAAATGATTCGATCATTTGAATCGATCGATCATTCAATCATTTTTATTTTCTCGTTCTGTTTCGATTTCAATCATTTTAGTTAATACTATTCGAATTGAACGAAATAAAATAGGTATGTATGCGTCAAACCAACTCAACCGTGGGCGTGGTTTGGTGCTGTGGAGGCATAGGCAACAATGTATTTTTTCAAGCAACATTAGCTCGGGAAGATTTCTCTTTCAAACTTGAAAAGTTGCTCACACTGAAAATGTTAACAAACATACATGTGTATGTAGTACATACAATTCAAATAGTAGTGCATGCTACATCTACTCAACATTATTCCGATAAGCTGCTATACCCTTGTGTCCTAAAGTCATCAGTCATCACACACCGCTTGACGCATACATACAAACATCCTTTAAAATCATTTCTCATCTACCCAACATCAACATCATTCCTACACTGCTTATGACTCCACCCTTCACTGCCATGATAGAGAAAGCAACGTAAGGTTTTCGTACACATTCAAATGGTTGAATAAGATGGAGTCAAAAAGATCGAAATCGAAACTAAATGGAAATGAAATATCGAATCATAATGCATAGAATAATGTTTGTAATTGAGATCGAATATCGAGATTGATTTAGATCGATTGATTCGGACTTGAATGATTTCGATCATCAATACTTTTGAATGATCGAATCAAAATGATCGAATCGATCATAATTTACACAGGCCTATCATCTTGCGGTCATCAGATTCGTTACAATATTAGCTCATTTCTCTAAATTAAAGTTGATATCTTATTAAATGGTTTCTTTTTCTTTTCATTTTTCTTTGGACTTGGGTAAACGTTTTAAAATTTGGTGCCGAAACCCGGGAACTTTAGCGCTTAAGAAAAATAAATTAGATTAACTTGATCTTATACCAATACTGAACGATCGAAATGGAACTCGCTAGTCGTGCTTCCTATCGTGGTCAAGTGACCAAATCAGTAAAAAGCGCTAACGAATATCTACAATCGGATGGCTCGAAAATAAGAGAAGCATCAAATAATCTAGACGATATTGAAGAGGAGTTGACCGTTCTGCTAGACAGACTTACAGCCGGTCATGAAAGTTTAAAAAAGACAAACGGTGAAGTGGAAACGTTGATAAAATCTGATGACTTGGGAAAAGAAGCAGATGCTGTGGCAGAATACAAGGACAAAGCCATATCCATAATCACACGAATTAAGTGCCGCCTTTCCAAGCTTCGTCTTTCTCAAGGGCAACCGACACTCAACGATCATATAAACGATTCCACTTCAATGACGGCTATAGCAACTCTTCAACCAACGACCGCGCCGCCGAATTTCAATGCCGTAAAATTGAAGAAATTGCAACCAAAGAAATTCTCGGGCGATTTTATAGATTGGGTTCCATTTTTGGAACAATATCGCGTTCTCGTTCATGAAAGCCCATCTCTAAGTACGATCGATAAATTTAATTATCTTGAAACAGTGCTCACTGGTAAAGCAACTGAAACATTAGCTGGTCTCACTCCATCGGAGGCTTACTACACGACAGCTATAACATTATTGAAGGAAGAATACGGGAATAGCGAAAAGATATTAGATTTCACGATGCAACGTTTGCTCTCTATCCAACCCGTTTCGTCTAAAACAGATGCTGTCAATTTGAGACGACTGTACACCTCGGTATTAGCGTCTACTTGCTCAATTTCGTCCTTAGGCATTCCGTCGTCAAATTATTTTGTCATGTTGAAAGGTGTATTGCTGCGTTGTATACCAAATGAGTTACGAGTAGATTTTCATCGTTACTACGAAGACTCAGGTGCAAGTCCCCAAATTACTAGCCAAGAGAGTGTAGACGAAGCAGGAAGAAATTCTTCAGACTCAGAAAAATCGTCGATAGCTATTGGTGATGTAGAAGTAAATTGTCTTTTGAAATTTCTTAAAAGAGAAGTTGAGTCCCTTGAAAAGGCACACGAAGCGAAATTACAACTGTCTCGCTCTGCCGTGATGAAAGCAAGTTCAAGAGCTCCTGTCAAAACTGCACTAGGTTTGTTTACATCAGAAAAAGATAATAATTTGTGTTTCTTTTGTAACAGCTCAACTCATGAAGCCAAGGATTGTTGCTGCTCAAAAGGTGTTCCTGAAAAGAAAGCACTGCTTGTAAAAGGAGGAAGTGTTTTTGATGCTGTAGAAAAGGTCACAACTCCAGGATGTGCAGAGTTAAAGGGATCGCCTGCAAAACATGCAATGGACATCATGCTACCAGTATGTGTGATCCTTCGTATTCTCCAAAAAATAGTGTGAAACCTCTGGGAATAAACAATGACTCTGCGGTGAACTTGTACACATCTGATCGAGTTCAAAAAAGCGTACTTGCACGTACTTGCAAACAGCGTGTGCTTATGCGAGCAGTGAAAGTTCTACTTTTTCGATGTTTGTTCGAATTGGGATGGATGGAGGAAGCCAACTTTCGTTCATTAAGTCAACTGTAGCTCGTCGTTTGAGTTTACCTGTTTTGGGAGAGCATAATCTGAGCGTTATAACTTTCGGGAGTGATAAACCAAAACCAAGTAGGATGTGTAACAGAGTCCGTTTAGTGCTTCGTAGCCAATTCGATGATCAAGCCGTAGTGCTAGATGCCATTGAGGTTCCAGCCATTTGCTTTGATGGGCTATCTGAGCCAAAAAACGACCGAATTGTTTCAACGGTGAATCTTCAGCTAGCGGATAATCGTGCTCATGGACAAACTTTATAAGAAGGGATTAGCGTGCTGATCGGTGCCAATGCATATTGGCAATTTGCAACAGGACAACATAAGCGTCTGACAGATAAGCTAACAGCAATCAACACAACGTTAGGATGGACAAGTAGTAGTAGTAGTAGAATGTGATTTTATTTGATATTTACATTAGGTTACATATATTTACAAATTCACAAGTATAGCATTGATGCACCCTATACTGGGCATCACCTAAATGACCAGGCATACCAATCATTGACCATATGTCAAAATATGTAAAAACTATTGTCAAAGATTCTTGGCGCGAAATAGACTATTATTTCCCGCGCTTATTTGCCTATAAAAGATTACCAAACTTGTTTAACCCTCTCATTAGCTTTTAAGTCGTTTAATTAGTTACACTGAATAAAGTTCCTGAAATATAAACACCCGCTTTCTCAAATCATATCAAGTGGCGACGAGGATACTAAAATGGAACAAGCGTTGAGGGAAATTATTGTCGCGCAAAGAGAATGGATGGAACAAATGTTAACCAACAACCAAGCTTCATTGGATCGTTTGGTGACAAATTGCACATCGGGGAATAAGCCTACTATACCCCAGTTTCATTCATTTGACCACGAGAAAGAATCTTGGGAAAGTTACCTTTTCCAACTCCAGCAGCATTTCACCGCAAACTCTTTGGAAGAGGACAATTTAAAGAAAGCCCATTTTCTGTCAACATGTGGCACCCAAACCAATGACTTACTCAGAAAATTGGTTGGATCAGAGGAGGTAAGTAGACACACATTCAAAGACCTTTCTACAAAACTAACAAAACATTTCGAATCCAAACTGCACGTGCTGGCATCGAGATGTAATTTCTTAAAACAAAAGATGCTCCCAGGCCAATCGTATGCAGAATGGATTGCCGAATTGAGAGGCCTTGCCAGAAATTGTGCCTTTGTCTGTCCGAAAGCTGATTGCAACACATCATATGCTGACAATATGATAAGAGACATGATTGTCTTTTACACACCTCACGACGCTGTTCGTCTTGCAGCAACGCAAAAGAAGAACCCATCGTTAGAAGAAATAGAGGAACTGACTATAGCCTACGAATCCACTCAACAAGCAACAACAATATTAAAGGGAAGCAGTACTTCCAACCCAACAACGACATCAGAAGTTAATCAAATCAAAGGCCCCAATTATCATAAATGCACAAGTAAGTTTACTGATAATAATCTAGGAAAATCGTGCCCAAATTGTTTCACGCAGCATCCTAGAAATCAATGCAAGCATATGGATTCAATTTGTGATTTTTGTCAACGACGTGGTCACATTCGTAGTGTTTGCTTATCTGCTAAACAATCTGAGGCTTCCAGCACATCGAAATCGCAACCACGTTATCAATTCAACAACCATAAGAAACATGCAAAAGGCTCAGGTACCAATCGACGGCACAGCAATCGATCTAATCAAAACAACCAACAACAAAAGCAGACAGAATCTGCGCACTCAATCAACGAAATAGAAAACGAAAAGATAACAAACATCGGTGGAGTTGAAATGGTGTCTTCTGCACATTTAGAGCCCGATGTAAGGAAAAACAAAATATTTGTTTTGCTTCAGATTAATCAGTGCCCATTAAAATTTCAACTAGACATCGGTGCCACATGCTCACATGTTGGCCTTGATGCGTACCGCAGACTTGGTAGCCCACACTGTGAACCTACTTCACGACAGTGGCGTGGCGTCCATATAACACGATTCCTATCGTCTTACCTTTTAAAATGTGTCCCTTGTTCATAGAAAAAACCAGCAACATAAGTCTACAACTAAGCTGTCAACAGCCTATCTTTGCCCATACATACAATGTTCTTCAAGCACTTTTAAATTTGCGAGATACACACACAATACACAAAGCATACACAAAACACAAAGCATTGAAAATCGCCGCGCAAAACATATTCTGTGTTTGTCCCTGTCTTTCCTACGATATACTTCCACCCCGGTGCCTCCCTTTTCAATACACGTTCTCTTATTGAAAAAAGTAAGACGATAATTTTCGTCTTACTGCAATTTCTGCTTGGAGAAAATAATACAGTTTTCGCCTTAGAGTAATGTACGGCGAATTCGGTTTTGTTGTGCTGTTTTTTTTTGTTCTACTGATCAGTGTTTTGAATTATTTGCAAGTTTAAAGTGAATTTCTACCTAAATGACTTAAAGTATAGAAAAATTGGCTTCGATTAATCCACGTTTGGAATTTAAGGTACCTTCTATTTATTCCTTATTAATTTGTGTAGGAGCCATTCCATATGAAAACGGTCAATCCGAAATGTTGCTATACCTCCGATTTTGCTCAAACTTTGTAGAAATGTTTCTTTGCTATCGAAATACGAAATAGTCAAAGGATTTTTTTTGTAATTTTCCTCTCCCCTCCAGCCATACTCAAAGAACCGAACATGGTGATTTTATGGGCTTCAGACTTTGCACTCTTAAAAGCGATTAGGACGATTAAGGTGTCATTTTAAAGTTGATAAAGCATTCTTTTCAAATCAATCAAAAGGTTTAAGATATTTGAGTTGCTTTAGAAACCTGATCCTTTTGAAATCAACACATTTTATATACATTTTTGCCATTTTTTAAGTAGTCCTGTGCCTAAAATATCAATAGTAAGTCCCTAAAAATTTCCCTGATTAAACTTAAAGTTGAAGAATAGACCTTTAAATCCTGCCCACTCCCGTATTGATATCTGGCAGTCAACATTCCCAAAAATGTGCCCAAAGATTGGCTTTTTCCATAGCTTAGAAATAATCTTGTTTTTATTCATCTGTAACTTCAGTGTGCATGCAAATAACAAAATGAAATTTTCAGGACTTATAGTTGAAGAATAGACCTTTATATTCTACCTACTTTCATTTTGATATCTGGTAGTCAACATTCACGAAAATGCTCCCAAAGATTGGATTTTTTTCAAAAGCTCAAAGTTTGAAAGGGATGTTTGTAAAGTAAAGCACATAAAAAAATTTGTTTTTTGATCAACTTTGGATTTTTTATTTTGTAATTATTGTAAGGTTTAGTTAGGGAAATTTTTAGGGAATTACTATTGATATTTTAGGTACAGGACTACTTCAAAAATGGCAAAAATGCATATAAAATGTGTTGATTTCAAAAGGATCAGGTTTCTAAAGAAACTCAAATATCTTAAACCTTTTGATTGATTTGAAAAGAATGCTTTATCAGCTTTAAAATGACACCTTAATCGACCTAATCGCTTGAATACAGACAATTTAAGAGTGCAAAGTCTGAAGCCCATAAAATCACCATCTTCGGTTCTTTGAGTATGGCTGGAGGGGAGAGAAAAATTACATAAAAAAATCCTTACGATTTCGTATTTCGATAGCAAAGGAACATTTCTACAAAGTTTGAACAAAATCGGAGGTATAGCAACATTTCGGATTGACCGTTTTCATATGGAATGGCTCGTAGGTGATTCATTTTTCTCGACTTACAATTTGAAAATATCCACGCCACGCCACTGCTTCACGATCGCTTAAAGCGTATGGTAACATCACGGTGCCGGTTAAAGGTGAACTTAAAGTTCGTGTAGAGTGGAAAACAATAACAAAAACTTTGCCGCTTTTAATTTGTAATAAGGAAGAAGGCACGAACATTATGGGTATGGATTGGTTTGAGGAATTTGATTTGTGCATTCAGTCTTTAAGTCAATCGAATTCCAATTCAGTTTTGCAAATTAAATCTGAATCTAAAGACCAGCTTTTGACGAATACAATGTCACTTTGCAAACAATATGAAGCTGTTTTCAGACCTGAATTAGGATGCAGTCGATTTTATAAAGCACATCTAACAATGAAAGCCAATTGTCAACCAAAATATTTTAAATACCGTCCGGTGCCATTCGCTCAAAAAGAAGCCGTCCATCTAGAGCTAGAACGCTTGCGTAAATCGGACATTCTTCGTCCCATCGAGTCAAGTCAGTGGGCAGCACCCATTGTTGTGGTAAAAAAGCCAAATGGATCTTTACGCATATGTGGAGACTTCAAGATAACGATAAATCAGCACTTGGAAATTGATCGTCATCCAGTTCCCCGCATTGAAGAGCTTTTTCGGAAATTGCAAGGAGGCCGGTACTTCACGAAAGTTGACTTAGCCGACGCTTATCTCCAGATTCCTCTGGACCAAGAATCGAAGAAAATTTGTGTAATCAATACCGAATTTGGATTATTTGAATACCAAAGACTACCTTTTGGCACTTCCAGTTCAACAGGTATTTTCCAGCGTTACATGGATCAACTTACTGCCAACTTGGATTTTTGCGTTTCGTACCTAGACGATGTTATTGTTTCCGGACGCACAAATGAAGAACATTTGAGCAACCTTAAGATTTTTCTAGAACGGTTAGAAAATCATGGCTTGCGATGTAGACTAGACAAATGTCAGTTTGCAAAGACGGAAGTGGAATATCTTGGTCATATCATTGATGCAACAGGCATACGTCCGTCAGAAACCCGGGTCAAAGCTATTGTTAATTTGCCTGAGCCAAAAGATTTAAAAGACCTGGAAGCTTTCATTGGTAAGTTAAACTATTATAACAAGTTTATAGATAATTTTGCACAAATAGCTGCACCACTCAACCAACTAAGAGCAAAAGATAAAACTTTCAAGTGGGGAAAGGATCAACAGAATTCTTTCAAGCTTTTTAAAGACAAAATCCTTAAAGTGTCCCGATTAACACATTTTCAAGATGATCTGCCCATCACTCTGGCTACCGATGCTTCTTCGCATGGCATTGGGGCAGTCATTTCACACGTTTATCCAGACGGTTCGGAAAAACCGATTGCATTTGCGTCAAAAACATTGGATGCGTCTCAAAAAGGATACAGCCAAATCGAAAAAGAGGCTCTTTCGATAATTTTCGGCGTAACAAAATTTCAGCAGTATTTATATGGTCGTCAATTTGAGCTTATAACGGATCACCAGCCGTTGGTTACCATTTTCAGCCCTAGTAAAAAATTGCCACACATGACTATTCAAAGGCTACAACGCTGGGCAATTTTTTTGATGGGATATACCTACACAATTCGGTATCGTCCAACAACAAAACATGGAAATGCCGATTGCTTATCACGGTTACCTGTAGGTCCCGACGAGGAATTTGATAACTCGGAAGAATCTTGCCATCTGGTGGATGAGTTTATTTCTGTCTTAAATGATTTTCCTATCAATGCAGATGTAATTGCTAAGTTTTCAAACAGTGATCCAGATTTTCGCATAGTCCTCGAGTATGTAAGGCGGGGTTGGCCAGCACGGTTGCCTGCAACACAAAATAATTTACTTCCTTATTTTCGTAGAAGGCTTTGTCTAAGTGTGTCTGCTAACATTCTTCTCTTTCACAGCCAAAGTCCAAGAGTGGTTATACCTGCTGCACTTCAACCTAAAGTACTAACTCTTCTTCATCAAGGTCATTGGGGAGTTACTCGAATGAAACAATTGGCCCGTCGATACTGTTGGTGGCCTAAGGTCGATGACATCATTGAATCAACAGTTGCCAAATGCATTGCTTGTCAATCAAATGCTAGTAGCGCGAAAAAGGAGTATTCTAGTTGGACAACATCAGAGAATGTATGGGAACGCATTCACATAGATTTTGCTGGCCCATTTCAAAAATCTATGTGGTTAATTGTGGTAGATTCGAAGTCAAAGTTTCCGTTTGTCATCCGAATGTCTTCAACCACCTCCCAGTCTACCATTCAAGCTTTACGTTCTTTATTCGCTTTAGAGGGTTTACCAAAGGTCGTTGTGTCCGACAATGGGACACAGTTTACGTCTAAAGAGTTTCAGCAGTTCTGTCAAGATCATTCAATTCGGCACATGACCTCAGCTCCATTCAACCCCGAATCTAATGGATTGGCAGAGAGGATGGT
Source organism: Melanostoma scalare (assembly GCA_949752695.1). Classification (NCBI taxonomy): domain Eukaryota; kingdom Metazoa; phylum Arthropoda; class Insecta; order Diptera; family Syrphidae; genus Melanostoma; species Melanostoma scalare. Next base: position 121,294,237 of record OX456985.1, read on the forward strand.
AAGAACATTCAAAACAGCATTTCTTAAAATCATCGCTGGAAATCAGAAAGACGATGAAGCACTCGCTATATTCTTATCCACTTTTCGAACCACCCCTGACGAAATGGGGATATCTCCAGCAGAAAAGCTTCACGGACGTCAACATCGAACTCTACTTTCAGCTATGATTCCCGAACCGAAAAGAATCATTGAACCAAATCAACCGAAGTTCCATGAGGGTCAATTCGTATTTCTTCGGCAATACCTTAGAGGACAGAAGTGGGTCACAGGAAAAATAAAGAAAAATTTGGGAAAAAGGATGTACCTAATAAAAACAGATCAAGGGATGTGCAGACGTCATCAGAACCAGCTAAGATCTAATGCACGAGCAGAGAGTGACATCGAAACATCTCTTCAACAACAAGAACCTATGAATTTAAGACAGGCAATTTCAAATCATTTTCCTTCTAATAATAATATTTCTTTTCCAAGTCTAACCCAACAACATGACCATGACCACACCTGTGATAACGACGTTTTAATTGATCCTAGCCCCGATCCTCCAATAGTTGACTTGTCAGGACATCAGCACTCACCATTTTCTGACACACCGGGGAATCCCAACGAACCAGAGGCCGGTCCTTCACATTCATCAGATCCAGAACCAACCATGCCAGTTCCACGAAAATCAGCGCGTACCAGATTCAAGACCGTTCGTTTTGTTCCAACTTAAACGAAGGGATAATTGATGCACCCTATACTGGGCATCACCTAAATGACCAGGCATACCAATCATTGACCATATGTCAAAATATGTAAAAACTATTGTCAAAGATTCTTGGCGCGAAATAGACTATTATTTCCCGCGCTTATTTGCCTATAAAAGATTACCAAACTTGTTTAACCCTCTCATTAGCTTTTAAGTCGTTTAATTAGTTACACTGAATAAAGTTCCTGAAATATAAACACCCGCTTTCTCAAATCATATCACTTTTGCCGTCAGCCAGAAAAAAAGAGCATTATTCAAACATTATGTATATAAAGTTTACATTGTGTTTGCACTGTAAACTTTATATATGTGTCGACAAACATCGACCAAACATTGCGTCTTAGAAGGGTACAAACAGCATCTAACTGATGAGCCCACTGTTTGTACCTGGGCGAAACGCATAAGGAGTGAAGGTCACTTGAACTTTTCATTTTGATTTTAAAAATCAACACTCCAAGAAAACAATAAATTCTTTTATTAATTTCTTTTTTCAATAAACATCGGCCAGACCACGGGCAACCCTTCTCTAGGTGCAAGAATGCAATCCCATTCCCCTAGAAATATAAAGTTTACATTGTGTTTGCACTGTAAACTTTATATATGTGTCGACAAACATCGACCAAACATTGCGTCTTAGAAAGGTACAAACAGCATCTAACTGATGAGCCCACTGTTTGTACCTGGGCGAAACGCATAAGGAGTGAAGGTCACTTGAACATATCAACAATGAATATCAGCCCTTGTGACTCCGTTAATTGCCTTCTCGATTCTAAATTCACGGAATAAGTGACATGTCGTGGAATTTGCAATAAATCGTACCACCCTCCATGCATCGGTCTCAGTAAAAGATCTTGCGGCAATATCAAAGATTATCTTAACTTTTTTGTATTCCTTTGCGACGAGTGTAAGAATATCTCTCTCTCTCACTTTCTCCTTGCTGTGAAATGCCTCAGTGACTCAACCAACTCTATTATAAATGACAATAAAAACTTCCATAAAAAAGTTCTCAGCCAACTTCAACACTTAGATGAATTCTCTAAGAGTATAGAATTATTGAATGGTGCAATTGACACGTTTAGCAATCGCTGTTTCTTAACTCTATCTTCAATCGAAAAAAGTATTTCATCTTTAAATAATCTCCGCAACTCATACGACCAACATACTCATTGCCGTTTTGATGACATCAACAACGCAGTGCGCTCTACGATAGAAACTGTTATGAAAACTTATCACATTGACAATATCCATTGGCTCATTCAATCTCTTCGGTCTGATTTTGATCTGCTATCTCACAATACGAGTACTTCGATCTCAACCACTCCTGCTTCCTGTCCAATCACTCCAACTCTGCACACAATAATCTCGAACGTTTCCGACATTAGCTGTGAACTCGCTCTCACTCGTGCCTCTGTTAATGACATAATAGATGAAATCAGAACCACATCATGTAAAATCGATGACATTCCGGCACAATCTCAACACAACTCTATTCTCTACAACACCTCCATCCTCGCTGAGATCATCGAATCATCTCATAATCCTGCATCTCTAACAGCATCAACCAATACTTCATCCTCTAACTTCAATCTGCTTTCTGCCTCCATCACCGATGAACTTTCCATACCATCTCCGAGCATACCAGTTTCTTCTACTTCCCTTCCAATCAACACATCTACATCTTTAACTTCGTCATCAACAGCTAGAACTTCATCAAACTCCAATACTTCTGTCATCTTCCCATCAGCCCGTACAACATCTTCTATTCCGACGTCAATTTATACATCATCAACTTCACATCTTCATCCTCACTCAGCATCAATTTCATTAAAATCAACTCCTACTATTGGCCCCGTTCCTGCACCGTCTTCTACCTCATCATTGCCTGAAAACGTAAATTTCGAACCTGCCTTAGTCTATTTTTTCGGCACAACCTGGACTCATACAGAATGGATGAATAGGATTAATAAATTGAATAAATTTTCTTCTTTTACACCTTTATTTATCTATAATACTCCAACTACTGCCAATGTCTCCTGGTTGCGTAATTTCTTTTCCTTGCATTTCAAAATTAATATCGATAAATGTTTTAAACTTAAATCTTCTTGTTTTAAAGCCTACATTCCAACTAAATATCAATGGTTGTTTTCACCTTTTGATCAAACTGTATTTAAGGTTGGCAAAATCCAAATTTCTCTATCGAATTTATTAAAGAAGGCACAGCCTGTCAATAATCGTAAAATTGTATCAAGTAAAAGACCTTCGTCTAATTTTAAGCCTAATTTTTCAAATGAAAAACCAATTGTTAACCCTAAGCTTCTTCCGTCCCCTCAACCCGAACGAGTTTCTTTTAAAACTGATACCAATGCCTCCCATCCCTCTACCAAACCTCCAACTCATAATCCCTCCAACAGGCCGTTTAGTAACTTTGTACATTCTCATTCCCTTAATCCCTCTCAGCCTTCAATTACAACTCCTCCTTCTTTTAATTTAACTCCCACATCTCCCCTTACATCTCTACCCTCTAATCAAACCCTCTCAACACCTTCTTCTCTGGATAATTCACCTTTCCCATGCTTCGACCTTACATCTGGAGCAAAATACCCTAATTTTATTAGCTCCCACATAATTAATCCTAGCACACCTGAACCACCGTCCACCTCAACTTCCAGTTTCGACCCCCTTTTGCCTCCCACAGTCAAACTTACCCAGCAATCTATTGGTTCAACTGAATCACGGTATGCCCTGTCTAGACTTAGAGACAAAAAAACATACGAAAACATTCGGATTTTCCTGGCTTACCTTCATGATAAGTCAGACATAGTCTGCTATGAAGGTAAAACCAAAACCAGTGTCATTGTCTCTATTCAGCAGGAAGGTCTCCCCACTGATGCTCCCACCCTTAAAAAACTCTACATCAAATACCATGAACTTTTTAATCTGTCCCCCGAAAAGGTCGCTAATGATCTAGAAGCTTTTGGTCAATATGTTCACTCAAAGCGTATATCCCACCTTCAACGTAGTAGAGCTGACCATGACAAGTTTTTTCGTTAGTAATCTACCTCTTACCTTTTACTATCAAAACGTAAAAGGACTTCGCTCAAAAACAAGTGCAGTCCTTCAACAATCCCACGCTTTGCCTTTTGATGTCTATGCCATGACTGAAACTAACCTTATCCCTAGCATTAACAACCAGGAACTGTTCCCTTCTACTTTCAATGTTTATCGAGACGACGATCAAGACCGTGACACAGATGACACTCCTTGTCGTGGTGTCCTGATAGCTGTCATCAATTCAATCGACTCATCTCTTCTCTCAACATCCTCTTCCCTTCCATAAATCGCTTTACATTATCTGCTTTTATATTTTACCATCGCAACCCCTCGAATCTTATGAATTTGCAGTCAAAACGATTGACGACATTTCAGATCTATGCGAACCCGATGATGAGATCCTTATTTTCGGTGACTTCAACTTGCCGTATCTAAACTGGACTTTGTCAGATGACCAATCGTTTTACATTTTTATTTCCTAAGTAATGTTTGTTCTTCTACGTTACTTAAAGCTATTTATTACGGGATCTTTCATTCAAAATTACAATATGGCATTACTTGCTGGGGAGGCACGTATAAGAACAAAATGCAACCGTTGTTAGTTCTACAGAAAAATATTATACGGAAAATATGTGGCAAACGTGGCAGACATCCTAGTTACTCATTGTTTCGTGACTTAAAAATTCTTCCTGTTCGTCATTTATATTGTTTTAAAGTGCTCAAAAACTTTTTTATGAAGTCTGGAAATCGCAACTTTCGCTTGATTTCAAATTATAATTTGCGTGGAAACTATTCTTACTCTGTATCTATTCCAATCTTCCATACTTCTACTTATCGTAACTTTTATAATGTTTCTTCACATCGTCTATTTAATAAACTTCCTTTATCCTTGAAGATGATGACTATACCTGGAATGTTTCTTAAGTTGTTTAAAAATTGGCTTTTCAATTTCAATTTCGTCTCTATTGAACGGTTGTTTTCTGGCTTTCTGGCTTAAAAATTGTCTACTTTATAAAAAATGTATCTTTCGCTTTAAGATGTTTTCAAAATGTTAATGTAAATTTTTACGAATTTCTGAATTTTAATAATTAATCTTTTGCTTTAAGATGTTTTCAAAATGTTAATGTTAATTTTTACGAACTTCTGAATTATATTTCTGGGTCACCCCACCCAATTTAAAATACTTATATTAGAATTATATAATCTATAGTGTGGCATTCAATACTTTTTTTATTATTATCTCATAATACGAAAATCGAATGTCATTTAAATTTCTAGATATAATAGTTATACAAAAATGTTGTCTAAGACCTGTGCTACATTACTGAAATTTATAAATAAAAAATTTATCTATCTATCTATCTATCTATCTAACATTGCTTCTAGCCCCATCTCTGCCAAAGAATGTCTGTTCGTTGATCGCCTTGCAGACTCTTGCCCCTGCCAAGTAAGTGGAATTTCCAACTATATGGGTAGGCAACTTGACCTTGTATTTACAACAGATCCCATTAATTCTTCAATCTCACTTTCACCCCTGCTTCTCTCAACCATAGATAACCTACACCCTCCTCTCCTTCTCTCATTTTTTCTCCAGTCTTCTAAACCACCTAACACACCCGTACCTCCAGCTTCATACGATTTCCACAAAGCAAACTTCCGCAAAATTAATGATTATCTCAATAGAACTCACTTTAATTTTGATAACCTAACTGTAGAAGATGCTACATCCGCGTTCTACAGTGAAATACATAATGCTATATCCCTCTTCGTTCCCCTTTCTAGACTTAAAACTTCTTCTACTTAACCTCCTTGGTATAACCATAGGCTCCGTGCTCTAAGAAATAAAAGGAACAAATTGTGGACGATCTTCCTTCGTACTCGATCTCCTACTGACTATTCAGCTTACCTTGGTTCTTATTTGCACTTCTGTGAGCTTTTCTACTCCCTTTACCAACGCTATTTAATCGAAATGAAATCTAACATTATTAATGACCCTAAGTCGTTTTATAAATTTGTCAACCACAAAAGAAAATCTGACGGGTACCCTTCCTCCCTTTCCTTCAATAACGAAACCTCATCCGATGCACTCGCTGTAGCAAACTATTTCGCAAGTTACTTCAATCAGTCTTTCACGGATGATTCTTTTGTTCCCGACTCAGCGTATTTCTCGTTTTTACTGAATTTTTCTTTTGATCCTTTCCTTCCACGTTTCTTTGACTCCCATCTAATTGAAGAAAAGTTAAATCATCTAAATGATGAGTATATTCCTGGCCCCGATGGTATACCCGCCATACTTCTTAAGAAATGCTCCTCCAATCTTTCCCTTCCTCTCTCAAAAATCTTTAACTTGTCCATATGCCTAGGAGTTTTCCCCCAAGCTTGGAAAACGGCGTTTATAACCCCTGTACACAAAAAAGGTCCTAAGTGCGACGTGAAAAATTATCGTCCCATCGCTAAACTATCGCATATACCCAAAATTTTCGAAAGCATTTTGTATGAAAACTTAAGTTTTCGTTGCAAATCTCTCATTTCCCCTAGACAACACGGTTTCCTCAAAGGCAGGTCAACAACAACAAACCTCGTTGACTTTGTCTCATTTTCCCTCTCAGCCTTGGAGAATGGAAAGGAGGTCGATGTAATTTCAACTGACTTTAGTAAAGCTTTCGATAAAATCTCTCACAAACTTATTCTTTTTAAACTTTCCACCCTCGGCTTTGAACCCATTCTGTTGAGATGGATTTCTTCTTATTTAGAAAACCGTTTTTACAGTGTTCGTTTCAGATCCGCCTTATCCTGCCGCTTTCTAGCTACATCCGGTGTTCCCCAAGGCAGCCATTTAGGCCCTCTCCTCTTCATTCTCAGTATTAACGACATTGAAATGATCATCAAACACTCCTCTATCTCTCTGTACGCGGACGATACCAAGTTTAACCGGGTCATTTTTTCTTCTGAAGACTCTTCCCACCTCCAACAGGGTCTCGACAGTTTTTCAATATGGTGCTCCAAAAACTGCCTGGAGCTAAATGTTTCCAAGTGCCAGTCAATAACCTTCTCACGTAAACGCATCAAATCTCCTCCCCGTCTCTACCTGCTAAACGATCAAATCATCTCCTCCGTTGAGGTGATTCGAGACCTTGGGATTATTTGCGACCGTGAGCTGAATTTCCTCAAGCATATCGACGATATAATCCTTAAGGCAAATTCAGCACTTGGCTTCGTGAAACGATGGTCCAAAGAATTTGTAGACCCCTACGTAACCCGCTACCTTTATATTTCATTTGTTCGTCCGCTTCTTGAATACGCTTATCAAGTCTGGTCGCCTTTCCAACAAGTGCACATTGCCAGAATTGAGAGTATACAACGCCGTTTCCTCCCATTTGCTCTTCGTGGTCTTAATTGGAGCAATCCTTTGATATTGCCTCCTTATCAAGACCGAATCAAACTCCTCAAACTCAATACGCTGAAAGATCGAAGAGAAATATTTGACATTCTCTTCATTCACCGAATCTTTACAGGTACCATTGACTGTCCAGCCCTTACCGAATCCATCTTTCTAAATACTAACCCTCGTAACACACGAAATCCCCATCTCTTCTATCTTCCCACCCATCGAACCTCCTACGGCTCCAATGAACCCATCTCCCGAATGCTGAGGAATGTCAATTCTCACTATTCTAGTTTTGACTTCAATATGAGTACTCCTTGCCTAAAGCTCCGTCTCCTAAACCCTCCAACTAGTTAAGTTTTAGCTATTAAGTTTTAGTCTGTAAGTTAGATTAAGTAATAGCTTGTATTAAGCCGAATAAATGGGGATAATGCCCCCACCAAAAATTAAAAAACTTTTCATTTTGATTTTAAAAATCAACACTCCAAGAAAACAATTAATTCTTTTATTAATTTCTTTTTTCAATAAACATCGGCCAGACCACGGGCAACCCTTCTCTAGGTGCAAGAATGCAATCCCATTCCCCTAGAAATATAAAGTTTACATTGTGTTTGCACTGTAAACTTTATATAAGTTAACAAGAATAAAATAACAACAGCCAACGGAAATGCTGACCATGCGTCTGGGGCATTTCCACTGCAGGTAAATTATTATTATTGGGAAATGCAAAGTAAGGCATTATTCAATTAGGTTGCAGTATTACAGTATTGCAGCATTATCATATTATGGCAATAAAGAAATGGCAATAAAGAAATCATTCTTAAAAGAGTTCAATTTGTAATTTAGTCTTAAGCGAAGATTCAAATAATAAAGGTGAGCAGTGTGCTCTAACCCGAAAAGATTTTTTTTAAGTTAAAAGAAATACTGTTTGTTTAACTGGCGCCCAACTAATGTGGCTATAAGTACTCGCGCTTAATAAAGGCTAACCATTGCCAATAACTCGCGTGTTATTTTTTTTAAATCCTGTGCTAAAATCATTTAAACATCGTAAAGAGTGATAGTGATAAAAGTAAATCCAAGAACGAGGCCCCCCAGTAATCGATAAAGGACAAAAAGGAGCAGTAAATGCAGCCGCTTGGATCAGGAACAAAAACCACAAGGAAAATAAAATTCGTTAATCAGCAAGCAACTATGAATCAACCACTATTCATACTTTTATTGTAAGTTATTACTGAATCATTCAAACATAAAAAAAAATTTTTTTAACTAGAGAATTAAGAAAGGAATTTTTGTGAATCAATTAAAGTCAGTGAAAGAATTTTTATTGTGAAAAAATAAGAAGCAAAATTGAATTTATTCTATTTAAAATAAGAAGTGAATTTATTTGAAGAAAAAATTTATATCAAGTATAGTGAAAGTTAAAATCGTATGTTAAAACAAATTTTGAAACAGATTTTTATCCATTTGTAATTTTAAAACATAAATTTTTGGGTACCTTTGTCTGTTTCCACTCTGTTTTCTTGATAATTTGAAAACTTTTTTTTTTTTATATTCATTTAAAAAAAAAAAAAAAAAAAAAAAAAAAAAAAAAAAAAAAAAAAAAAAAAAAATGGCCAACCCGAATAATCTAATCAGGCCACCTATGCTCAATCCATCACCCCCTTCTCAGGCTCAGGTTCTTAACCAAAATGATTTGATTTATCTAATTAGTAGATTAGTAAATGAATCACTTCAAACTCAAGGAAGACAAATCTTTAATTCTATTATGAACCCTGCAGCAGATATAAATAATGAGGTAGATCAACCTATCAACCTAGTAGGTAATAATTTGGGTGATTTAGACAAAATACCTGATGTAGTGAAAAGCCTAAGAGAATTTTCAGTTCAAACACACGAATTTAATTCGTGGAAGAAAAGCATCGACAACCAAGATGAAGTAGTTAACCTTTATCAAATCGAAAATATCGACATTTATTTTCTTAGACTAAAGTCTTCTTCGCTTCCTTTTTTTGAACATATTTCCCGAAGCGGAGAAATTCTTAAATTTTTAGTTGATACAGGGTCAAATAAAAATTATATTCAACCCCGTCACATAAGAAATCCGATTATTAATGAAAAACAATTTTTCGCTAACTCCGTTGGAGGAAACGTTAAAATAACTCATCATTCACTTATCCAACTTTTTGGACCACAAACTGATAAAATTAAATTCTTTATCCTTTCTAGCCTTATCTCATTCGATGGTATCATAGGACATGATACCCTAAAACAACTAAATGCGATTATAAACACAAAAAAAAATTATATGTCCATACAAGCTAGTCCTCAAAACTCAAGAATCTTAATTACACTCAAACAGCATCTGTCACAATATGTTAACAATATAGATATTAGAAATGAACATATGTCAAAAGACCAACAAATAAAATTAGGTAACATTATTCACAAATGCCCAAACTTATTTTCTGAACCAAATGAGAAGCTTACCTACACAACTACTGTTCAAGGAGAAATCCGAACAACCACCAGAGATCCAGTCTATTCTAAATCTTATCCCTATCCCATGGCACTAAAAAACGAAGTAGAGAAAGAAATTCAAAAGCTATTAGAAGATGGAATTATAAGACCATCAAAATCACCATATAATTCGCCAGTTTGGGTCGTCCCGAAAAAAATGGACGCCTCAGGTGAAAAAAAGTTTCGAATGGTAATTGATTACCGAAAAATTAATGCCTTAACTATTGCCGACAAATATCCTATTCCCGAGATACACGAAATTCTCGCAAACCTCAGTGAAAACAAATGGTTTTCTATAGTGGACTTAAAAAGTGGATTTCACCAAATTCCACTCAAAAAATCCGACATAGAAAAAACTGCTTTTTCGGTAAACAACGGCAAGTTTGAATTTACTCGCCTCCCATTTGGACTGAAAAACGCTCCATCTATTTTTCAGAGATGTTTAGACGATATCCTTAGAGACCTTATCGGAAAATGTTGTTACGTCTATATTGACGACATCGTCATTTTCGGGAAAAATAAAAATGAACACTTTCGAAATCTTGAAAAAGTTTTCAATACATTAGAAAAGGCAAACATGAAAATTCAGCTAGATAAGTGCGAATTTTTCAAAACAGAAATCGAGTTTCAAGGCTTTATTATTGGACAAGATGGTATAAAAACCAACCCTAAAAAAGTCCAAGCAATAGTCGACCGACCAATTCCAACAAATCTTAAGGAATTGCGATCCTTTTTAGGAATGTCAGGCTATTATCGCCGCTTCATTAAGGACTACGCGAAATTGGCGAAACCCTTGACATCCCTTTTAAGAGGGGAAGACGGACACGTGTCCAAAAACATATCTCGAAAAGTTCTAATCAAATTGAATGAAGAAGCAGTTGAAGCATTTAATAAGTTAAAAAAATCTCTCGTGTCTCCGGAAGTAGTTCTTCAATACCCAGACTTTAAAAAAAGTTTCCAGCTCACAACTGACGCTTCGGACTACGCAATCGGTGCAGTCCTCTCTCAAGAAGATAAACCAATCACATTCCTATCTAGAACGTTGGGTAAATCAGAAGAAAACTACGCAACAAATGAAAAAGAGATGCTTGCCATCATCTGGTCGCTTAATTCTCTTAGAAACTTCCTTTACGGATCTCGAAAAGTTAATATTTTCACGGATCACCAACCACTCACATATGCTTTAAGCAATAAAAATACAAATGCGAAAATGAAACGATGGAAGGCGATCCTGGAAGAGTACAACCATGAACTCAAATATAAACCAGGAAAGGAAAATGTGGTTGCTGACTCCTTATCTAGACCCCCTCAAACAGAAGTTAATTCAATGACACCAACTGAACATAGCGCTGATAGCTCAGCACAAAGTCTTATTCCCTCAGTAGAAACACCTGTAAATGTCTTCCGCAATCAACTTTTACTCGAAATAGGAAATGAAAATAGCTACCAAATTAAAAACCCATTCGAAAATTACACTAGACACATTTTTATACGCCCCGAATATTCTGAAAGCGACGTTATTGAAATTTTCAAAAGATATCTCAATCCCAATACCATTAACGGACTCCTAACAGATGAAACGACGATGGGACGCATCCAAAACGTTTATCCATTGCATTTCAAAGACTATCGCGTTAGGTTTACACAGAAACTCGTTGAAGACCTCACCAGTGACGTCGAGCAAGAGGAGAAGATCCTGAAGATACATCGACGAGCTCATCGGAATGCCGAAGAGAACCGTATTCAACTAATGGAGAACTTTTATTTCCCGAGAATGTCTTCAAAAATTAAATTCCTGGTAAGGCGTTGCACGAATTGTAAAGAAAACAAATACGAGAGGCATCCCAATAAACCCTTCCTTAGCCCTACACCAGTTCCTAGTTATCCTGGACATACCTTGCATATCGATATCTTTTCGACAGAAAAATATCTAGTTCTAACTGCACTCGACAAATTTACAAAATTTGCCCAAGCCAAAATAATAGCATCTCGTTCGATTGAGGATATTAAACGCCCACTACGCGATATTATCTTCTATTTTTGCGTTCCCGAAGTTGTAGTGATAGATAATGAAAAAGCCTTAAATTCAGCATCAATAACTTCTCTGTTGGAAGACGATCTTAAAATAAAAATATTCAAAACACCACCATACAAAAGTGAAGTGAATGGCCAAGTCGAGCGCTTCCATTCCACTTTATCCGAAATTATGAGGTGTCTAAAAACTGACGAACCTTCACGGTCTTTTGAAGAACTTTTAGAAAGAGCTGTAAACGAATACAACTTCACCATACACTCCACAACAGGAAAAAAACCTATAGAACTTTTCTATGGACGAATACCCCGTTTAAATCCCGAGCAATTTGAAAGCACCCGCAAAGAAACTATCCAAAAATTAAAAGAAAAACAAGAACAGGATTATAGAACCCACAATAGAAAAAAAAACAGCCAATAAAAACTTACAAAATAGGCCAAGTCATATATGTCAAAAATAATAAACGTATAGGATCTAAACTAACAAACAGATACAAACAAGAGGTAGTAAAAGAAAACAATAATTCCACAATTTTAACCGAATCTGGTCGAATAGTTCACAAGAGTAATATTAAAAATTAATATTCATTATTTCAGGTGTGCTTTAGGCCAATGCTTAGCAACAGTCCAAATCCTTGACTTCACGAACTCGCAAGTCATAGCGATACACACAGGGTAAGCAAGAATTCAAACCGGAAATTTCAAATTGATTCATGTAATTGACGTTACCCAATATGAGTCAAAGTTCAACGAGATCACCCCAATAATTTTATCCCATAGGAACACCTCCCTCTATCCTTACCTAAAACATGAAATTATTCAAATTCAAAATTTAATCCAAAACCTAAAACCAAGAAAAGTGAAAAGATCAATCAATCTCATAGGTACAGCTTGGAAATGGATAGCAGGTAACCCTGATCATGAAGACTTTATAACAATCACTGACAAAATGAACAATGTATTACAAAATAATAAAAATGGGCACGACTGGGTCGCACGAACTTGCGATTGTGTTCTAAATACGATATCAAAATCTAAAGGCTGAGTTAAAGGTTTTGGTATTAGCTCTTCATAATATATTTTGTGGTACAGGGTTGCCAACTACACATTAATTATGGAAATTGAATTAAATCACGCAAAATAATGAAAAAATTAAATTAAATATTCCAAAGGTTTCAAGCAAAAATCTAAAAACGCCATTCTTTTGCAATCGCTAATACACATAAATGATGAAAATTTAATCAAAATCGTTGGAGCAGTTTTCCCAAAAAACGGTTTTTTATTTTTCACTTTCTTTTTAAAACTTTTTTTTAAAAGTCGAGTATGCAAAGTTCTAGATCTTAACAGGAGTTATTTTGACAAAAAATTTGAAAAAAATAAAAGTTATGGTTTCAAAGTTACTTTCAAAAATCAAAATTTTTTAAAAAAATTTATAAAAATTTCCAAAACTAAGTTTTTTTAAATATTGATATGCAGTCTTTCTTTAACTGCTTACGACTTCTTAAATCCAAAATTTCGTCAAGATCGTGTCAGCCATTAACGAGAAAGTCGGTTTTAAAAAAAACGGTACTATGGGAGGTACCGTTTTTAGGCCTTTTCCAAAAATTTTTTTTACATCATAAGAAAAACAATCCAAAATTAATCCTTCACACAACATTTTATCGAAATCGTTGGAGCCGTTTTCGAGAAAAATAAGTATTATCATATCGGTTGTATGGCAGGTACCGTTATTTCAAAACCTAGAGACCCAATTCCAAAAACCCCTCTGTAGGATGTTCCACAGACCCTAACTGCAAATTTTGAAGAAAATCGGTCCATTGGTTCAGGCTGTAGATCCATATACAGACAGACAGACAGACAGACACACAGACAGACAGACAGACAGACAGACAGACAGAATTGCAGGACCCACTTTTTTCGTATTCTCTATCATCGTAATGTCATGTTTGATTGTTATCTCAAAATTTTTTTTCTGCACGATTGCAAGACTTGCCTTATAGTACCTATAATCGCAAGTAATAAACAAGTTATAATTAACGCACTACATAATGAAAGAATAAATAACATTACTGAAATGTCCAATGAAATAAGGAAACTATTACAAGAGAACAAATTGTGTAATAATGAAATATTAAGTGCTGTCCAATACAAAATTTAAATATTTAAAGAAGAACTTGAAAATTTAAATTATGCCATACATTGGGCGAAACTTGGTATTATCAATTCTCTAATATTATCTAAGCAAGAAATAAATTTAGCTATAAGTACAATCTCTAAAGAAAATTTGCCATTTGCTACTGTAGAAGACGCTTTAAACTTCGCAGAAGTCAAAATTTTAAGTGACTCAGTATCAATACTTTATATTATCAATATTCCTCTAGTAAATCAAAATGATTACTCAAAAATAATTTTAAAACCTGTGAAAAGAAAAGCTATTGCCACAGATTTGTCATTTAATACAGTCCTAAAATCAGTTAACGAAACTTATGGTTTAAAAAACATTTATAAAGCATATAATTTTATGTCAATCCGCAAACCTCAAGATATTGTAGATCTAACTAATACCACTTGCATTCCCAATATTATGAAAAGCACCAAAGCTACTTGCAGCGTTATAAATAATCATCATTTACCGCAAATAGAAGAAATATCAACTGGCATTGTTATATTGAACGGTTTCAACGGATCCATAGCAATAGGACCCACAGAACAACACTTAGATGGTACGTTTCTAATAAAATTCCATAATACCAGCATCATAGTGAACGAACAAATATTCACGTCAAAAGAAGAATCCAATCACCATATTCTACCAGCAATCTTCCAACTAACTCCCGAAGAAAAGCAGTACCGCAAATTCTTATCATTAGAGATGATGGACGAATTACATATAAAAAACACCAACCAAATCGAGCTTTTGCAATCAGAAACTACAGTACACCGCTTCACTATGTTTGGGATCATTGCCTTCATCATAACATTAACAATAATCACACTCTATCTTAAATCCATGAAGAACAACACCACAAAACTCATCGTTCAAAATTTGAATCCAGACCTACCTCAAAGTAACCAAATACAACAACATAGCATACCTCTAGTTGATTGAGGACAATCAAATCTAAAGGGGGAAGAGTTAACAAGAATAAAATAACAACAGCCAACGGAAATGCTGACCATGCGTCTGGGGCATTTCCACTGCAGGTAAATTATTATTATTGGGAAATGCAAAGTAAGGCATTATTCAATTAGGTTGCAGTATTACAGTATTGCAGCATTATCATATTATGGCAATAAAGAAATGGCAATAAAGAAATCATTCTTAAAAGAGTTCAATTTGTAATTTAGTCTTAAGCGAAGATTCAAATAATAAAGGTGAGCAGTGTGCTCTAACCCGAAAAGATTTTTTTTAAGTAAAATAAATACTGTTTGTTTAACTTATATGTGTCGACAAACATCGACCAAACATTGCGTCTTAGAAAGGTACAAACAGCATCTAACTGATGAGCCCACTGTTTGTACCTGGGCGAAACGCATAAGGAGTGAAGGTCACTTGAACTTTTCATTTTGATTTTAAAAATCAACACTCCAAGAAAACAATAAATTCTTTTATTAATTTCTTTTTTCAATAAACATCGGCCAGACCACGGGCAACCCTTCTCTAGGTGCAAGAATGCAATCCCATTCCCCTAGAAATATAAAGTTTACATTGTGTTTGCACTGTAAACTTTATATATGTGTCGACAAACATCGACCAAACATTGCGTCTTAGAAAGGTACAAACAGCATCTAACTGATGAGCCCACTGTTTGTACCTGGGCGAAACGCATAAGGAGTGAAGGTCACTTGAACTTTTCATTTTGATTTTAAAAAACAACACTCCAAGAAAACAATAAATTCTTTTATTAATTTCTTTTTTCAATTATGTATAATCAAGATTAAAGTAAAATTGAAAAGATTAGACTCCTTTAAGATTACCACAACAAATAATAATATAAATATTTTGTGTTTCTTATTAAAAAGCTTCATTTAAAATTTGATTTCTGTAGTTAAGGGCTGTTTTAACGTAGCTTGATAACATTATCCAATCTTGACCGTTCAAGACATTTGCAGCTTCGTCAACAGTTAAATAGTTTTTCCCCAAGTGCTGTCTCCGTATTGCTTGCAGGATTGGACATGTTCCTATAAAATGGAGAACATTTTCCGTCGCACGAAGATTGCATAAACTGCATTCCGTCCTTACATCCGGTCCGTATGGTAGAATAATTCAGTCGTAGTAATTCTCCTCTGGTTTTGAAAATTAAAGAGATTGTTTCCATTGCATATCGGTCGTTGAAGTAATTGTTAGGTCCAAGGTCGTATCTCAGGAGCTTATACATGTTTCGGGTACAACTCTGTTGGGCTGACTCCGTAAATTTAACAAAGAAAGAATCTTCAATCCTTCCCAATAATTCTGGAAAGATGTCTTTCCAGGTACTAGTATTTCTTTCCACCAACTGGATGTCGTGCTGAACTCCAAGTCGTGACCATTCTTCGAAGAACTGTGATTTTCGTGATAGCAGATATTTTGCGATAATATTAGGCAGACGATGATTTGGAAGAGCCATAACCTTTGCAATGTAGAACAAGTGCAATTTGAGCGAAAAGACGTAGAGCGGAGACACCCCGGTCTCCAAATGTAGCATATATGTAGGGGTGTTTTCGGGGAGCCAAAAGATCTTTTTCAAAAAATACCTCAGTAATTTTTCTACTTCCTCATATTGAAGAAACCCCCATACTTGACCAGCATAGCACATCACTGAACTCATAACTGCTTCGAAAAGTTTATATTTAGCACTCGGGCTTATGTGTTTTTTCCCAAGGACCCCCTTCCAGTTGCAGTTAATGGCTTTTTTTGCTTCTATAAGCTTTTCCTGCAAATGCTTTTTGAACGACATCTGAGGCGTAATGATGACTCCAAGATATTTATATTCCCTCACCAGCTCAAGTTCCACATTTTCCCACATCCATTTCTCCTCCCTTGCATATCGCCTTTGCCATTCCGAAATATCATTACCTTGGATTTGTTTGTATTAACTGTAAGACCCCAATTGCGGCAGTACAATTGCAATTTATTAATCATTATTTGCATCATATTTGGAGTTTCCGCAAAAATGACAATATCGTCCGCATACATTAAGGCTTTTATAACTGTAACAGCAAAACTAATACCTCCAGGCAAAAACGATGTAAGGTCATCCAAGAATAGCGAAAACAGAAGTGGGCTCAAGAGGCAACCCTGTTTGACCCGGAAGAAGTATGAAACCAGGAAGATCCTTCATTTCCATCCCATACTGCTGTGAGGTTCTGCTCATAAAGTCCTCGTAATGTTTTCAGTATTTTTGACGATAAGCCTAGACTACAAAGTTTGTAGAAAAGGGCATTTCTGTCGATTGAGTCGAAGGCAGCCTTGAAATCTACGAAGAAAGCATATAACTTTTTCCCCTTGTCTAAGTATGATCTAGCAATGCAAGTTAGTGAAAATATGTTATCGACTGTTGAATATTCTTTCCTGAAGCCGGCTTGAAACTCGCTTAGAAGATTATTTTGTTGTATCCAGTTTAACAGTCTGTCTTGAATGACACCAGTAAAAATTTTTATAACAGAGTTCATGAAGGATATGCCTCTATAATTGTTAGGGTCGTTCGCATCGCCTTTTTTAAACATTGGGAAGATAATATTCCTTCTAAAGCTTTCTGGGATTTCACCAGAATTGAAAATATAATTATAACTTTCAGTAAGCTTAATCACAAAAGTTTCTGTAGCGTATTTGTAAAACTCGTACGGAACACGATCATCCCCTGGAGCCTTGTTAAGATTGCATCTGTGTAGGACTCTCATTACTTCTTGAACTGAGAATGCACGGTCGAGGTCTCCATTTTCTACTAAAGGACTAGCATATAACACTTGATTCGGTCTTGGTGGTGCACCTAGTAGCTGTTCGAAATGGTGAGCAAGCAGACTCGTACTTATTATTGTTTTCCTTGCAAAAGGTATACCGTTGAGTGCACGTGCTAGCTTCCAAAAGGATCGACTGTCTCTTACTTCCGACAATCTTTGCATGAGATATCGGGAGTATTGCTTTTGTTTTTCTTTGCAAAGATGTTTGAAAGCTTTATTCGCCTCTTGATACATCCTTCTTGCGAAATTCGATCTTGTTGCCCTGAGAAGTCTCAAAAAACTAAACGACTTTTTTCTTGCTCTCTCACAGTCTGCATCGAACCATGGATCTTTCCAGCTTTGCGAAAGGACTGTTTGAAATGATTGTGCGGCCTGAGATACGCATGTAACTAATGTCTCAATGCCATCGATCGATTCAATTTGCTCATTATTTACAGAATAAAAAAATTGGTTAAGATTTGCTTGATACAGTTCCAAAAAGGAATTCTTCCATTGAAGTTTTGGTAACAGCTTCATATTTTCGTTGGTGTGACCCGGTTCTTCATCAAATCGACACATAACATTCAGTGGCAAATGGTCTGAATAAACCAGCTCATCTACTTTTAAATCATTTACATACTCGAACCACTTTCCACGTATGAGACAGTAATCTATTGTGGAACAAGATGTTCCTCTTATAAATGTAAAATGACCTTCTCTGTCACTTTCAGTTCTCCCGTTCACCATTGTCAGACCCACTGATTCACACATTTCTATAAATCTTCTCCCATTTCTATCTATTTTCTCGTCCAGAGCAGATCTAATTATACTAATTGACGCTGGTGTAAAGTCTGGTTCCATCTGTAATATCTGAGAACTTCCTACCCTAGCGTTGCAGTCTCCGATTAGCATAATATTTTCTTTGCCTAGCTCCATTAGGAAGTCGTACAATCCAGTGAAGTCATCCATCCATTTATTACAGTTAATATAAACCGGAACGATGTAAAATTGTTCATGAGTAATGGTCATTTCGATGACAATCCTGTTCATCTCCGTGACAAATCGACATCTCGTACATTCTTTAAATGATTTTTTGATCCCAAATAGGCATCCTTCACTAGCTCTTCCATATACATGAGTTCTCGGGGCTGGGGTCCATTGTAATATAAATTCTGGGAAATAGTTTTCATATTGTGTTGTGTCACCATAGATGAAAGTTTCAAATAGTAGAAAAATGTCGCTTTCTCTTATTTTATCGAAGAAATTCTTAAACACTAGTTTACTACCTAAACCTGATATATTATATGAAATAATTTTACAAGGAATATTATTGTTTTTTACTTCATTTAAAAGACTATTATTTTGAACGTGGCTGACGGCATTTATGTTAAAATCGATTTGGCAGCACTCCTTGTCCTGCTGTTTGAGAAGCTCTGGTATGATTTTCGTTTATTGACATCTCATCTAACAGCTGCTCCAGAAACGTCATTCCTCCGTCTTCTTCACATGCCAAAACATTGTTTTGGTTATAATAAAATATTTTTCCCTCGATTTGTAGCGTTTCTCCTCGAATAAATGTTTTTATATTTTTGTTTTTAGATGTTATTTTTGTTTTAATTTCCATAAGTTTTCGTCTTCTTTCTCTCGCCGCAGCGGGATAATCTTTATGGAGTGAAATACCAGTACCTCTCAGTTTTTTTGCTGATCTTAGAATACGTCCGACATCTTCTCTGTTTTGTAACTCCACAGTTACGTTTTCAATTTTAGGATTTCTTGAGCGAATAGGACGTGTATCTGATATTATTCCTTGGTTTTGTGTTTCGAGCAAATCCATACATAGTGCTTTTGCTTTTTCCATTGGTTGAACACCCATTTGAGCCGGAAAATGTAAAATTATATTTTTTTCATTTACCCTCTTTGACAGAGACTCTACTTGTCGCTCAAGAGAGAGGCATCTGGTCTCCATTTTGTTAAGCTGAACTTGAAGCAAAAGATTATCTTGTTTCAGAGATTTTATTTCTGTTCCAAGTATGTCCATATCTGATTTGGTGGGTAGATCTTTAATTTTCTCATCCAGAAGCGAAGCCATCGTGCCTTTTACCAGGCTTAAAAGATCCGGAATTAGCATATTGCCCACGGACATATTAGTTTTATCCCTGTCAGTGGTTATTTTCTGTGGGGGAAAATATTCCGGAGAGGTTTTATTTAAACATCTCTTACTAGAACAAGACGGTGTTGTGTTGTTGTCCTGTTCGGTAACCTTTGGTGGTGTACGGTTAAGAGGCATTTTTAGCATATAATATAATATGTCTGATAGCCGTCAGTGAAAATTATGCAAATCTTTTAAAACTTTTTTCAGCTCAAACCTCCTTTTCTTAAGATCAGATTTTTAAAAGACTCACCCACTAGTGTTCACAGCGGTTATTAAAAGTGCTTTTTAGCTTATATTTCGTTTAAAAAACCACAAAATTTAATGCTTTTTCAGGAGCCTTTAATAATACGACTTGCTTTACTCACTCTCACTCTCTTTTTTTTTAGGATGGACAATTCAAGGACCATCGACCATAGAACAGAAAGCATCCGATTCCACTTGTGCCATTTCGCTTAACGTCTGCGCCTGTGAAGATATCCAAAGATTTTGGAAGCTTGATATTCTGGGAATCGCTTCTGAATTTAAAGGAGAGGTAAGTGGTAATATTTTCTTACATGTATATAGAAAAGGTGATAGGTTTGAAGCTTCACTTCCATGGAAAACGATTCCTACCCCACTTCATAATAACCGAACTGGTGCATTCATACGAATGCAGTCACTTGTTCGTAAGCTTTGTGCGGCTGGAAAAATTATTGAATACGATGAGGCAATGATCGATATGCTATCAGCGGGGATTGCGGAGCCGGTTTCTGAGAACGTGGTTGAAAATAACGTATTGTATTATTTACCACACCGTCCGGTATACAGAGAAGATAAGGAGACATCAAAACTTCGTATTGTTTTTGATGCGTCTGCACACGCACCAAACCATTCATCGCTTAACGATATTTTAGAAGTAGGGGAGAACCTATTACCCAATCTTTTGCTAATTCTCTTAAATTTCCGAGTAGGAAAAGTTGGTCTGATAGCAGACATTGAAAAAGCGTTTCTACAAATATTGCTTAAGCCATCTGATCGAGACAGTCACCGCTTACTATGGTTTGCGGAAAAGATTGTTGACCACAAGATTTTACCTGCGGTGAGGGCTTACAGAATGACGCGGTTAACATTTGGGGTAAAGAGCAGTCCTTACATTTTTGGTGCGATGATTAAAGAACTTATTAAAGAGGCTTCGAATCGAATCGGTGAAGAGATGGTGCGTCATCATTTAACTTGTGAGCTATAGAAAAACAGCTTTTATATGGACGATTTTGTCACCTGAAAATATCGCCATAGGAATTTTTACAGATGCCACTAGTATATTTAAAAGCGCATCAATGAAACGTAAGTGGAACTCAAATAACCCTCGGGTTCGAGATTGCTTTGCTGAGGACGAACAGTTTTCTGCTACGCCAAAGGTGCTTGGTTTACGATGGATGATAGCAACAGACGAATTTCTGGTGGATCTTAACTCGGTGCTGAGTTTACTGAATTCTGGCTCCATGTGTATTACGAATTATGGCTAAAATATTCGACCCGTTTGGTATACTCTCTCCGTGGACAGTTCGTTTGAAGATTTTATTTCAAAATATGTGGCGATAGAAATTAGATTGGGACCAGGAGTTGTCTGCCGATTTACAGTGCATTTGGGAAACCTGTCGTGGCGAAATCAATGATCTAAATGAAATAAGTATTCCAAGGTATTTGTCAACGAGCGAAGAGGGATTAACTGAAATACACGTTTTCGCTGATGCAAGCCAGTACGCATTCGGTGCAGTAGCTTACGCGACGACTGTTCATTGTAGTGGAAAAACTATAGTAACTTTAATTTGCGCAAAGAATAGAGTTGCGCCTTTGAAAAACGATGATCAAAATGAGTTCACTATTCCCAAATTGGAATTAACAGCTGCATTGATTGCTGCTCGCTTGCTTGCGTATTTGCAAGCTTGTCTACGGATTACTATTTGTGAAACTTTTTTATGGTCGGACTCGCAGATTGTGCTTTACTGGATCCAGGGAACAAATAAACGTTGGAAGCCATTTGTAGAGAATCGCGTTAAGGAAATCAGGGCTTTTCCAAGTCTGTCATGTTGGTGACACTGTCCTGGTTTGGAAAATCCCGCTGATCTGCTCACTAGAGGAATTAGTGCTTCGTCTTTAATACGATCTTCAATTTGGTTCAATGGTCCTTCTTGGTAAACGAAAGACAAATCTTTCTGGCCGTCGACTCAAGAGATTAATACTGCTGCTGTGTGTACTCTATCCTTGCAGGCAGATGATAAATCAGATGATGGTATACAACTGCAGTATGCCGAGCCGATTCTGAACGCTACGGATTTTAGTACATTGACTTATCTTCTACGTATAACTGCTTGCGTTTTCCGAGCTATTGAGAGGTTTCGAAAACGCAAATTTGATTATCTTTCCGCTGAAGATATTACCAAAGCTGAAAGTTACTGGATTCGTCAAGTTCAAAGCCAATATTATTTCAGAGAGATTTCCTCTCTGCAAGGAGAAAAGGGTATGCCTCCTAGTTCTAAATTGTTATCTCTATTTCCATTTTTAGATGATACAGACAAGTTTTTGCGCGTGGGTGGTCGTCTCCAAGATGGGGAAGATAATATAAGCATAGCTCACCCAATCATTTTACCGCAGTCCTCTCACATAACGAAGCTTATAGTCATTGATCTTCATTCAAGAATCTTTCACGGTGGTACCTCAGCTGTTCTTTCACACCTACGCTCAAAATACTGGATCATAAGAGGAAGACAAATGGTGAAGACTGTCATCAAAATGTGTGTGTGTGTTTAAGCTTCTTCGAGGTCAAGCTGCAACGCAACCCTTTGCACCGCTGTCTAAAGATAGAATGTTGTTATCTAGAGCCTTTGAGGTAACTGGAGTTGACTTCGCCGGTCCTTTGTATGTTGCGGATGTATCTACTCAGCGAAAAAAGTTCTATATCCTATTATTCACCTGTGCAGCCGTTCGTGCGGTGCATCTCGAATATACAAACGATCTTACGGCTGAGAGCTGCATTCTTGCTATAAGACGATTTATTGCTCGGCGAGGAGCCCCTCGCATAATATATTCTGACAACGCGACTACTTTCAAGAAGACTTCACACGAGTTCAAACAGCTTAACAACGTACGATTTAGTGAACGTTTTCTCGGATTTTTGAGTGACTCTCGAATAACATGGAAATTTATTGTTGCACGAGCTCCATGGTGGGGAGGCTTTTGGGAGCGACTAGTGGCGGTAGTTAAAACAGCTTTAAGAGCGGCTGTACAAAGATCCACTCTTAACAACGATCAGCTTCATACCTTGCTAACGGAAGTTGAATGTGTGGTGAACTCGAAACCCTTAACGTATGTGTTAGATGCACCATTAGATCTCGCTCCACTCACTCCAGCTAATTTTCTCCACGGACCATGCGGACCTATACAAGAATTTGGATCCGAAAATCAAACTGGCCAGGCCCTGGGAAAGCAGTGGAGAGATCGCTTACTTTTCTTAGCTGCTTTTAAGAAAAGGTGGTTTAAGGAGTATCTTTTACAACTTAGATCCACATCATGTCAAAAATTGCGCGAGTTCAAATTTGCTAGTCGAAGATGTATTTTTGGTGGAAGATTCATCGTTGCCTCGACCTCTTTGGCATTTGGCCGTAATACAAAAGGTATATCCTGGACGAGATGGCAAAATTCGGGCTTGTGAAATAAGGCTCTCCAGCGGTTCTATTTTGCGAAGGCCAATACAACTACTGTACCCTTTAGAAATTTCGAACTGATTTAAAGCTTTTCTGGCGGGAGGATGTCAAAAATCTTTACTTTACTTTCATCTATCAACACTGTTTTCATAATACAATAACATGAATTCTATTTCATATTTACTTTAAAGCTTTTACAATACATATATATTCATATAACTTTACTTAATATCATAAATCACATCATAGTTCAGTTATCATCTTGCGGTCATCAGATTCTTTACAATATTAGCTCATTTCTCTAAATTAAAGTTGATATATTATTAAACGGTTTGTTTTTCTTTTAATTTTTCTTTGCACTTGGGTAAACGTTTTAAAATTTTGGTAAAACGTTTTAAAAGAAGACAAATCAAATTGTTAATCGACCTAGAGGACGAAGGTTTCAAAACTATAGCCTATGCCGATGATGTAGCAATTGCCGTTTCAGGCAAGCACCCACAAACCCTAGCTGAGCTGCTACAAACAGCACTTAACAAGCTTAACAATTGGGCTGCAGATTGTGGTCTGAACATCAATCCACACAAAACGGAATTAGTTCTCTTTACGAGGAAATACAAAATTCCGGACTTCAGACCCCCAACTATTAAAGGGGTAACTCTCACACTGTCAAATCAGGCTAAATATCTAGGTCTCATTTTTGACAAAAAACTGACCTGGAAACCCAATATTGAGGAAAGAGTAAATAAAGCCAACGTTGCACTCTTCTCCTGCAAAAAAGCCATTGGCGGGAAATGGGGTTTCTCGCCCCAAATCACCCATTGGCTGTTTACCTCGGTGATTAGACCGATACTCACATACGGGGTGATAGTCTGGTGGACAGCACTAGACAAGATGATCAACTACAACAAGCTGGCCAAAGTTCAAAGAACGGCTAGTCTGTGTATTAGTGGCGCACTGAGGACAACCGCATCGGACGCCCTCAATGTACTATTAGATCTCACACCCCTAGATATCTTCAGCAAACAAGTCGCAGCTAGCTCAGCTACTCGACTCAGAGCTACATCACAGTGGACCAATAATCAAATCAGCCACACTACCATTCTAGATAACTTTAGATTCTTACCGAATCGATCCGACTACACCACCCCCAAGTTGGTGTTTGACAATAATTTCCAAGTAACCATACCTTCAAGAGAAGCTTGGGAAAATGGCGCTCTTTTGGAAAATGAAGCAATACACTTCTACACCGATGGTTCAAAAACCAGAGAAGGTGTGGGAAGTGGAATCTACTCAGAAAAACTGAATCTCAGTCTTTTCTTCCGCCTACCCGATCATTGTAGTGTGTTCCAAGCGGAAATTCTGGCGATTAAGGAGGTGCTGTCTTGGCTCAAAGAAAACGTCATATCCTCCACGGATATTCGGATCTTCTCAGACAGCCAAGCTGCCCTTAAATCTCTTGCCTCTGTCTCTACAAAATCCATCACGGTCCAAAATTGTCAGATGTCTCTGAGGGAGATGTCAAATCAGTTTAACATTCACCTTTCATGGGTGCCAGGGCACAGGGACATACCAGGCAACTGTATGGCAGACGAACTAGCCAAAAAGGGCACGACCACTTCCCTACGCTCAGAATGGAACAACATAGGTGTAACTATCGCTACATGTAAACTCCTACTTAGACAAGACGCTTCAAGGATAACAAACACTAGATGGACTGACACTAACAACTGCCTTGCAACCAAAAAAGTTTGGCCGTGTGTTGACTCAAAACGCTCGAAGAGTTTGTTAGCCCTGAACCGTCTGTATCTAGGTTCTACCATAGGTGTTCTTACGGGACACTGTCTAATAGGGAGACACGCCAAAAGACTTGGTGTGTTTTCCAATGATTTCTGCAGAAGCTGCATGGACGAGGAGGAGGAAGAAACCGTTCAACACCTTCTTTGCTCATGCCCTGCACTACTTCATAGGAGGAAAACTCATCTCGGTGAATTCTTCTTCGATGATACTAGCGACCTAGCTTACATAGACCCTAAAAGTCTTTCGAAATACATTAAAAGTTCCACGTGGTTCGACTAGCAGGTGATTAACCGGCTAGTCCCGTAATGGAAGATTAATAAGTGATCAACTCGTTAATCTTACATTGGGTTTCTGAGATCAGTAGGTGATTAACTTGCTGATCTCTGTGGTATCACAATGGGCCCTTGCGGCCTAAGTGTGTCAGGCAATGTACTCATTGACTGACAGCCACTTCCACCTGACCTAACCTTTAAAAGAAGACAACCGCCATAGCAATTGAATCCAACGGCTGCGTGATGTGCAGCTTAGGTAACCATAAAATATATAAATGCAAAAAATTCTTGTCTCTTTCAGGTGCTGATCGTGAGAATTCTGTTCAACGAATCGGAATTTGTAGAATTTGTCTGAGATCGGGTCATACCATTGTATATAGAATCTATAGTACTATCACTTCGGCCTTACTAGCGCCATTTAAAGACGGTGAATCACGCTACTAAAATGGCTTAAGAGCAGGAAATCACAAGAGAAATGATTTCCCTTCTCTTGCTATTATAAATTCGGAGGAGTAGTAGGTTAAAATGCTTAAGAATACAATTCTTCTTCTTCTTCTTGTGTATAATGCCGAAATGCGAAATGTGTATTCATTGGAGTATGGCAGGTAGCGAAGCAAAAGAAGACAACTTATTGTTGTCTTATGGGTTTTCATTCCTTCATTCTCCATAGCATAGGTAAGCATTTATTTTGGCTATCGTATGCGATATCGGACATGGGGTAAGACAACAGAGCATGTTAAGATGTGTGTGTGCTATTGATAAAGGTCATGAACTGATATGATCATATGACATGACTTCTGTGGATTACCTGTATGGTTGCAATGAGATAGTGAAGGAGTAGAAGAAATTCGTTTGTAGGCTTTTTTTTGTGTGCGGTTGAATAAATGAGTTTGCAATGTATCATTGAATGTAGGTATATTATTTTTGGCAGTTACAACTGAATTTGGTGAAGGCTTACAGAGAATTATGGCGAATTCAGTCCTTTTTGAGGTCATAAAATTATTTGATTTTTTTGAGATAGGCATACCTGCCAGGAACAATTTATGTGGATGAATTTTACAATCAGTAATTACGTAAAAAAGACATATCGAAAAGGATAAGCGGGAATCCCAGATTTGCGAGATTAGGCAATTTTCATCGTTTTTGAAATTGAAAAATTTTATTGCTGACCTCCTACATAATGACATCTCTGCTTAAATGTCTTTATCCCTGCTAAATAATAATACTTAGAAACAATTCATACAATAGCCAGAAGAACTATAACTGAACAATATAAGTCAGAAATCAAAAAAATTTCGAGGAAAAAATCGTCCATTTGGACCCCAGTTCGGGTGGACACGACTTTTGGCTGTTCGTAAATGAGGGTTAAGAACATTATTCGTTGTGATTTCAATTGGATAAGTTCTAAGCTGATAAAATCATAACAAATTTTGCCAAAGCAATTAAAAATTGTTTAATAAAAAAAAAACCAACAAGCGTTCGAAAAAAACAGTGTTGTGTAGTGATAGTGCGTCAAAAACAATAACTTTCATCTGCATCAGCCATACCTTGAACAATCATAAAATCAACTTTGCAGAATAAAAGAAGTTTATTCAAGTAAAAACATATTGAAAAAAAAAAAACATATTAAAATAGTGATCTGTTTTTGTGTTTTGTTGTTTTACTGTTGAAACAATTCATAAGTTTCAACGAGACAAAAATTTGCAGACGATAAAAACTGGAGAGTAAGAGTATTTAATCCATAATATTTCTTTTTCTTTTCAGCATTTCAATTTCAATTTCAATAATTTATTTAAAATTTATATTTCGCGCTACGAATTCGAATTCGATATTGTTAGAGCAGGGATTTTCGTGAAATAATAGTCGATTTTGTTAGGTGTCTTATCGCGACTTGAGTGAAGTGATAGTGAAAAGTAATAAGTGAATCATAAGCTAGTGATATTTTGGTGAAGTTAAGTGTGTATATTCACTATATTTGTAATACTCTGTGTAATTTGTTACTATTAAATTAATTAAATACTTCGAAATATACCTTTCACTTCTGAACAGATGTGTCAAAGTGCGTTTTCAAAGGCTGTGGTCAGTTTAAGACCTATCCGAGCCGTATATCTTTCTTCCTTATACCAAAGGATTGTAGAAGGCCAATATGGTTGAAACATGGAAATGTTTCAACCATCAAGCCATTGCCAAAAACGGCAAGTATGTGCTCAAAGCACTTTCATGAAAAAGACTTAGCTGTTCAAGCGTTTCGATGTGTTCTGTCAAAGAAAGCACTTCCAATGTCTTCGCCAGCTATTTGCTGTTGCACGGATGTTGCTGTTGACCATTCATGTCAAAGAATTATGGATGCTGAAGCTCTTAAAGCTCAAACCATTAAAACAGCAATTTCTGCCCAAAAATCGGCAACAACTTCTGCACAGAAATTGGCTACGAGCTCTGTCGATACAAGTGCTTCTAATTCTAATGTTACTTTTGAAACCCCTTGCACCAGTTCAGGCCCGTCTACTTCATTTATTTCAAATGAGGCCTTAGATACAATTTTGGAGAATTTTCCTGATTCTTCTTTTAAAACTCCCCAAGCCCCAAAAATGCCGAAAAAACTTCAACCCACTACTTCCAGAACGTGTTTGAATACGCAGTTCGAAAACATACCAGTAAGTCCAAATGTTCCTCTTCATAATTTGGCATCTACATCCACTAAGACTTATAGCTGGGACCACAACTTTCAAGATCTTCCGGAGGATACTCCGCTTTCACCCTCACAACTTCCGTCTCCCATTCATAGACGTTTTCACTGAAGTGTGAAGCCTGTTCCAACTTCATGATCAGCAGCTCGGTTGAAAGGAGAGATCAACTGCAACTTATAGAACTAAGGGCCTATGTCAGCACCGTTGCTACATCTGAATTCGGATCGCTAGCTGTTCCCTCAATCCAGCTGGAAAAATTGGCTGAGAAAGTGCAGAGGGTTTTTGAGGAAAACTTCAGAAGAAAACAGCATATAGAAGACCTCATGGAAAAATGGATGGAGACTGTACGTGATTCTAGAGATGCGAACCTGGAAATACCCTGCCCTAACACCGAACATAAAGAGACAATTGTCAGATTCCTTATGCAAGGAATGATGTTGTTCTCTATAAAAAAGACAAACAAGGAGCTTCGCGGGACTAAAAAATATAAGAAAAAGTATGTTTAAGTATTCTAAGATTACCTATTTAAAAAAAAAAAATGTTTAAGTATTCTAAGATTATTTTTTAAGTGCAATGTAAATAATGTTTCTGAAATTAAAAATGTATATGGAAAAACTATTAATTTTTGTTGAAATCAATTTAACCTTTTTCCTTTAAAGGTACCTTAAAACTGAACCTGGACCTGACATGCCTAGTCATTTTATTGCTTTGTTTTACTTTTTTGTTGTTTTTTTATATTAATTTTTGTTGTTATGTATATATTTTTTTGTAAATTCTAATTTATTTTACATTTTCTTCTTCTTTACCCTTAAATTTTCTTAGTTACATAAGTATTCTTTCTGCTTTTCTTTCACTTTTTTTCCTATTTTTTATATGCAATATGAAGTGCAATTATTTTTCTCCTTTCCTTTCGCTTTTTTATTTTTTATTAACTTCTTTTGAATGTGCAATATTCAATTCCCTTAGCTAGTCATTTTGTTATGATATGCTTTTTTGTTGATTTTTTATAAGTTATTTGAATTCGTTTTATGTTATTTTGTGATATAGCTTTACGTTTTGTTTATTGATGATATCAATGACAAATCAAGCAAATCAAGCATGCAAAGTAGTTAGTGAGGCAGGCCTACTGGGGCACCTCATTAAAAAAAACGAATCTTGTATTTTACCTCCTGGGTGATCCGGAAAAAAATACACTTTTTTTGTAGTTGCCTATAGTTTTCCTTTTAAAAAATCTTTTTATCGAAATACTAACGTTTTCCACCCTTTTTCAGATGTTTTTACCTATCATAACCTTACATTTCCATACTTACTTTTCTCAACTATAATTCCAACATTTCCGAAAAAATGTTCTTCAATATCATTTTTCACATATCAAATAATAAATTCAAAACAAAAAAAAAAATTTCTTCAAATTGAAATTTCAGTTTCAATCACAACAGTATGATCAGATGTTCAATTTTTTGTAATATAGCTATAAAATATAAAAATGGTTACTGTGGGTTATCCTTAGGAGATAAACATATGTTGTCCCGTACTTTTTTATTCATTGTTTTAAGATTTACAATTCCGTAGTACATAAATTTGAACTATCTCGTAAGTTTTAGCCAGCGTTTGCAATGTAGGCGCAGAAAAATATGTTTGTTAAGACATCACTTTAGAAATCTTTAAATTTCTCGGCTTTTCTCTGCTATAATATGCATGCATTATACATATAAACCTTCCTCTCTATTCATTAAAAAAAAACCTCACCAAAATCCGTTGAGTAGTTTTAAAAATCTAAGCATACATAGGGACATAGGGACAGAGAAAGCGACTTTGTTTTATACTATGTAGTGATGAAGTGCAATTATTTTTATCCTTTTCTTTCGCTTTTTTATTTCTTAAAAACTTTTTTTTGGATGTGCAATATTCAATTCCTTTTTTTTTTTGTAGTTGCCTATAGTTTTCCTTTTAAAAAATCTATTTATCAAAATACTAACGTTTTCCACCCTTTTTCAGATTTGTTTTTATCTATCATAACCTTGCATTTCTATACTTACTTTTACCAACTATAATTCCAACATTTCAGAAAAAATGTTCTTCAATATCATTTTTCACATATCAAATAATAAATTCAAAACAAAAAAAAAATGTCTGCTCATTAATACAAATTTCAATTTTTCATGAATTTGAAATGAAATTTGCTTGCATTGCAATATAGCAATTTCATTTTATCCCTTCAAATTGAAATTTCAGTACCTCAAACAGAACAGTATGATCAGATGTTCAATTGTACGTAAAATCTTTCTTGACCTACTACCACCACTATACCCCACCCTAAAAGAAAGACAAAACAATTCATGTAATTATTTTTCCATACCTATTCTGCTTTGCTTAACCATAAGATTACTGATTCTCTATACTTTGTCTTGTGTTTTCGATTCTCCTCCCCACCTTAAATAATTTGCTCTGATTTTGGTTCTCTCGGCACTTTTTGAAATTTAAGCGCTTAATTCTCTCTTGTCTGTGTCTCTTTGCTTAAGCGATTTCAGCGCACCACTCGGTGAATAAAGGTCTCAGAAAAAGCTATCTGATGATAGTACTATAGATTATATATACAATGGTCATACTCAAAATTCGTGCAACGCAAGGGGGTGTTTTCTTTGCAATGGCAAACACAATACATTGTTGCACTACAAAAAAGAAAATAAATACAATTTAAAGGCAAAACAAATTTCTAATGCCAACACTATATCTTCCATAGGTGATCGAAACCAGCAAATAAAACAAGGTCAAGGGGTGGAAGGTCAGTCGTCAAACGCAGCTAGCACTTCCAGATCCAATCACCGTAGCATTTATCTAGCGACAGCATTCGTTAACGTAAGGTCCGCATGCGGCACATTACTTCCCTGTCGTGCGTTATTAGATTCTGGATCACAAATCCATTTTGTGACAGCAGCCTTTGCACAAGCCTTAGGAATTCAGAAGCATCGATCCGAAACCTCCATAAGCGGGATTGGAGGGCATGGAACGCCAACACAATTTGCCATAGAACTCTCATTTCAATCGCGAAATGGAAGCTTCAAAGGCAATATTGAAGCAACGATCCTGGCTAAGATACCTCAACTTCCACTACTTCGAAACACGAAACTGGGTTGGATTGTAGCAGGTGGTGTTCAAGGTACCAAACATAATGCTGTATGCAGCATTGCCACAGCACCATCTCTTTCAAAAATCGAAAAACTTGTAAGCAGATTCTGGGAGTGTGAAGTCATGATTCTCCAATTAAACGGATGAGCAAAGAAGACTTCTTCAACTCGACTATACAAATTCTACCCAGTGGAAGATTCATGGTAAGTCTTCCGTTCAAAAAAGATCCATAGTCCTTAGGAGCATCTTTTGAAAAGGCACGCAAAAGGTTTATTTCACTGGAACGCCGACTGGAACTCAACAATGAATTACGTATGCAGTACACACAATTTTTATTGGAATATGAACAATTGGGCCATATGAGTCAAATAGAGAATTCGGATATTCCACAGACGCACTATTTCATCCCGCATCATTGCGTTTTGAAACCAGAAAGCTCATCAACAGCATTTCGTGAAGTCTTTGACTGTTCATCGAAAACATCCTCTGGAAATTCTCTAAACGATGTTCTGGGAATCGGACCAACAGTTCAACCTGATTTGTTTTCAATAATCCTTCGATTTAGATTAAAAAGATATGCATTCACAGCTGACATCAGCAAGATGTATTGACAGATGACAGGTTTTACTTCGACCAGAAGACAGAGCTTTTCAACTTATTCTTTGGAGAAAAAAAAAGATCAACCTCTGAGGAGTTATAGGCTCAACACCTTGACTTATGGTTCGGCTTCCGCTCCATACATAGGAACTTAATTTCTCGTTCAACTTGCAAAACAATACGAAAATGTTCACGTAAACGCATCCCAAACATTAAGTCAAAACATTTACGTTTATGATTTACTTGCTGGAGCAGACTCAGTTTCAAAGGCTAGAGAACTCCTTGAGGAGATTATACTACTTCTAGAAAAGGGAAAATTTGAATTAAGAAAATTTTGTTCCAATGATGAAAACATTTTAAAGAACATCCCTGATGCACACAAAGAAAAATTGGTAAGGTTTCATCAGTCGGACGTTATTAAAACCTTGGGATTAATTTGGAATCCAACGATCCACTGTTTTGAATTTGGTTTTAATTCTGAAAAATTTAAACCGCCAGAAGCGACTGTGACGCGCAGAAGTGTGTTATCTGACCTCGCTCGTTTATTTGATCCTTTAGGTTTACTGAGTCCTGCAATAATTCTTGGAAAGCTTTTTGTTCAAGATTTGTGGAAAACGAACTTCTCGTGGGATGATGAGCTTCCTTTGGATCTCGCAAGTAAGTGGAAGGATTATATTAATCAATTTTTTGACCTTAGAAGCATCAGGATACCAAGATTTGTTATGTGTCAAAAACCAAAAAGAACTGAATTACATGGCTTTTCTGATAGCAGCATGTCTGCACTTGGAGCATGTGTATATGTCAGATGCATTGACGAATCAGGTAATATTTTTAGCAAATTACTTTGTTCAAATTCTCGAATAGCTCCGATGAAAACCACAACTAGCCAAAGCTCGACTTGAACTTCAAGCAGCGGAGATACTGGTAGAACTTGTCAGGAGAATACTTCAAACTTTCAACATATATGTTCATAAAATTGCATATTATACTGAATCAACAACTGTGCTAGCTTGGATAAATTCTCCTTCTTATGTATGGGACACCTTCGTTGCAAATAGGGTAGCCAAAATCCAAAATGAAACGCAGATTTCACAGTGGAAACATATTAAGGGAGAAATAAATACAGCTGATTTAATAACAAGAGGCTGTACGCTTGACAACCTTTCCATTTCTCTGCAATGGTTAGAAGGTCCAGCATTTCTCAAACTGGATGAATACTTGTGGGAAGAAAGTAAGTACACCATTCCACAGGTAATACCGGAATTAAGGAAAATCAAGACGGCCTTGCTAACTGCAAATAATGAAGAAGATATCTTGAATACTCTAAAGCATAGAAACTCTTTTTGTAGATTACAGAGAATTTTTTCCTACAGCATTCGATTTTTAAGAAACGTTGGACAACCGTATCTACTTAGAAGAACTGGTTTGCTGTCCGCTGATGAACTGCGTGAAGGAACTCGCCTCCTACTAGTGTACACTCAACGTACAACGTTTCCAGATGAATATAAGGCCTTGAAACATCATGTTGGTGTGAGTTCAAAATCAAATTTAGCAACACTGACATCGTATTTCGATAATAAACTTAATTTGATTCGAGTTGGAGGCAGATTAGTCAATTCAATTCTTCTACCAGATGCAAAACATCAAATTCTGCTTTTCAAAAATTACGTGGTTACAAGGTTCCTCTTAGAACATTTACATAAAACAAATCTTCATGTATCTCATTGGGCACTAATTGCAATTTCACGACAAGAATATTGGATACTGAGCGTCGGTAGAGAAACAAAATCAGTGATCAGAAGTTGCATTGTTTGTGCAAAATCTAAGCCCAGCTCTATTAACCAATTGATGGGCAACCTGCCATTTGAACGAGTAACACCATCCCGTCCATTTTATTACACTGGAGTAGACTTCGCTGGACCCATTAAATCTCATTACAAAATCAGAGGTAAGATCCCCACAAAATCTTATCTGGCAATTTTTGTGTGTTTTTCTACTAAAGCGATTCATATTGAGGTGGTAGGAGACCTCTCCACAGAATCGTTTATAAATTCTCTTAAAAGGTTTATTGGTAGACGAGGATTATGTCACTCTATTTTCTGCGATAACGCAACTAATTTCGTCGGTGCAAGTAACCAACTTAAATCACTAAAAGACGTCATGCACTCAAAAAAAATGGAAGCTACCATTCAATCTTCATGTAGCCAGAGTGGAATAAATTTTAATGTTATTCCTCCCCGCTCCCCACACTTTGGTGGACTCTGGGAGTCAGCTGTGAAATCAGCCAAGAACCTTTTAGCTCGCCATCTCGGAGAAGCAACGTTAACATATGAAGAATTGACCACACTAACAATTCAAGTTTAAGCTATACTCAACTCGAGACTCTTAACTCCACTTACTTCGGATCCCAACGATCTAGAAGCTCTCACACCTGGGGTTCAATTCCCGATCTGTGAAGCTGTGAAGTGAAAACATTTATCACAGCTTCACCGAAAATTCGATTCTCGATTAGTGAAAATCCAACCTCAAATGTCAATTTTTTTTCATATGATAAATTTCTTTTCAGTGCCGTATGAGTCAGTGAAAAATTCAATTATGAAAAATGGCCGCAAAACTCAAAAGATGAAAAACGTTTTAGTACTTTTTAGATCCGGAATCGCTTAGAGTGGGTTCGTGAAGTGATAAAATGAAAAAACTGTATGAAAACTGAAATGATATTTTTTTTTTCACTTCACAGCTTCACAGATCGGGAATTGACCCCCTGGACACTTTTTAATAGGAGCGCCACTTCTGGCAATAGCTGAACCCGATGTTACTGACAAAGGTATCAGCTCCCTCAATAAGTACAGACAGATCCAACACGCTCAACAGTCATTTTGGAAGAGATGGTCCAGAGAATATTTGCATCTCTTACAACAACGTGCAAAATGGAAAACAGAATCCCAAAACATCAAGCCTTATACGCTTGTTTTGTTGAAAGAAGCAAACATGCCTCCAATGAAATGGAAATTGAGACGTGTAGTTGATGTGATTGAAGGAAGTGACGGGCTTGTTCGTGTTGCTAATATCAAAACCCAAGGAGGTGTGTTACAGCGAGCCATTCATTATTTGTGCCCTTTGCCGGTAGAAGAAGCGAAAAAATATCGTGCAACTGTCAGGACAGATCATCCAATTGAGAAAGAAGAAAATCGTCTATTGACAGTTGAAGCAGACTCAACCAAACATGCAATATCCAGGAAATCCCAAGGTGGAAAAATAACAAAGGGGCTTGTGTTAATATCTTGTCTCTTTGCATTTTTGTAGCACCAATCAGTTCGACAAACATAGACAGCCAAGTGGTAATAAGCAACCTAGATAATGATATTGGAATTTATTTTGAAGATATGGGAACACTGCGAGTAGCCGACAATTTTTGGAGTCTTTACGTTTACTACAATCAATCCAATTACTGGCTTGAATTTAGCGAAACGAAAGGGTATTTAAAGGAATTAGAAAGGGCTTGTATGGCGGATAAATCGGAGAGAATTTATCACTGCAATTCGACAATCGACATTCTTCGAAAAAGAGTAATAAACATTGACCAAAAGAACGATCTTATAAACGGGTTCAATACTACAACCGAGAGTTCAATGCGACATCGTAGATCTCCATTTGATTTTGTTGGAAGCGTAGCGCACAGTTTGTTTGGTGTGCTAGATCAGGAAGATGCTCAACATATTCAAAATCAAATTGAATTGGCAAATAAACAGGATCAACACTTATATTCTCTCATCCGAAAACAGAGTTCCATTGCAGACTCTACGGCAAATATACTGAGGCGCAACTCATTAGAAGTTCAAAATGATTTTAACACATTAAATACATATTTAACAAAAACTTTCAATACAATTGGAAAACAACAAAACGAAATTGTGAATAATCAACATTTTCTTGCGCTCACTACGTATTTAAGTATGATGCTTAATAATTTCGAACGCACTCAAGATGTCCTGCTAGATGTTATCCTGGACTTAAATCATGCGAAGATCAACCCGCAGATAATAACACCAATGCAAGTAAGTAGTCAACTGCAACTGATTCAAGGAAATCTACATTCATCGCTGAGGCTGCCCAGTGTTTCGGCCTTGGAAATGTTAAAATTAATAACAGTCAAAGGACGGACAGTACATGAGACAATTGTGTTTGAAGTCTCAATCCCGTTAGCCGAAGATCAAGAATTCCAAGTTTTTAACCTCATTCCATTGCCCATTGTTCACAACAATATGAGCCTACTCGTCGATGTTACATCTCCATACCTTGCGGTTACATTAGCGAGAGATAGATATTTTGGACTCTCCTATATTGAATTCAATTCTTGTAAACTAATAGGAACGAGAAATCATCTTTGCAGACAGATTGTGCCTACTAGAGTTCACTCCAAAGATTTTAAAGTGTGCGAAATGGCTCTATTAAACCACGAGGACAACGCTTTGGAAATATGTGATCTTAAGGAAGTAACTAGACAAGATCATTGGTATGCGCTGAGGCAAACAGACTCTTGGATATTTTCGGTGATGAACAATGTAACAGGCCCTCTGATTTGCAATGGTCAAACAAGAAGCATTTCTCTATCAGGCACTGGAATGATTGGTTTTTACAACATGTGCTCCCTTAAAATTGATACAATGATAATTAATGGTCATTTAAATTTCAAGATTATTATAACAAAGTAATTTGTTCCAAGTGCAAGGCTAAGCAATTGGATCAGAAATCGCAACTTGACAGACGACCATTTTTCCCCCTTGACGGTAAGAAATGATAATGAAACAAATGTTAAAAATCTTTCACAGGAAATAGAAGACCTTAAGAGAGCAATGATTTCTGATGAACTACCACCCGCCAACATACATGATTTTCATCACTATGGCTTGAGCTACTTGTTGCTGGCGATCACCATTGGAATGATAGTATTTTTTTGCCGATATCGAAAACATCAGGCCGCACTACAAATTCCAATTCGCTTTCAAGCAACTGCTTAAATTGAAGGTTAGGAGCCTTCAAGGAGGGGTTGTTGGAACTCAAATGACTGCGTAGTACGCAACCATTTGGGTTTCAAATATCTTAATAAAATTTTTTTATTTGTAACGAGAGCTGTGATGTGAACGCTCAAGTCCGGACGTTCACTGGACGAAATACGAGTCTTGCGTGGACTGTCTACTCGCTTGCTGAATGGCTAGTTCCCACGATTGTTTGCGTGCCATCGCAGCTCATTTAATATTACCATTTTTTAATTCATTTTACTGTAGACATTCAAAGCGATCACATACCTAAGTGATTAATAAAGATTGCAAAGATTTCAATTGTACATTTGTTTTGATTTATACATTTCTGTGGCGATTTTAACTGTGCATTTGTTTTTGATTTATTCAGGATCTGTAAATTATGATTTCTTAGTTCTTTGAAAATACGTTAGTTAAAAAATAAAAAAAATAAATAGGGTGGCGCTACAGAGCGAGGAGCCCCTGGGCCTAGCGCATTTCTCACAACCATCCCTTGTGAGGGAATGGAGGAAAAGTTAAATAATAAGTTATATTACTCTCCATTTCTTGGAGTGACGTGGAAAATATAAGATTATCGTCCAGGTATACAACACAAATTTTGTTTAAATAGTTTCTCAGGATTTCGTTCATCATTCTCTGGAAAGTTGCCGGGGCGTTTTTTAGTCCAAACGGCATTCCTACAGACTCAAAGTGACCCTGAGGGGTACTTAATGCAGTTTTGTGTTGATCTTTTTCATTTATCAAAATTTTTTGAAAACCTTTAGCAAGGTCAAGGGTGGTAAAATATTGTGCTCTACCGAGTTTGTCAAAAATTGACTCAATATTTGGTAAAGGAAATTTATCTTCTATAGATTTTTCATTTAGTTTGCGATAGTCTACAACTATTCGCCATTTCTTAGTTTGGGTATTATCAATTATTTTTGGTACAACCCATATGCGTGCATTGTACGGAGGGTTGGCTGGTTTGACTATATGTACCTTGTTTAAGCATATTGTAACGCAAACCCAACATTTAATACCAATTTCCTAATCGAAAACGTTCAACCAAAAAAACAGTAAAAGTGGTAGAATTAAATTGAAAGGTATAGTTTTATTTTTGCGAGCTAAGCGCACGTTACATTGGTGTCAGAAGTGTAAATAAAACTTATTTGACTAGTTAAGTGTAAAAAAAAGAGTTAAATACAGTGAAAATGGGTAAGTTGTTGGAAGAGCTCAACTGCATTGAGCTTAAAAGTGAGCTAGGTAAGCGAAATCTTTCTAGAGCGGGATCGAAAAATGAGCTCGTCCTGCGTTTGCGCAACTATTTGGAAAAGCAAGGGGAAGACGCAAACACTTTTGTTTTTGAAACAGAAGTGGAGGAAGAGGAAGTAATTGAAAGTGTAGATTTTTCTAGTATGATGAAGCTTTTATTAGAAGAACAAAAGAAGCTGATTGAAGAGCAACAGCAGAATATTTTCGGACGTCTGGAAGAGCAACGAAACGATCAAAAGAAGGAACAGCTGAATGTTTTCGAACAACTTGAAACACAACGAAACGAGCAAAAGAAGGAACAGCAGAATGTTCTCGAACAACTCGAAGTACAACAAAAGAATCTGGAAGAGCAACGAAATGAGCAAAAGAAGGAACAACAGAATATTCTCGAAAGACTTGAGGCGCAACAGAATGTTTTGGAAGGTCAGAAAAACATTCTAGAAGGTAAATTGGGCAACATTGAGAAAAAAGTATATGCCCTTGACGAACGCGATGAAGGTATGGAAAAACAGCTTTCTGTTGTAGAGAATCGTTTCGAAAGCCGATGCGATAAACAGTTCTCCGTTCTGTCCAAGGAATTAGACCAGATCCGTAAAATCAATATTCGAGAATCTGCTGGAGAATTTACAAAGAAAAAGGAGATGAAACCACCGACATTTAATGGACAGTCTTCATGGCCAGTTTACAAGAGACAATTTGAGGCAGCCGCGACAACAAATGGCTGGGATGACGAAGAGAAGTACATAGCACTGACTCTTGCTCTTAGAGGACCAGCAGTTGAATTACTTCAAACAGTTCCAGCTGGTAACAGCGGTGATTTCAGTTCTCTCGTGGCAGCTATAGATAAACGCTTTGGCGATAGCCACTTGAAAGAAGTCTTCCGAGTAACACTCAATAGCAGAGTCCAGAAAAGGGGTAAAAATCTACAGCAGCTCCAAGCAGACGTCGAAAGACTGGTTCACCTGGCATACCCGGATGCTGGAGAAGAAATCATCAACCAGCTTGCTGTTGAGTCCTTCGTTCGTGCCATTTCCGATATACATCTTCAGAGGTCTGTGCGAACTGCTAGAACACGTACTCTTTCTGAAACTTTAGCACTCGCATTGACAATTGAAGCAGCAGAACAGGCTTCTCGTGGAGTACATCGACTTAGAGAAGCCATAGTCGAAGAATGCTCGTGCCAAAGAGCTGAAATACAAAAGAACCAGCGGAGTGGACTAACAAGATGTTGAAACTGCAACAAGACCGGGCAATTACAGCGTCAATGCCGACTACCACCAAATAAAGCCGCTTGTCAACATTGTGGAAACAAGAGATCCAACCTAGAAACAACAAAACCAGCGTTGCTTATCAATCCGTTTTCCATCAAGGAAACGAGTAAGAATCAACTTCGAGGGGCTGAGGCTGGTTTCTTGTATCGATGGCCCCAGAACCATCATCCAGGTCTCCCAGACCAAACGAGACAACAAAAGTCTGACTGTGGAGACTACTATTAACGGGAACAAACACGTGGCTACCATTGACACCTGTGCCACAGCATCCATAGTACGTCGAGACCTGGTAAAGATGACGTGGCTTCATAACACCAATAGCTACCGTCTAAGAACCGCAACGGGAGAAGCAGCAAGAGTATATGGAGAAGTGTGTCTTATGTCGTTTTCCAAAAACAAATTCACTCTTTCACTCCTTTTTCGTTTTATCTTGGAATTCGTTTTAACCGAAGTGACAGATTTGGAGTGATTGCATGATGATTGATGATGAGTGATTCTTTCATGTTAAAGCAGAAAACAAGACTAAAAATCGTTCACTTTAATTTTAAAAATTATTTAATGGTCTTCTGAAGATAATTTATTAAACTATCGCGTGCTTTGTTAGCTGACAAAAAATAAATAGAAACTGCGGCTTGCTTTGACAAACAGTCAGATGACAGTTTGTTTATGTGTTGGTGTTCACTCCCTTGCACCTAAACAGAAACGGGAGTGAAAAAATCACTCCAAAAGTTGTCTCCAAACCGCATTTTGGAAAACGTTTGGGAGTGATTTGGAGAATTTATCTGTCAGATCTGACAGATAAAGTCTCCAAATCACTCCCGATTTGGTTTTTGGAAAACGACATTAAGATGCGACTGGCCAATCTAGTGTTTACTTATCAATTCCTGGTGGCAGATATATGTGACGAGTGCATCAATGGAATCGACTTTATGAAACAGCACGGAGTTATTTTGGACATCGGTAATCAAGTTTTGAAGTACCAAAATAAGGAACTTCCAATGACTTATTTGAACTAAAGTACGTCGACACTGAGGACTGTCATCACGGAAGATCTGATTCTGCCTCCTTCTTCTGAAGTGATCGTTTGGACAAAACTGGAAGGTGAGTTTAGAAGCCTTCTATACCTTATGGTGGAACCAGACCCAGAGTGTTCCTCCCAAGGCGTCATCATTGGGAAAACATTGGTAGCACCTAAAAACAAAATGGTCCCTGTACGATTACTAAGCACCAGACCGTACGATGTAAGGTTGAAGAAAGGAGAAGTCGTTGGACGTTGCGAATCGGTTGCAGCAATTACGAAGATCACAGACGAAGCCCCGAGAAAAACTATAACTCCGGAGGAGCTCAAAACCATCAGAGCTAAAATACTGAATTCATCCAACCTTGATCACCAACAAACAAGGATAGCTGAAACTCTCCTACAAGAGTACACTGATATCTTCGAATCACAAAAGGGGCAATATGGTAGGACACAGTTGGTGCAGCTTCGCATCAACACAGGAGATGCAAGACCGATTCGTCAACCCGCAAGACGCCTTCCACTGGCCTAACAAGGTGAGGTTGAGGAAATGATAACAACAATGAAGAAGGACGGTCTTATCGAAAATTCCAAAAGTACTTGGGCGTCACCAGTGGTGCTAGTGAAAAAGAAAGACAGAAGCACTCGTTTCTGTGTAGACTACCGAAGGCTGAAAGATGTGACTAAGAAGGACAGCTATCCTCTGCCGAGAATAAGTGATACCCTGGATGCCATGGAGGGAGCCCAGTGGTTCTCGACGCTGGACTTGAAGAGTGGATGGATATTGGCAAGTTGACATCCACCCTGATGATCGGGAAAAGACAGCGTTTTCTACAGGCAATGGACTCTGGCAGTTCAAAGTTGTGCCGTTTGGGCTATGCAACGCTCCGGCATCATTCGAGCGTTTGATGGAGTGCGTTCTTCAAGGACTGACGTGGAAAGCTTGCCTAGTCTACTTGGACGATGTCATTGTTTACGGGAACACATTTGACCAACATTGCAAGAACCTAAAAGCCGTGTTTCAGAGACTTCGAGAGGCTAACCTTAAACTGAATCTGGAAAAATGTGCACTTTTCAAAACCGAAGTTAAGTATTTGGGACACATCATCTCTTCCCAAGGAGTGAAGACTGATCCTGAAAAAGTTGACTCCGTCAAAAATTGGCCAACACCACAGGACAAACATCAACTCCGAAGCTTTCTTGGTCTTGCCACATATTACCGACGTTAAGTTGTTAAGAACTTTGCTGGAGTTGCAAAGAGTTTGCATTAGCTCACCGAAAAGGGGAAGCAGTTTAAATGGTCAGGTGAGTGTGAGAAATCTTTTCAGGAACTCAAATACCGCCTCTGTAACGCTCCAGTGCTGGCACATCCAACACCTGGAAAAACATTCATCATCGACGCTGATGCAAGCAACGTTGGAATCGGGACGGTACTATCCCAAGTGCATGATGGCGAAGAGAAAGTGGTGGCATATTACAGCAAGGTCCTCTCGAAGCCCGAAAGAAACTACTACGTGACCAGAAGGACCTTCTGGAGGCCACCTGGGAGTTAACAAAACACTGGAGAAGGTGCGACATCGGTTCTACTGGTTACATGCTAGAGATGACGTGGAGAAGTGGTGCCGAACATGTGACAAGTGTGCTGCAACCAAAGGATCTGTTGATTCAAGGTAAGATGCATCAGTACAACGTTGGATCGCCTTTTGAGAGGATTGCAGTAGATGTGGCTGGGCCTTTTCCAGAGACCAACGCTGGAAACAAGTACATTCTGGTTGTAATTATTTATTAAGTTAATAATTTTTATTATTAATTTTAAGTTAAGCGAGTGGCCTGAGGC
The DNA here is from genome assembly GCA_949752695.1 of Melanostoma scalare. Classification (NCBI taxonomy): domain Eukaryota; kingdom Metazoa; phylum Arthropoda; class Insecta; order Diptera; family Syrphidae; genus Melanostoma; species Melanostoma scalare. Next base: position 121,336,621 of record OX456985.1, read on the forward strand.
GTATGCCATCCCAAATCTAGAAGCCAAAACGGTGGTCGACCAGATTGTGTTTAACTGGGTGAGTAGGTTTGGCGTGCCTATGAAACTCCATTCCGACCAAGGGAGGAACTTTGAGTCGAACATCTTCCAAGGAGTGTGCGGACTACTTGGCATTAAGAAGACTAGAACCACACCGCTTCATCCGCAATCTGATGGGATGGTTGAAAGATTCAACTGGACCTTGAAAGAACACCTCACCAAGGTCGTAGGCGACTACCAAAGAGACTGGGATAGGCACGTACCGCTATTCCTGATGGCCTATGGAAGTGCAGTACATAGCTCGACAGGACAAACACCATCTGACATCCTGTTCGGGAAAACCATGCGGCTGCCCAGCGAACTTAAATTTGGATGCCCCACAGAGGAGCCACAGGACACGAACGAGTATGTGGACGACCTCAAGGAGAGACTCGCTGACATCCATAAAAGAACAAGGGAACGGATGAAAACCTACAGCGACCGGATGAAGACACGGTACGACACAAAAGCGACACAGGATTTCAAGCAGGAGATCGTGTGTGGCTTTATATTCCTCATCGTCAAAAGGGATTGTCACCGAAACTTCAGCAGAATTGGGAAGGTCCTTATACTGTTGTCACGAGGATTAACGGCGTGTTTTACCGCAACCAAAAGGGACTAAGAGGCAAGTTAAAAGTAGTTCATTGTGACCGGCTGCATCGATATAGTGGCGAGGCTGCAAATGGAATTATTCGGGACGAATAATCTTAAGGAGGGGGCAGTGTAACGCGAACCCAACATTTAATACCAATTTCCTAATCGAAAACATTCAATCGAAAACACAAGCGGCAGCACTAGTGTAAGTGTAGAAATATACCAGGAGAGAAAATGTTTGACAGGAGTGGAGAGTGGAGACCATGTGGAAATTACTGGAGAGTTCTAGATGAAATGTCATTCGATAAAAATAGGCCATATAAATAACCAGATGTCAGTTGTGATTATAGAGTGATAATGTTAAGAGTTAATGTGATGATTGGTCGAGTTGAAACCGAATAAAGTAGATACTGAATAAAAGTGATAGAATTAAATTGAAAGGTATAGTTTTATTTTTGCGAACTAAGCGCACGTTACGATATCTCGAATATTTTTTTTACCTCTTCCTCGTGTATTTTAGGAAACCGGTATATTTTTTGAGAAGACGAGTATATTATCAGTGGTTGAAATAGAATGTTTTGTATTAGAGGTAGAGCTCAAGTTAGTGCCTTCTTTGTACAATAAATCACCATTATTCTTGAGTACCTTTTGTAAAGAATCTGATTCTTCTTTGTCTAAGTTTTGCAATTCAAGTTATCTACTTCTAGGAATTCTTCCTGACAAAAGATTTCTTGTGGGCAAGCATAATTAAAGTATATCGTTTCATCCTATATTTATTAATCCTAATCCTAATCCTAATTCCTAATAATATTATAAATGTGAAAGTCACTCTGTCTGTCCGGCTTTCTATGTTACCATCTCCCGCCCAAACTACTGAACCGATTTAAGTAAAATTTGATACAGAGATAGTCTAAAACTTGAGGAAGGACATAGGTTATATATTTTATCCCTAAACTCCCACGGGAACAGGAACGTATACGGGAATGTAGGAACTACAACACCGATTTCAAAAATTTTTCCACCGAAAGAATGCTTCACTATCCCAGAGTACCTTACTTAATTAGGTGGGCATTACAGTTCGGGTTGAACCTGGGAACCACTTGATTGCGCCACCTAAGACGAGGTCTTCCCCTTCCGCGGTTTCCCTGCAATGTGCTTTCACTCGACGAGCCGGAGCGTTTAGGTCCATCCGCTCTACATGGCCCAACCATCGTAGCCTCGCGATGCGTACTCTTCTGGCTATGCCCATGTCGCGGTACAGCTCATATAGCTCGTTGTTGTATCTTCTTCTCCACACATTGTTTTCGCATACGGGACCAAAGATCATTCGGAGAATTTTTCTTTCGAAACGACCAAGGGTTTCCTCATCCGCTTTCGATAAGGTCCATGCTTCCGCGCCGTACAGCAGGACTGGGATGATTAAGGTCTTATACATGGTAACTTTGGTTTTTCTATATAGGGTTTTGTTTCTCAATTGCCTTCTAAACCCAAAGAAGCAACGGTCGGCAAGAGTTATTCTCCGTTTGATTTCCGCACTGATGTTGTCTACAGCGGATCCTAGGTAGACGAAGTCCTGTACTACCTCGAAGTTATGTCTGTCTATTGTGACGTTTTGTCCAATTCGTCGATGTTCTGTGTCCTTGTTTGACGACAGCATATACTTCGTTTTGCCCTCATTAACCATCAAACCCATTTTTGCCGCTTTTGTTTCAATACTCGCAAAAGCACCTATGACATCACGATTTTTTCTTCCTATTACGTCAATATCGTCTGCGTAAGCGAGTAGTTGTACATACTTTTGAAAGATTGTTCCTCTGGTGTTGACGTTTGAGTTTCTTACAATCTGTTCAAGTATGAAGTTGAAGAAATCACATGACAGTTTGTCGCCTTGCCTTTTAAAGCCTTTTTCGACATCAATGCTCTCGGTGAGTTCTTTACCAACCTTGACGGAGCAGCGTGAATTCTCCAAAGTCATCCTGCATAGTCGTACGAGTTTTGCAGGGATGCCGAAACTAGACATGGCTATTTACAGCTCGTCTTTGTAAATACTGTCATACGGGGCCTTGAAATCGATAAAGTGATGGTGAATATCGATATTATGTTCTCGGGTTTTTTCCAAGATCTGCCGTAATGTAAAAATTTGGTCTATTGTGGACTTCTCTGGTCTAAAACCAAATTGATAAGGACCTATCTAGTTATTGACGTGGTGTTTCAGATGTTCACATATTACAGCAACAAGATCTTATAAGCGACCTTAAGGAGGCTTATCAGTCTATAATTGGCGCAATTGAGAGGGTTTCCCTTCGGGAGATCGGGCATACGATACTGAAGTTCCATTCATCAGGCATGCTTTCTTCTGACCATATCATGCAGATCACCTGGTGCATGCTCCTTTCCAGCTGGTCGCCAGCTGCCTTGAAAAGTTCGGCATCAAGGCCATCTGCACCTGCAGTCTTATTTGATTTAAGTTTGCATATGGCAAGCTTAACTTTTTCTAGGTCGGGAGGACGGCATTCTTGATCATCGTCCAAACTGAATGGGGCAATCTGCCTGACAGCGGAATTTGTGTCCTCATCGCCTTTAAGCAGTCTGCAGAAACGATCTTTCCAGATCCTCAGTAGCGATTGTGACTCTACAACTATGTTTCCCTGCTGGTCTTTACAGACTTGAGTTCGGGATTCGCCACCCTGGCAGGATCTTTTACCTTTAGGTAAAACTTCCGAATCTCGTTCGTGTCATGGAAACTCTCAATTTTCTCAAACGAGCGCTTCTCATGCTGCTTCTTTTTCTCTTTGAGAATTCGGTGTTCCTCCTTCCTTTTCTCTTTGTAAATCTCGTTATACTGATCGTAAGCAGCCCTCGTTCGTTTTTCCATCAGCATTTGAAGTGCTTTTTGCTTGGTTGCACTTACCTACCTGCATTCTTCATCGAACCATGGGTTTCGTTTTGGTGGCCGAGTGAAACCCAGAACCTCAGAGGCAGCGGTTCTGATGGCTTCTTGGCATTGCTGAAACTGGTCTTCAATGCTTAATGCTGGCGGCATGGGATTCAAAGATAATTGAAGGGATCGATTGGATAAGGCATTGGCAATCTCTTGCGATTGTAGCTTTCCGGCGTCATATCTCTTCACAGCGTTAGTTCGTGCAGGTCGTGAACAAGATAACCTCATTCGTACTTTGGCTACAACAAGGTAGTGGTCCGAGTCAAATTTGGCCCCTCGGAAAGTTCGGACATCTAGCACACTGGAAGAGTGCCTTGCGTCGATCGCAACATGGTCAATTTGGTTAACGGTTAATTGATCTGGATATCGCCATGTACCTTTATGAATTTTGAGATGCGGGAAGCGTGTACTACTTACAACAAGATTTAGCCCCGCAGGAAAATCGATTAGCCTCAGTCCGTTTTCGGAGGCTTTGTCATGGAGGCATGTTTACCGATTGTGTTTCCAAAGATGTCCTCCTTCCCTAGCTTTGAGTTAAAATCGCCAAGAACGATTTTCACGTCGTGTCTAGGGCACTGCTCATACGTTTCTTCGAGGAGCTCGTAGAAACAGTCTTTGGAATTGTCGTCTTTCTCTTCTATGAGTCTTCCTCTAACGACAAATCCGCACCCAAATAAGCGTTGTTTCTGTTGTCTGTAGCAGTCGCCATAGTAGATGTCACAGTTTTTCATCTTCCTTATGCCCGGTCCACTCCATCGCACTTCTTGGATGTCGTTTATGTCTGCTTTGCAGCAGTCCAGGGCGTCCACTAATTCTCCAGCCAGCTTACGTTCCACGTGCAGATCCGGAGGTCATTGTCCTTTTTTCGTTTGCTTGGGTCGTCAACTTTGAAATCAGTATCGTTATCCGAGGCTGCTTGTTGTTTCGGAACAAGGTCTTTTTTACGTGGTTGGGTAGTTAACCCTACGCACAACCCCCAACCTGGAGGGCCAGGTTCTTTTGGATCCCTTCGGACACAAAGGGCTGAAATATCCATTGTCAGTACCCTGCTGCAGGGGTGTGAGTGCTGCCGTTGGCTCACCAGGAGCTCATACGCCACCATCTCTACTTCAATACCCTGTCCTAGTATTGAAAGACCTTGGAAGACCTTTAAACCAAATATGTTGGAGTAGCTCCTTCAGAGTACTATTAAATTTAATTCATCCACATATTCCTATGGGAACGGGAATCCTTACTAATATAATAAGTGTGAAAGAAGCTCTGTCTGTCCGTCGTACAATGTAACCATTTCCCGCCCAAGTTAATGAACCGATTTAAATGAAATTTTGTACAAAGATTGTTCTGAACTTTAGGACGGACATAGGTATTTCATTCGAATATTTCCACGGGAACTGGTCCTGACTGTCATTATAAATGCAAAAGTAGCTCTGTCTGTTCAACTTTCTATGTTACCATATCCCGCTCAAACTTATGAACAGATCAAAATGAATTTTTGTACAAAGATTGTTCAGAACCTGAGGAAGGGCATAGGCTATATATTTTATCCCTATATTCCCACGGGAACGGGAACGTATACGGGAACTTAGAAACTACAACACCGATTTAAAAAAAATTTTCAACGTTAGAATGCTACACTGTCCCTGAGTAACATTAACTTTAATTCATTCACATTTTCCTACGGGAACGGGAGTCCTTACTAATATAATAAGCATGAAATTAGCTGTCTGTCCATCGTTCTATGTTACCATCTCCCGCTCAAACTAATAAGCCGATTTAAATGAAGTTTTGTACTAAGATTGTTCTGAACTTAAGGACGGACATAGGCTGTATTTCATTCAAATATTCCCACGGGACCCGGTCCTCACTATTATTATAAATGCAAAAGTAGCTCTGTCTATTCACCTTTCTATGTTACCATATCCCGTCCAAACTAATAAACCGATTTAAACGAAATTTTGTTCAAAGGTTGTTCAGAACCTGAGGAAGGACATAGGCTATATATTTTTTCCCTATATTCCCACGGGAGCAGGAACGTATATGGGAACTTTGACAATACAGCACCGATTTCAAAAATTTTTCCACCGTTGGAATGCTCCATAATCCCGGAGTAGCATTAGCTTCAACTCATCCACATATTCCCACGAAAACGGTCACCATATTCCCACGGGAGCGGGAGTTTTAACTTATATTGAAAATGCGAGTGTAGCTATGACGGTATGTTTTTCGTATATCTCCCGTTCAAACTGCTGAACAGAATTTATTAAATTTGCTACAGAGATGGTTTAGAACATGCGGAAAGATAAAGGCTATATATTTATCCTTATATTCCCACGGGAACGGATGGGAACTCAAAAACTACGGTCTCAAAATTATTTTTAACAGGGCTACAAGGTGTTGAAATAGGGGACGAATGTTTTTTTTGGAAATACCGCCATTTTTAAGGCAAGAAGTTTCAATAAAATGTTTAATGCTCTTAATCCTAATCCTAACTAATATTATAATTGTGAAAGAGTTTCTGTCTGCCCGACATTCTATGTTACCGTCTCCCGCCCAAACTAATGAACAGATTTAAACGAAATTTTGTACAGAGATAGTCTAGAACCTGAGGAAGGACATAGGTTTTTTATTTTATCCCTAAAATTTCCACGGGAACGGGAACGTGTACGGGAACTTAGAAGCTACAGCACCGATTTCGAAAATTCCTCCACCGGTAGAATGCTACACTATCCCCGAGTAACATAAACTATAATTCATCCCCATATTCCTACAGAATGGGAGTCTTGACTAATATCATAAGTCTGAAATTAAATCTGTATGTCTATTTTTATTTGTTATCAAAAACCGCCCAAACTTTTAAACCTATTTATATGAATTTTGGTACAGAGACATAGTCTTGAGCCTGAAGATGGACGTAGGTTAAATATGTATGTTATCACTGTATTCCCACAAGAATGCAAACGTAAACGGGAACCTAGAAACTACTGAACTGATTTCAAGAATTATTTCCTGGTTAGTATGCTACACTATCTCAAAGTAAAATAAACTTTAATTTATCCCCATACTCCAATGGGAACGGAAGTACTTACTTACATTATAGATCCGAAATCAACTCCGTCTGTCTGTTTCTCTTTGTTACCATCTACCGCCCAAACTATTGAATCTATTTGTATGAATTTTGGTGCAGAGATAGTCTTGAGCCTGAAGAAGGACATGGGCTGTATTTGTTATCCCAATATTCCTACGAGAACGGCAAAGTAAACGGGAAGTGATAGGGGTGAGGTGATTTCTGTCAAATTGTCGATAACACAGTCGACCTGAGAAGAAATGTCTATCTTAATCTTCAAATAAATATTGGCAATCGGTAATGACTGTGTGAAAAGTCGATTTCGGCCCCGACCAATGAGATAGTCTACCATATAAACTAATAAGTTATGTTTGAAGTATTGGGGGATATTGTCGAATATCTATCAGTAGACTATAGTATAGATACTGAGCAAGTCACATCATACCCTATAGAGTTTCTCAATTCCTTAGAATTATCAGAAGTGGCTGCAAGTTTGGGTTCCAGTGCCAATAATGAGTAATCTAGAATTGTACACAGCTTCTGATACTGTCTATGTTTGAAAATTATAAACTTAGAGATTTACCGGAAGAAAGATATTCTAAAACAAAAACACACCGAAATTCACTTTTCAACCACTTGCTTTGTATTTCGATCCAGTATATAGTCATATGACTTTGTGTACAGTAGAATCATTAATGTTTGTGTACATATTCTATGTTTTTGTTTATAACATATTTGACACATGTATTTGTGGACTGTATTAATCGATCTGTTTATTTTATATTATAAATATTATATTCAGTACGTTTCAGTACATTCTCCCGCCTCCGAAAGTTGTAAATTTTCAGCACGCATGGAGCACCCTGTTCTATGTTTGCACTGCTGTACCGATGGACGTCGTGTTCACCAACAGATGGCCTCTGACATTTATGTTGCAATGAATTGGTATAAATACCAATTATCAATTCGTTAATGGTGATCTTCTTCTTTCTCATTATTACATGCAAAGAGACAAATGAGATGTTAATACATTACAAGAAACATAAAAGGACAATACGCAGAAATAGTACAACAGATACCAAAACAGACACCCAAACATTTTGCTTTTCATTTTTGCATATGCACTGTATAGGTTGTATGCATTGCATTCGCGTGCGTAAGTTGTATTTTCTCCCATTGAGTGTTGTATACGTTCGTTCTTCCGTTGTTTCTTTTTATCTTACGGCTTACGTAGTAAGAAAGTAGACAATACTGTATTGTTGTTCATTCTTCTTTTCATTTGTGTAAATGTGTAAATTCGTTTTCGGGTCGTGAGCATGGTGTCGACATGCTGTGGGAAAATTTAATCGCGAATTTTGAATTGTGGTGTTGTAAATTTAGATAAAATTTATTGTAAATTAATGAAGTTTGATGTGTGATTGTTAAATGTTGAATTGACTAAGTGTTGATTGTGAAATAAGTGTGTTAATTTTCCCGCACTATGAATGTAAAAGGTGGTCCGAATTCCGATGGATTGGAGATGGATTTAATAAATGTGTGACCACCCACATTAGTATCGATGATTGTTTTGTTCAATTTGATTTCCCATTAATTTCCTTGTAAATAGATTTTATCGCTTATCGGCCTTTTTTTTCAATACATGAAAATTTTTATATTTTATGTATATATATATGTATTGCTGTTGGTGGCGTTGTCGCGCGTAATTATCGGCAATTTATTGATTTTTCGCGATCGCGGTTGTGTGTGTATGGTCAAATTATTGAAAAAGAAAGTGGTTTCGGTCTCTTTCTAGTCGGACATTTTCGGTTCCGACTAGAACTTTGTTTACATTTTTTTGGAGAAAAATTAAATTGTTTAAATATTATATTCATTTTGCATGCGTTGTGGCAGTGCTTTTTGAATTGAAAATTATAAAATTAAGTTGATAACTTTATGTGTGAATTATCGCAGAGTAGGAAATGTAGAAATGTTGTTTCAATCCAAATGTATTTCGTATTGTGTTTAATATTATCAATAAAGATGAATAAAATAATAATTTGGTGTATTAGTAAAGATTAGTTGATTGGAGAATGTGATTCTTTGAATCAATTATGTTGTTCGTATTTATGAATTTTCAGGTACGATGCAGATGATCATATACATATGTAAATTTCAGGAACGATGTGTTTTCGAAGATCATGGTAATGTATTTTTCTTTTGAAGAAATGAATCGTAGCAGGAATTTTAAAGTTGGGTTGATTGATGATTTCAACTTTGCGTTGGGTTTGTATTAAGCCTTATCCAGTTTGTATAAAGTTTTGAATAATCTTCGAGGAAGATGTAAGTATGATTCAGACCAGAGTGGTGTTGATTCGTTGGCTGAATCCAGGGGCAATGTATTTTGGAGTTTTCCGGGCAAATCTTCGGGGAAGATATTTAATTCAGCAGGTATACTGTTGATGATTCGGGTGAATCCAGGGGCGTTGTATAAGTTTTCAGGTAAGGCTTCGGAAAAGTAATATGTCTCAACAGGTGTTGATTCGTATGATGAACCCAGGGGCGGTTTATTTTCAGGGTTTAGGTAATTCTCCGGGGAAGAGATATGATTAAGCAGATATTGATTCGTACTGAATCCAGGGGCAGTGTATTTATGGTTTTTGTTTGTAAATCTTCACGAAAGATGTTTTTATTAAACGATGGCAGTATGTTCCTTGTGATCGTTGCAAGGCAGACGACAAATTTTTGCGATTGGCCGTTTTAGGGTTTCACTCTGCGTTTTAACGGTGTGACGACGCGTACGAGACCGTCTGATCCTGCATGGGTTCCTTCAATTCGGCCGAGATTCCAGTAGGTTGGTGGGAGTCGCTCATCCTTGAGCAGAACTAAGTCTACTAGTCTGGTTCAATGTGTATCGTAAAGATCGTTCAATAAATACAGGATGGAAATGTTGAGGCGGTGTGATGATTGCCGTCCGTTTAACTTTCAACAGTTCTCAACGCAATTTATTAAATGATGCGGATGAAATTGATCAACTATGTGTTTGTGTAAGCTCTAAAGATTCTGCTGAAATTAAAGATTTATTTTTTATTGTAAGTTACATCCGACCTTTAAGTGAAATAGACCTTTATTCGAATCACATTTCTAATGCTCAAGCAATAGTGAATGAATTAACGACGAACCGATCTCCATGTATACTGGGCGATTTTATCGTTGGTGAGATCGACTGGTGCTACATGGAAGATGATCAAATTTTGATCCCTTTTAATGCGAAGAGTGATATAGAGATGTTAGTCGTTGATTCATTTTCTGCTATGGGACTTTTTCAAATAAATAATGTAAAAAATAGTTTGGGAAGAATTTTAGATCTAGTGTTTATAAACAATGATTTCAAATACTATTTAGAAGCTTCGAATTTTCCTCTTCTAAACAATTCTATTAATCATAAAGCTGTTTGCTTAACATTCGAATATTATAATTATCCTTCTGTTTTACCTGTAAATGAACTTAAAATTTATAAATATACAAGGGCAGATTTTATTGCGCTCAATAGTTTCTTCAATACTGTTAATTGGAAGGATTCTTTGGAAGGTAAATCTTTAGAAGATATGTATGCTCTTTTTAAAAGCATTGTATTTGAAGGAATAGAACGTTTTGTTCCTACTTCAGTCAAAAAAGGACATTTAAACTACCTTGGTTTAACTCAAGAATAAAAAATTTGCAAAATGCCAAGAATAAGGCATTTAAGCGTTATAAATCAACAAATATTTTCGAAGACCGTGTTAGATTTTTTCAGTTACGGAAAGAATTTGACTTTTTAAACAAATTTCTTCACAGGCAATATATAAATAACACTGAATCAAATATAAGAACAAATTCCAAATCGTTTTGGGTGTTTTTAAACTCTAAAAGAAAAGTTTCATCGTTTCCCCAGAATATGGAATATGAAAGTCATAAATTAGATAATATTCAATCTTCATGTAATCTCTTTGCACAATTCTTTCAAACTTCATATAATAGTGACCTAATCGCGGATACTAGTGAGCTATATCCAAATATAAATCCTATAATTGATTTTTCATTAGTATGCTTCTCCGAACAGGATGTTTTGGAAAGCTTAACTAATATTGATACGAAAAAAAAGCCGGTTTTGATATGATTCCTCCCATATTATTATCAAAATGTTCCACTTCTTTATGTTATGTTCTATCTCGTATTTTTAATACATCTCTTTCTACTGGTATTTTCCTGGACGAATGGAAAATTTCTTTCATTGATCCCATATACAAAAGTGGTCTTAAACATTTAGTAAAAAATTATAGACCTATTTCTAAGCTTTCTACGGTACCAAAGCTTTTTGAAAAAATGATTACTCAAAGGCTCTACTTTTCTGTTAAGGAATCATTATACTCGTTTCAGCATGGATTTTTGAAAGGAAGATCGACTTGCACAAATTTAAGCCTATTTACAAATTTTTGTAGCAATCAAATAGAAAATGGTAAGCAAGTTGATGTCATCTATACCGACTTTGTTAAAGCATTTGACCGGGTTCATCATGGTCTTCTATTACAAAAATTAACAAGGTTGGGTTTTGATAAAGATTTCACAAACTGGTTAAAATCATATCTGTCGAATAGAAAGCAGATTGTAAAGATAGATGATTGCACCTCTAACACTATGGAAGTTTTATCGGGTCTTCCACAAGGAAGCCATTTGGGCCCTCTGCTGTTCATTATTTCCACCAATGACCTACCTGCTGTATTACGATATTGTAACATTTTGATGTATGCAGATGATGTGAAAATTTTTATTTCAACGTCTTCACTTGCAGATTGTCTATTTCTGCAGTTGGACATAACAAATTTTTTAAATTGGTGTAGTTACAATCGCTTGGAACTGAACTATTCAAAATGTAAAATATTTAGTCTTTCAAGATCTTCATCTCTTATAAATTTTGAATACAAATTCCACGATTTTAGCCTTTTAAGAGTCAGTACTATAAAAGACCTGGGAGTCCATTTTGATTCAAAGTTGGACTTTAGCACACACATTGATTATGTGGTGTCTAGTGGTAATTCTTTGTTAGGATTTTTAAAACGAAATTCAACTGATTTCAAGGATGCGTGTACACTTAAGACCTTGTTTATGTCTTTGGTTTTACCAGTTTTAGAGTATTGTTGTGTTGTTTGGTCACCATTCTATGAAAATAGTAGTATGAGAATAGAAAGGATTCAAAAAAGATTTACTAAATATGCCCTGAGAAAATTTACCGAACTATAAGTCAAGGTGCTCACTCATAGATTTAAAAACGCTCAAATGTCGCAGGCAAGTGCAATGTGTACTATTTGTAAAAGATATTTTGGATAATCGAATATCTTCTATGAAATTGCTTTCCTTGATTCCTTTTTATGCTCCTGAACGAACGCTTCGAAATAGAATTGAATTATTCCACATAGCTCCTCATAGGACTAACTACGGTTTAAATGACCCGCTAACACGTTCTTTAAAACTTTTTAACGGAGTATGTAATGATATCGACCTTTGCATGAAGAGGGATATTTTTAAGAAAATAATACTTAATCTATGTAATTAATTTTGTTCTTGATTAATTTATCTTAAATTGCTTATCATGTTATGTATGTATATTTTGTATCTTACCCAAACTTATATTATTATCTATTTTTTTTTTTTTCGAATTTTTGTAATCAGCAGATCTTGAAATCAATTGATGAAATAAATAACTAAACTAATCGAAATCGTCGAGGCTATCGGTTAGAGGGCATAAGGGCCTCGAATTCAAACACGCTTCTTTTTGTGTTAGAAACGTTGCGAGCTCCTCAAATGTGAGCCTTTCAGTTCCGACAACTCTTTTTAAATGGTGCTTGACAGACTTCACACCTGCTTCCCATAAACCACCAAAGTAAGGAGAATAAAAATAAATAAATAGGGTGGCGCAACAGAGCGAGGAGCCCCTGGGCCTAGCGCATTTCTCACAACCATCCCTTGTGAGGGAATGGAGGGGACCTACAATTTTCTGCCGGTTCCGAACGGCTAATTGAGAAAGCGCTTTTCATGGCAATGAATACTAACGGAGGACTTGCCAATTCCTCGCGAAAGGCGATACCCGTAGAAAAAACATTTTTGCCTCTGGTGGGATTCGAACTCGAACCTCTGGATTAACAGGCGGACATGCTATCCATCACACCACGGGTACCACAAAAGTAAGGAGAAGCTGTGGGAATAAAATGCCAATGTGTTCCGCGATTTGCAAGCTTTTCGGCTATCTCCTTCCAATCATGCGTGGCTTCCCTTAACATTTTTACTAATTCGTTGTTGGCACCGACGAAGTTGGTTCCACAGTCGCTGTAAACCTGTTGACAGCTTCCTCTTCTTGCAGTGAAACGATGAAATGCTGCCCAAAACGTTTGGGTTGTCAGATCTGACACGACTTCCAAGTGAATGGCCTTTGTGGCTAAACAGATGAACACTGCAAAGTATCTTTCCAATATCCTAGCTCCACGTGCTTTCCAGACTTTGATCCCGATGGGACCAGCATAATCGACACTGGTATGGCTGAAAGGTCAAGACATCTGAACTCGAGCGGCAGATAAATTTTTTACACTCCTTCTTTTCTGGCCAATCCAGTATCGTTGGTGGATATAACTTATCATCTGCTGGATGCCGCCATGCAGAGTATTTTTATGGGCATCTCTCACAACCAGACTTGTGAAGTGGTGGTTGTTCTGCAGCAGTAGGGGGTGTTGCGCTTCATAAGCGAGGAGAGAGTTTTCTAAGCGCCCTCCAACTCTTAAGATCCCATTTGCATCAAGAAATGCGTTCCACGCACTAAGGGATTTAGGGACCTGGGACGTATCCGCGATTTGTTGGATTTCCGTCTTAAACATCTCCTTCTGCGCTGTCTTGACGACGACAATGCGCGCTGCTTCCAGTTCACTTGGGGTAAAGGGACCCACATTAGCTCCCGATATAAGACGGCATTTAGCAACAAAACGAAGACAGGTAGTGCCGACTCGAACGAGCTTGAGAAGACTCGAACAGTCATATATTGTTTGCAGAATACTGTCGCTGTGGTTGACCCGAACGCTGAGTACCTTCACAGTACGCTGCTCCTCTTCCGTTTCATTATCAACAGGTTGATGTGGGGCATCGAAGACCCATTGATGACGCAAGAATTCTGGACCATTCCACCATGGCTCCAGTGACTTCAGTTCCGATGGAAAAACACCTCTGGACGCCAGATCGGCTGGGTTATGATGCGTTGCAACATGAACATCACCATGCGACGCGTGGTAATTAAAAGTATGTCCATTTGATTGGAGCTGCTGCTGTTCTCTTGTTGGTTGGAACTCCGACGCGTTTCTGTTTAGAGGAGCCTGAAATCCTCTGGATGCCATGTTTCTCGCCTGCGAACTCGTTGAAGGTTGTTGTTGTTGTCGCGGTTGTGAAGTGCCATTTTGTGCATTGTAATGCAGCAACGAGTGGTGCCTTTGTTGGCAGAAATAGCACGAACTCACACGCTGGCAGTCACGGAGAAAGTGCCCGTAGGACAAGCAGTTCTCACAAACCTTCAACATGCGAACAGCATCTTTACGCCCCATGTTGTCCATGTTCAGGAAGCGCTGGCACTTTCGCAACGTGTGTTTGCCTTGGTTGCACAACTTACATGCGAGCTGCTCGCCGGAATTCGTCCTTAATGGCTCAACGAAACTTGTCCTCGCTGGTTTGTACGGCTGCTTAACGACTTGCTTGCTGTGGTACACTTTTGTATTGGCTGCAACACGTGGCCCTTTGTTGGCGGTTGGCTCTTCTTTGTTCCTGGACGCTGCACCAAGCCCCTGCTAACCCACAACCTCAAGTGTCCGGAACCTCGTCTCCAAAAATTCCGTAAACTCCTTGAAACTCGGTAAGTCCTTCCGGTTACCTAATTTTTCTTCCCACAGTTTTTGGCTCGTACTGGGAAGTTTCTGGAGCAAAAACCAAATTAGGACCGTATCCCATCCAGAGACTGGCACATCCATATTCTCCAGCGCAAGAACACATTCACGGATGGTGTATAGCAAGTCACGAATACCTGAAGCCGTTTCGCGACTCAAGGACGGCTGACCGAACAGATGCTGTATTTGCAAAAACCGTTCTGCATCACCAGCCAAACAAGACTGTAAGAAGTGCAGCTTGTCGATGTCATCTAAAGTTTTGTTTTGAATAACCAAAACATGGAATTTGTCCTGGAAAGCTCTCCAGGTGGTGTACGAACCATCGAACTTCTGAAGATCGATTCTTGGCAGCCGAATACCAGCATGCGACGTTGCAGCAACAGCGGCAGTATCAGGGGGTGGCGCACCCGTATTAACTTGTGCTGCCTTCGCTGTAGCACACTTGTCCAGGGTATCCACCAACTCGGCACAGTATTCGAAATATAGTTCATTAATCTGCTCGTACACCACCATTAACTCTTCCTTTTTCAGGCCTTCTTCCAGCATCCCGGCACCGAAAATCGCTTCGTGATAGGATATCGCAGACGCCATATCCGCTTCCAGCATCGACAGACGACCTGATGCATATGCTGTAACCTTGCGGTCCTTTGGCGACTTTTTGTAATTAGTGAGGTCTTTTATAATTTTGTTAAGGAGCATTTTTTGGAGTTCTCCGTATTTAAAGCTCTTGTTTTGAGCCATATTTAATGTATATTTTTCTTTATTTTATAGCAACAAAAATAATCAACAAGTTTACAAGTTTTAACATGCCACAAATTATAGCTTACTGCCTTTTCTGGAACTATATTCAGTTCGTTTCAGTACAGCTACAGATTACACATCTGGGATGCGGCATTATAAAAGATTATAATAATGACTGAGACAGCGAAAGGAGAAAACTATTGATTCCCCGTATTTCTTTATTTCCCACTGATTTGCCATTTTAGTTTAAAGGAGTGTATCAAACTCGTAAAACCTTTTTATTTGACAAAAGATGGAAAAAGTAAGAACGTCGTGTGCAAAAATGTATTGAAATAAAATAATAAAGCAATAGTTTAATAAAGTGCACGTGTCTCATTTGCAAAATAAGTGGCCTAAAAATTAAAAATGCTGCCCGAAGTCACTATTCCACGCAGACGAAGACGCGGGCACAGCTAGTTAAGTATATTTAAAAAACCATCTCCCAAATTGAGACTAGCATTTAGAGTCCTATTATTGCTATAAAATTTTTGTTAGAAAAGTCTATAATTTTCCACATCATTTTATAAGAACTAGGGGCTTTAAATTCTGAAGGAAAGTTAGTTTTTATTTGTTCGGTAACTACTATATTACCTGTCAATCCGTTAATTTGTAGAGGTTGTTCTAACTTACATATATCTTGGTGAGGTGTATTTTGAAAACATATAAAATGTATACTGGATGCTGAAGCTCCACAGTCAATTAATGTTGGAATAACTTCATTATTAATACTTACTAACTTAGGTGGGCATTACAGTTCGGGGTGAACATGGGCCTCAACCAACATCCTTCTATAACGATTTCGATTTCGGGCGAGCTCTCTCCAGTTTCGCACTCCAAGTCGGTTGAGGTCTTCATCCACTTGATTCGCGGTGGTCAGGGGCTTGAACAGGTGGATGTGACTGCTGATGTGGTTGTATTCCAAACTTTATTAGTTCACATATCTTAAACCCAAGTCCATCCCGCTCTCCGCTCGATTCCCCACCAACATTCGATCCTCTATTACCACCTAATGTTAAACTAACGCAACAGTCGCTCATTGAATCTTCCGAGTCCCGTTATGCTCTTTCAAAACTTAGAGATAGTAAGGTGTTTAAAAACATTCGTCTGTTCTTAGCTTTTCTTCACGATAAACCAGACGATATGTGTGTAAACGGTAAAACGAAAAGCTATGTATTAGCGTCTATTCAAAAGGAAGAACAATAAATACCACGAGCTCTTTAATGTCTCTTCGTTGCAGGTCTCCAAAGATCTCTTAGCTTTCTCTTGGAACGTTCAGTCTAAAAGAACC
Organism: Melanostoma scalare; assembly: GCA_949752695.1. Lineage (NCBI taxonomy): Eukaryota > Metazoa > Arthropoda > Insecta > Diptera > Syrphidae > Melanostoma > Melanostoma scalare. Next base: position 121,353,276 of record OX456985.1, read on the forward strand.
TCTTACCTGCAAAGAATCCGACCCGAAACTGAAAAGTTCTATCGCTCCTAGCACTGAATAAGAGGTCTTCGTTCTAAGACTCTCTCCTTTACTTGCAGTCTCACAATCTTCCCTTTGACATATTTGTACTTACTGAAACAAACCTTTCCCACGACATCAAAAGCCAAGAGCTGTTTCCTTCGTTTTTTAATGTCTTTCGTGATGACGAACAACCTCATAGCGAACCTCCAAATAGAGGCGTCCTAATCGCTGTTCATAACAAATACGAATCTTCCTTCGTTTCATCCTCCTCTTCCAAACTACTAGACTATATCTCTATTAAACTTACATTCTCTAATCAGTCCATCTTTAGATGTGTTTCTACATCCTTCCCGGTGAACCAACAGACTCGTACAAATTGGTTGTAGCTGCTAATGACAAAGTGCTTGACATCTCAGAAGCACAAGATGAGATAATTTATTTTCGGTTACTTCAATCTTCCCTATCTTCAATGGAACACTTCAGAAGATCAAATTGCTCACACTCCCTCACCCGTTTCCATCAAAGAATGTGTCTTCGTGGACGGTCTTACTGATTCAAGCCTTTAAAAACTATATGGGCCGGCAGCTTGATCTTACCTTCACTTCCGACCCCATTAACTCATCTGCCTCAGAAACCTCATCCCCATTACCTACTATTGACAACTTTCACCCGCCTCTCACTCTTTTTTCATAACCTTACCTTTTCTTATACCTAGCCCAAGTATGTATTCGTTCAACTTTCGTAAAGCTAACTTCAAGAAAATCAATGAAATCCTCTCTAATACCTCATTTGATTTTAAAAACCTTTCAATGAATGATGCAACTAGTTCGTTTTACGAGAAATTGTTGCACTGCATAAATCTTTATGTTCCTCTTTCGCGCGATAAGTCCTACTCAACACCCCCCCCCTGGTACAATCATAAACTACGTGAGCTGCGAAACAAGAGAAATAAGCTCTGGAATATATTTCTACGCTCCTGTTCAGTTCTCGATTACTCTGATTACCTTGGAGTATTTTATAAGTTTTCCAACCTCAATGAAGCTCTTTACAATGGCCTTACATCCAAATCTAATTTCGGAGCCAAAATCGTTTTATAATTTTATCAATTATAAAAAGAAAAATGATGGTTTCCCTCCTTCTCTTCACTACGAAAGCCAATCTTCAAACGAACCAACAACAATCGCTATTTTTTTTGCCAATTACTTTAAACTGTCTTTTGCTCAAAAAACCCCAGATCTATACCAGACCTACTTTTCCTATCTTCGCCATTTCTCTACAAGGCCTTCTAATCTAAGCTTAATCAGTCAACTGTTCTTTATGGTCTCCTCAAACTCAAAGGCGAGTATAATCCAGGTCCAGATGGCATTCCTGCCATGTTGCTTAAAAAATGTTGTTCCAGTTCAGCCCTTCTAATCACTAACTTTTTCAAACTATCCCTTTCAAGTGGAGTTTTTCCGAAATTATGGAAAATATCCGTTATTTCAACTATCCATAAAAAGGGCCCCGAAAACCTAATTTCTAACTATAGACCCATAGCTAAACTCTCTCATATCCGTAAGCTTATCGAAAGCATTCTGTATGAAATACTTTCCTTCCAGTGTGCGAATCAATGATATCCTCCAAGCAGCATGGTTTCTGTAAGGGAAGGTCTACAACCACTAATCTGGCTGAGTTTGTTTCCTTTTCTCTTTCTGTGATGAAAAACGGGAACGAAATAGACATCATTACCACAGATTTCAGCAAATCTTTCGACAAAATCTCTCTCACTTTAATCCTCTTTAAACTTTCTTTCCTCGGATTCAGCCCTATCCTACTCAAATGGATATCTTAATATTTGGATAACCGCAAATATAGAGTTTGTTTCTGTTCAACTCTTTCAGTTCCTTTTGTGGCAACCTCCGGTGTACCCCAAGGCAGCCATCTTGAACCCCTCTTTTTCATCCTTGCCATTAATGATGTAGAAAAGATTATCCAATATTCTTCTATCTCACTTTACGCGGATGACGCTAAAATTTTCAAAGTCATCACCTCCGATTGAGATTCTCTCCTGCTTCAAAATGACCTCGATTCATTCGTCTCTTGGTGTTCTAAAAACTTCCTTTAATTAAACAGTGGCAAATGCGAAACAATAACTTTTTTTCGCAAAAGTAATAAACCTCCCCCCAGATCATATCGTCTTCAGAACATCTCTATAAACCGTGTGCAGCTTATCCGATATTTAGGAGTTCTCTGCGACGGTGAATTAGATTTTCGTTCTCATGTTGACGAAGTAATATCAAGAGCTAATTCCGCCCTTGGTTTTATCAAGAGGTGGTCCAAAGAGTTCAGCAGCCCCCTTGTAACGAAATCCCTCTATATTGCCTATGTTCGCCCTCTCCTTGAGTATGCATCGCAAGTGTGGGCTCCATATCATGTGGTTCATATCTCAAGAATCGAAAGTGCTCAACGTCGTTTTCTGGTCTTTGCCTTTCGGGATCTCTACGACGTTAGAAACTTTCTCACCCTGCCTCCTTACCGCGAACGTCTTGCAATCATTAATCTCCACTACCTAGAAAACAGAAGGAATGTCTTTGACATCATTTTCATTCACCGACTCCTTACTGGTAACACTGACTACTCCCCCCTTTTAGACCTTATCTCCTTCAACACTTATCCCCGAAACGTAAGATCATCCCGATTTTTTATCCTTCCTGCTCATCGTACATCCTATGGTCTCAACGAACCCTTAACCCGCATAATGAGTAAGATTAATTCTGCTCCCTTTCTTTTCGACCTCAATCTTCCAAGTCCCTGTCTGAAAGTCCTCCTTTTAAACTTTTTTTCATTTTCGTAGTTTAATTTAGCTTTAATTAGTTTTAATTAGTTTAAGTTTAGTTTTGAAGTTATTTTAAGCTTGTATTAAGCTAATAAATGGGGCGGTAGCCCCACCAAAATTAAAATTAAGGTCATGCCGTGCGGATTGAACTCAGCTGGTGCCACATTCCAGCGAATGTTAGATAGCATCATCGGCCCAGATATGGACGAATATGCGTTCGCCTATCTGGACAACATCATCGTTGTGAGTGGCACGTTCGAGGAACACATTAAGCACCTGAGGGAAGTTTTCTCTAAGTTACAAGCGGCGAACTTACGCATCAACCACGAGAAATGTGAGTTTTGCAAGAGTCAGCTTAAGTACCTGGGTCACGTGGTGAGTGAACAAGGTGTCAGTACCGACCCTGATAAGATCGCTGCCGTCCAAGATCTGAACGCCCCACGAAATGTGAAAGAACTAAAACGAGTAATGGGGATAACTTCCTGGTAGGTATCGCCGATTTATACAAAATTTTTCTCAAGTAGCGACGCCCCTGACCAAATTACTGAAAAAGAGCATAGAACAGACTTGGGGAACAGAGCAAAAACACGCTTTTTCTGAACTAAAGAAGCGTTTAACAGAAACACCCGTCGTGATGTGTCCCAATTTCGATTTGAATTTTTTGCTGCAAACGGACGCTAGCCAGTGTAGTCTAGGGGTCGTTCTGTCACAACATAAAGAAAAACAAGAAAGGGTGATAGCATACCCCAGTCACTTCCCGACCTAGAAAATAAATATTCCGTGACCGAAAAAGAGTGTCTGGCCATACTATTTAGAATACGAAATATGAGACCTTACCTCGAAGGTTATCATTTCACAGTTGTCACCGATCATCATACCTTGAAGTGGTTACACTCGCTTGATAACCCTTCCGGCCGACTGGCGCGATGGGCAATAGAGCTACAGCAGTATGATTTCGATACCAAGTACCGCAAAGGCGCCATGAATGTCGTTGCCGATGCACTATCGAGAGACCCCTTGCCATTTAACCCAAGCGATCTGTCTATCCTCTGTAGTATTACCGACGATTCGACAGAACGGCGCGCCAGGAAAGTAGAATGCAACCTTTCTCAATATCCCAAAAACCGAATTTAACCTAAAAAAAAAATCTAGAGCAAATCTAAAAAATCTAAAACCTAGCGGACTGATGCATACCAACGTACCCAACACTCCTTGGGATACAATACGCGTAGAGTTAATAGTAGTTATATTGGGCAGACGGCATAATGCCATGCATATGATGTTTTTATATTATTTTAAAGTAGTGAAAAATGAATTTCAATAAATAAAAACCATCTAATCTAAAAAATCTAAAATCTAAAAAAAAAATCAGTATGCGAAGATTTCGTCGGCCCGCTAACACGTTCCATGAAAGGCCATACCATGGTGTTGGTAATGGAAGACCGCTTTACTAAATGGGTGGAGGCGGTGGCATTGAGATCAGCAACCAGTTAAGCGGGAAGCGGTAGTGAAAGCACTACGAGAGCGCATCATAACACGTTTCGGAGTTCCCCGAATTTACTTTCCGACAGAGATATCGAATTTAACACAGGTCAGGGTGCAACAAAGTTAGCCTTTTTTTAAATTGTCAAAAAGTGATGTCAAAGTTGAGAATCGAGCTTTACTGTATATCAATTTTTTGCTTAGAATAAGACCAAAAATCACACCCCGAAGGATAATACACGAAGTACGGGACACCCTGTATATATAGATTTATAATTTGATATATTGTCTTTGTTTATTTTATTTGCTTTGTATATCTCGTACTCTTCCAATGCGTCAAGTGTTGTTCCTTTCCTACATATATGGATTGTGTCTAGGTTAAATTCAAAGTTTGTGTAGTTATGGTTGTTGTCTATGAGGTGCAGTTAACAGGATCCAATGAACGAGCTTTGAGCTGACCTCGACTCATCGTGGGTCATCGCACCGGGAGTGCATGGAAAAATGCATAGGCAGACAATATGCGTGTTTGTGAGCATATCATATTGCTTGCACGCTTCGACACGAAATTGAGGACAAGGTATATCGAGCGAAGCGGTGTGGGATCTCAGGTAGATTGGGACAGTTAGTCTTAGTGGATTAGCAGAATAGATCGGTTGATTAAAGAACTCAATTATTAAACTTATTTAACTCTTTTATTTAAACGGTACGAACAGTTGGGCCAACGTAAGTTGGCGTTCGGTTTTTTTTCATTGACAAGGATATAGAATCCTTAACTGTGCTGTGCATATGTTGATTTTCTGTTTTGTTTTGGTTTATGCTCCAAGAACCTGTCATAAAAGGTTCAACCTGTTAGTCCGATGTAGAATTTGTCGCAGTTATTACATTTGATTTTATATACACCTGTCCATAGTCTTTTGTCCCTTACTTGTTTAGGTTGTAATATTTTCTGGATATTGTTGTTTGTTTTGAACGATATTTTGATGTTGAGTTTATTAAGTTCATATTTTAATGTTTGCGGTAGTAGGTTATTGTAGTTTGTTGATATGTATTTTATCTCTGTTTTGCGTTCAAGTTTGGTAATGCTTTTCATTTTCTTTTTCTTTTTGTGTATTAATTTGTCTATTATTTCTGTGTTGAATCCACTTTTACTTTTTAATTAATTTTTATTAATTTTGACTTATAACTACTTACATGTTAACAAAAATTTATAAAACTAGCTAATATAATTTCTTAACTAACTTTCTGACCCTTGGCCGGTACTCTAAATTAAACAATATCTTAATCCTAATGCCTTTCGGCCTAGGTATAACTTATATAAATTTACGACTTAGAGCTATGGTTAAAACTAAGAAAAATTGAAAAACTTAGTTTTCTAGATCATTTTTTTGGTCTGTTCTTAAAATAACTTAAATCTAATTAAACTACTTAAATCTACTTAAAACTAGAGCAGCCACAGTAGCTTTCTTGTTTTGTAGATTTTTATTTGAGTTATTAAAATTTTTTTTTTTTTTTTTTTTCACTGTGCCCACCCCCTACCCTAAGACTTACACGCTAAGCCTTTGTAAGCCAGCCATTGGCGACTGACTATCATCATCAATATCAATTTGTTGCTCGGACAACCACCAGAACATATCTGACGTTTTAGCAACGTCACGACGATCGCGATCTGAGACCGCCCTACTGAACCGAATGAGCTCTTCAACGTCTCCGACTACTGCGGTGGCGTCTCGGTTATAAAGGAGCCGTCGTTCCACGGACTTCCGGCAGACCGGTAGATTAGCCGAACCGCCAATCTATCCTGAATCAACCCTTCCATATCAAAATAGTGGAAAGCCTCCGGTGGAACAAATCCACTGAAGCGTGTTTTCTCCATATATTCAGTGTTGGGGTAATAAGCCCCAAATATCAGGCCGTTGGTCGAGGTCATCGCTCTCGCAGTGTGACCACGAATCAGTTTTATCATGAAGTTATCGATCCTGTTTACGTGAGCCCGTTGTAAACTACCTCATTAGGATAATATTTTTTGTACTCCGACTCTGGTGTTCTGTGCAATCCAAGACAGGTACGCAGACACTGTCTCTCAAAGACCCGAATCTTTTCCATTTGAGACGCTGTATCGTTGAACCACACGGGGCACCCATAGACAATCATTGGCCTTATGAGGGCCATGTAGCAAATCACTTTCACTCTGCTATCAAGTTATCTGCTGTGAAATAGTTGCCTTTTCAGAGCAAAAGCTCCTCTAGCACTGACCAGAGCCGCATCCATATGTTTTATTAAAATATAGATACTGCATTTAAATCAAGCTCTTATAAATTTAGGGTTTTCAGATTTTCAATTTTAAATGGTGTTCGAATTTTCTTCCCCAAGCAAAGTTTCGACTTTGATGTCATTTTTTTCTTCAGAAAATGCCTGTTAAACATAGAGTTTCTTTATTTTTTACAGATGAACGAAACACTAATAAAAAAAATTCGATAAGTGCACTCAAGAACCCATACATTTTATGATACTTGAAAAAATACAAAATGTGTAAAATTAAAAAAAAAAAAAAACATTAGCATTAAGGTTTGTTTCAATAAAACAATAATATGGGTAATTATAGTAGTTTATTATGTATTTTATACAAATACAATTATAACAAGCGTTCAAAGTGCCCTACTTCGTTTTGAATACACGCCAGAGCCCATCTTTGGATTTCATTGTGGGTGGTCTCTACCATCAGTATTGACATAGAAATCGAATTTAACACAGGTTAGGGTACACCAAAGTTAGCCTTTTCTTAAATTGTCAAAAAGTGATGCCAAAATTGAGAAATGGACTTTACTGTAGAACAATTTTTCCTTAGAATATGACCAAGAATCACATCCCAAAGCATGTAACACGAATTACGGAGCACCCTGTATAATAAATCTTCTGCTATTTTTTAAATATATCCACTACTTCATCTACGTCAATATTTGTCCCGTAGTGAATATTCATAAGAGCCAAGCCGTTCAGTCTGTTTTCACTTGTTGTGTTCCGCAAGTAGTTTTTAAGTCTCCGTAGGCTTGAAAAAATCCTTTTCGGTGTAGCAGTGGAAACAGGTATATGGTAGCCAATATCTGTAGCAACGTTCAAATATTTGGATATAATTTTTTATTGCACTTATCCAAGCATTCCAAAGCAGATTTTGGATTAGAGGAGGAGATAGTAATAGCTGCTTTCCACACTTCAAGTTGTGCTTTGACGACTGTTCACACGACTCTGAATGGGAGTACCAGTGAGCAGTGCCACTCCCCATCTAAATCTAAAATCAAGTACATTTTTCACCATTCCTTTTAAATCAGAGTCGATCGTCTTATTGCGACGACTCAATGTTTTACTTTTAAAATCAGAGTCGATCGTCTTATCGCGACGACCCAACGTTCTACTTTTTAAAATCAAAGTCGATCGTCGTATAGCCGACGCCGACGACTCAATCGTCATTCAATAGCCAACCAGCCAACACTCTTTTAATAAAAATCATCTCTTGGGCCGTCTGCCATTTTTTATGTGCTTGCTTGAATAATTTTTTACTTTTCAAAATAACATGTTTTTACCCTTCTGGACTAAATTTAACTCAAACTTGAGACTTATATGAAAATTAAATGAAATAAAGTAAATCCTACGTGAAAAATTAAGAAAAGACGTGTTTTTTCTGGAGAATTTATCATCAATTGTGGTCTACGTAATACAAATTGGTTTTCATTTGGAGTTGCCTAAACTATGGTCGACATTTTCATTTTGTGTGTGGGCTACCGCCACATTTGGTCCTTCGAGCCGGATTTTTGGACGCCATCGACGCCAGGCCACGCTGCGCACGCTGCGGCTCGAAGGACCATTCTTTAAATCTTTAAATTTTTCTTTTTTGAAATATGAACGATTATCTTCTTTTCCGAAGGAGTCTGCGTTTTCTTTATCGCGTTTTGTCCTCGTTCATGTTGCACCGTCTCGATATCACGGATATGCTTTTGAAATCGCTCCCCCTGCTCTTCACTGTAAGCTCCCAGGTTTTCAGGAAAATAGTCTGTGTGAGAGTGTAAAAAAAGGACCTTCAAGCTCATCTTGCAGCCTTGGGCTTCGTATGCTGCTAGTATCGGTTGCACAATGGTTTTATAGTTAGAATCCTTAGTATTTCCCAAAAACTTTCGCACTACGTTCTTGAACGATACAAATGAAGGGTCCGTTAAAAGTTTTCTTATGTGGGGGCCGGTGAAAACTCCCTCTTTCAATTTTGCTTCAGACAGCTTCAGGAATTTTGTACATAAATATTTGAAACAGTCTCCATCCTTTTTTCGCGATTTTACAAATTGTTTCATCAACCCCAATTTGATATGGAGATGGACAAAAAAACCTTTTCTGATGGTACCAAGGTAGTGTTTATAACATTTTCTCCAGGTTTTAAAGTTTCTCGGTTTTTTCCAGTGCTGTTATCTGGCTCTACTATCCCACAAGCATAAGAGCATGGGTATTTGGTATAGCCTGCCTGCTGACCCAAAAGCATTGTCAGTATTTTGAAGTCCGCACAAATCATCCATTGATGGTCTTGGTACTTGATTTTTTCCAAGATAATGGCCAAATCGTTATAATCAGTGTTGTTCCTCTACGCGTCGACTTTGACTGTCTACCTTTCTACGTAGACAATTGTGTCAACAATGTAGACAATGTCGACAATGTAGACAATGAAGTCGAAAATGTAGATAATGAAGTCGACAATGTAGACAATGAGGATATTTCATTCTCATCTGTCATTCTCGATTGTTCAATTAAATATCGAAAAATTGAGTTCTTTGATAATAAAATTATGTCTGGTCGACGCAAAAATAAAGCATTTGATGAATTGGTTTTTAGATAAACCATAAAATCATATTATTTATTGACCATTGACCATATGCTTTAACATTCTATTTGGAAAGGAATGCCTGCAAACCATCCCAATCACCTGCGGCTTCTGAATCCGGTGATGTTTCTATGATTGTTTTTATTGATGACAATGATCAAAGCTCGAGCTCCGGCATTCAAAACTCTTAGAAGGTAGTAAAAAATTATGTTTTTGTATAAAATTTGTAACTCACAAATGTTAATTGTTAGATGTCTATCTCTCTTACAAACGATGTTGACAACAATAATGCGTATGTTTTAAATAGCTGTGTAAGTATTTTTATTTTACTAAAATCAATCAAATTGAATATGACACATTCTCTGTAGGAAGCAGCTGACAAAACCGACCCATTGAACAGTTGTTCAACTCAGGATCCAACAACTCTTACCTATACTGATTCAAGCGAAATTCAATCTCAAGTTGCGACAACAAGCTCATCATTTTCATTGAGTTCCAACAGTTGCAGTTCCTCATCATTGTCGTTGAGCCCACCCCCACCTGTAACAACTTTCAATAAGAACATACAACGATCGAAACGTTGTCCAACCCCATCAAACTCTGTTTCTAAATTTATGGACCGATTGACGGAAAGAGAGGAAGACGAGTTGAATGAAGCTTTGGGTAAACTGGTGTTTGTATGCAACATTCCTTTAAGAATTGTTGATTCAATTCATTTTAAAAATTTTATAAAAAAAATTCGACCTGCGTATGCAGATAAGGTTCCAGGTTGAAAAACACTTTCAACATAGCTTTTGGATTAGGCTTATGATAAATGTGTTTCTTCAATTAAAGCATCTATCAGTTCGGATTCTGTTTTGCTGATTGACGGCTGTAAGAATAGTTCCAGCAACAGCAAGACTGTCGTCTCAATCCTACATAATGCTGAAGGCGAACAAGCATTTCTTCAGGCCTGGGACCTATCTGGAGAATCAGAGACTGCAGAAAAGCTAACAAACATACTTTCAAAATCTGTAGATATTGCAAAAGAAATTTACTCCACTCAAGTTTACGCTGTTGTATCTGACAACGCCAGCACTATGAAGAGAATGGGAAAAAAAGCAGAGCATTTTATATGGCATAGCACTTGTAGTAGTCATATTGGAAATCTTTTAGCCAAAGACTTAATCGACAAAAATATTAATGCCAAGGTTGCTTTGATTTTAAAAGAGTTCAAACAAGTAGATTCTGAAAAAATTGTAGTAAATCGTGGAGGCTGCAGAATTATACTGCCCTGTGAAGAGATGGTGTTCATACCGTGATTCATATAAATGCTTAGTAAAAAATTATGATATAATGAAAATTAATCTGGAGGAAAGAAACTACTTCAATGATTCGCTATGCTACAAAGAAATTTCTTTGATATTCAAAACAAGATGCGAAGTTCTTGGCCTCAACGGAAATCCTTACAACGGCAGTTTCAACCAGTTCTGCACATTATGCAATTTAAAAGCCAAAGAAGACTGTTTCCATTTCATAAGTATATGTCCAATATTTGCTCCTTATCGAAATTCATATTTCAATAAGAAAACTATGACGCTGCAAGAAACAATCACCGTACTTAATGATACTGACTGGAAGACGCTCTATACTTTTTTGAAAACCATATATCAATAAAGGATGTTACTTATAACTGAATTTGTTTAATTATTTTACTTTCTGTTAAGAAAATTCTCATTAATTTGCTAACCGAGCTGACGGCAATGCCATAGCTATTTAAGTTCATAGAAAACTAAAATCACTGTATAACATACACTACACAATAAAATGAATTTTACTACTACTACTACTACTAATGAAAATTGTAGCAGCAGAATCAACTACCAAAAAAAATAAAGCAGACTGTAGCTCTGTTGATGTTTGATGAAAACTTTATTGATGATGTTAAAAATTACATCGAGCTTCTTGATCCAGTCTGCACTTTAATAAACAGGTGTCAAGCGGTTGATTGTTCTGCTGGAGAAGCAGTTCATCTTTGGTTGAGTTTAAAACTCCCAGATAGATTTAAGGCGCAACACGAAACATCTTTGAAATCGCGCGTGGATATGGTTCGAAACAAATATGCTCTCTCGGCTTATTATTTACATCCTCATTCTGACAATGGGAAGCTGACGGTAAGTCAAAATGAAATCGTGTGCCAGTTTTTGTTTTAAGCATCTCAATAGTGATGGAATTGAAGATTGGGACTCTTAATAGAAAAATCAACTTTTTTAAGATTCTTTATGAAAAAGATATTAAAAAACCAATTGTTTTTTTGGAATATGGCCTCTATAAAACATCCAAATCTGGCAAATTTTGCAAAAAAAACTTATTCTTATTCCAGCCTCTTCCGCTCAAATGAAAAGAGTTTTTTCAAGTTGGTCGCATGTTCATTCCATGTCGAGAAACCGCTTGACTTTTGAACTCCTTCATCTTTATTGTTCACTGAGAATCGAGGATAAACAATATAATTGTTTTGATGAAGACGTCGAAGACGAAAATGAATAATTTTGTATTTACGAGTATGTACATAAGAATTTACGATTTTTTATTTTTGTCATTTTTGTTGAAATAAATAAAAATGCAGAGTGAAAGACTCAAATAATAAAAATTTGTTTTGTTTATATGATTAAGAAGACCAAAAAAAGTTAAAAAAATAAAATTGATTGTCTACATTGACATGTAGACGTTGATGAATTGTCTACGTTGAATTGTCTACACGTAGACAGTCGTGTAGTCTACATTTTTTGTCTACATGGAACAACACTGGTTATAATCTTCTTTCATATGCACAGAATGTCCAGTCTCAGTCCAAATCCAGTCTCACCAACAGTTCAGGTTATTTTTCTCCATTATCAAATATAAATCATCGAGGTTTATTACCAATGAACATAGATACTGCAATATACATAAAAACTTATGTGATATAATAATTTGAATATTTTTTCTGTTTTTGGGAGGTCTAAATCTATAAGAAAATGTATAAAAATCCTATGCAGTTTTTTTGGACGCAGACCTGTGAATCACCCTTATTAAATTCATATTTAAACTTTTCTTTCTCATAATGTTTATGATAATGATAAGATTTAAAATTAATACAAAGAAATAAATGACAAATTGTATTTGGAAAAACTGGACCAATAGTTGTGTTAGTATTTGAACATAGTTCTTTATCTACAAAGATCAAGTTCAGGAAATGATTAAAACTATTACAAAACTTGTTTATTTATAGAAGATCGTATTCGACTAAAGAATCGATAATAAGACATTCATAATCACTAACTACATTAAATGGAATTAAATTACCTTCATCATGGTCAAAAACCCAATTTACATTGCATAAGTTGAAGTCACCTAAAATAACTGAACTTTGGTTGGAATTTAAATTATTTAAAATAAACTTGCAATTTTCGACATGCAATTTATATAATTCAAAAGAACTACCTGGCGGTATATAACTTAAAATAATGAAATCATCTCTGGAACCGCTTATAGACACACACACAGCAATTTGATCAACATCCAAATCAGATGATAACGTAGGTAGCTGAATCTCGCGACATACGTGAGAAGAGCGAACTGCACTAAGTACAATCAAATCATACATCTTTCCTTTACGAAATACGGTGAAGAGATTATCATCGAAGAGTTCTGCATTTGATTAGTCATTGTTTAGCCAAGTTTCAGTTAAAGTGAAAATATCATATTGCATTGTAGATGAATAGAAATGTAGTTTACTTGTTTTTGTACTTAGACCACCAGTGTTTTGATAATAGAGGAGAAAGTCTTTGTTAAAAGATTGAATATGAGCAGTGGATGGTGTTATAGAGCAAGGCCCTCCAAGCTGTTGTTGCGTCGTTGTTTCTTGTTGCGAAAAAAATCATGAACAACAGTATGCAAAGGCCAAAATGATCTTTTGCACATCAAATTGTAAAGCTCAAGGTTGCTTCCGACTCTAATTTCGAATACAGAGTAATCTTTTTCCGGTGTCATGATAAATTTTCGAATCGTACGGTTCGACACGCAAACTGATGGAACAGTTTTCAAAATATAATTTTGTATTAAATCCTCCGAAGTTGATGGAGAAAGTCGAGAAACAAAAATACTCTTTACAGGTGGTAAAGCCGTGAGTTCTTCAATATAACATTGTTTCGAGGTAGAATTAGATTCAGTGGAAACAATTGTTACCGAGTTGGAAAACCCCTAATCCGTTATGGAAGCAATTGGGGCATGTTCTGACTAGGTTTTATTTATCTCATCAAAAAACTAGGGAAAAAAAGACTTAAAAACTTTGCCTAAGGAAAAAGGAACACGTCCACTTTCGTTCTTTAACAATTGGTTTATATTTACATTATTTACTTGATATATTATTCAGAAGTCAAAAAGAACAAATTCTATGTTTTTGTTTACATTTGTTTTGACATTAATTGTTTGTGGATTGTATTTCAAATTGTAAGTATGGTTCGACTCAATAATTCAATTTAACATTTCTCATTTAACCCTCATTTACGAACCGGCAAAAGTCGTGTCCACCCGAAATGGGGTCCAAATGAACCCCACGATTTTTTCTTCGAATTTTTTTTGATTTCTGACTTTATTGTTCAGTTATAGTTGTTCTGGCTATTGTATGAATTGTTTCTAAGTATTTTATATAGCAGTGATAAAGAAATTTAAGCAGAGACGTCGTTATACAGGTATGTAGGAGGTCATCTATAAAATTTTTCAATTTCAAAATCGATGGAAATTGCCTAGTTTCGCAAATCTGAGATTTCAGCTTATCCCTTTCGATATGTCTGTTTTACGTAATTACTGATTGTAACATTCATCCATATCAATTTTTCTTGACAGGTATGCATATCAAAAGAAAAAAATAGTCATTATTTCAGTTTGTTCAGGTCATCAAACAACAACAACAACTACGACCTCAAAAAGATTGAATTTTGCCAATACATGCCAAGCAAGCCAGCCAATTATGGTTTCAAGTTTTGGTGGCTCAATGATAGCTCAACGGGCTATCCACTAAAGTTTTCTATCTACACTGGTAGCTCTGACTAAAGTACAGGACTTGCTCGTTGATATGATTTGGTAATGTCGTTGATGCCATCATATTTCAATTCTGCACGCAACCTCACTATTGATAATTTCTTTACGTCGGTGGATTTGGCATTGAGGTTGCTGGATAAGAAGATCACCATTCTTGGCACGATCCGGAAAACAAAAGAGATGTGCCTAAACTTTTGTAGCGAAGGAGGTTCTTGATGACCAGAATGAGCCTGTAAAGGTCAATAACAAAAAGCATTATCGTCCAGTCCACTCATCCATCTTTGGATTTTCTGGAAAAATGGCGTTGGTGAGTTATGTTCCGAAGCCAAACAAACAAGTGGTATTGCTATCAACACAACATAGCTGCGAGAAAGCCACTTCCGGTCATCAAAGTAAATCTGCCATGATACTGGATTATAACCGCACCAAAGGTGCAGTCGATGTATTCGACCAAATGATCTCAATATATTCATGTACACCTCAAACAAATCGCTAGACGATGGTTCTATTCTTCAACTTACTGGACGTAGCAGCCTTAGCAACCGTCATCATTTTCTGACACTTCAATTCGCCTAGAAGAAACAAAAATTTGTTCAGAAGTGATAAACTCATCGAACTAGCGGAGGAACTGGTTGAGTCAGAATTGAATAACCGTTCACAACCTGCAACATAATCTGGCATTAGATGTTCTCTGTATTTTGGGGAGAGTTCAGAAAAAATTACCAACAGTCCCCGAAGGACTCTCTTGTAAAAGAAGCAGATGTCACCTTTGCCAAGAGCAGACGACAAGAAAACCAGAACCACCTGCGATGTGTGGCAGATGTTGTTGCCCTTGCCACACCATAACCTTATGTGTTAAATGCCTGCCGGAACTGCCAATAACTTCAAACTAAATCCTTCTAAACATAAACTATGCTACTTTTGAAATAAAATAATTATTTTTTTTTTTAAATATGATTTTTCATAGAATTTCAGTAGTGGGGTCCAAATGGACCCAGTTCGGGTGGACGGGTTCTTTTCACAAAAAAATCGCAGAAAAATCTGTAAACATCTGATATTCGATTCAACTTAAGAAATTAATAAAAAATTTAATTTTGTTCACTGAGTAAAAATCCCAATTAAAAAAAATTAAAAACAAAAAAGTTATGGGTGTTCAAACATGCTCTGGGGTCCAAATGGACCCCAGTTTGTAAAGGAGGGTTAAACATTTGAAATAAACATTGTACATTCGTCTATTCTCCCGCCTTTAAATGTTGATTTTTAAGATTTCAGCTCGATGTAGCGGGGATGTTAAGAAAGTATTTTTATTGTTATTACATTTTATATTGGCATCACCGTTTTCCATTGGTATCAGCATTGACCTCACTTCCAAAACGTTTCACGATAGTGGGACCACTAAGTTACATATAAAGAGATGACAATGTTAGTGCATTATAAAAAGTAACATTCCCATGTATGCCCGTGTAAAAGAAATTTTGATGCTTATTTGTCCAAATCCACATATGTACCATATGCATATGCATACTACTAAGTACAGTACAAACGAAGAGCTATCTCATTCACGCTTGAATGGGATTTTCTTATGTTGCTGGTAGTGAGTGTAGTACAGCAATACTATTTGTAAATGAGATTCAACACCGGTGACCGGTGGTGGTTGTGGTTCCATTATCCATTGTTCCATATATGTAGGTAGTAATTAATTCAATTGTATTTTGCATTGAAGTTGAAGGTGTGAAGAAGCATGGTGCCGGCATGCTTTCTTTTCGATATTTTAATCGCGATTTTTTATTAAAGTGAGTTTTGTTTTTAAGATTGTTGTCATTTTAGAAATAAATTCAGTACGTTGAATTGATGGTTGCGCTGATATGTTGGAGTTGCTGCGTACTGTTGCTGTGATGAATGAAATAAGTTGCGAAGAATTTCCCGCAACTTTCATCTTAGTTAAGGGATGACATGATATCCACATGTTTCAGGATGAGTGTTTTTTCTATTTTTTGTTCGAAATATATTTTATTAAATTTTATTCGTTTTATGTGTGATTTTGTATGTTTAATCTCGTGCATAGTGTCAAATTGTGTTATTTTATGTAAATTAAATTTTAATTGCTAATTTGTTTGGCGTGCGTATATGTGTTGTGCAAGGTTTTGCATTTAATTCGCGGATTTCAGTGTCGCGCGTAAAAGAGTTTTTTTTTTTAATAATATATGAATATATATTTCGTGTGTGTGCGTGTGTGTGTGTGTATGGGTTTACGTAGTGTGCTAGAATGTTTCTTGAAAGTAATGGCCAAATTAACGTTACTAAGTGCCATCCTTTTCTAGTCGGAAAAGTTCGATTTTCGACCAGCATGGTTGTTTACATTTCGTTTGTAAACAATTCGCGAATTATTTTGGGAAATGTTTCGCGAAATTTATAAGTCTTATTAAGTTTTAGGTGTGTTGAAATTATAAAGTGCTTTATCAATTTTTTAATTCAGTGGACTGTATATTGGTTGTGATCTTTTAAAAAATTAATCAGATCTATGGTGCAAAATGGTCCAGTGCATTTGCCGACGGTATTTGACATTTCGCGTTTTATTTTTTTTTTGTATTTAAAATGGCAAGTTCATTTTGTGTTTGCCGATAGTAAATTGTTAATTTAATAAATGTGTGCATTGTTTCAGAGTTATCACTATTATTTAATACTAGCTGTGCCCGCGACTTCGTCCGCGTGGAATAGTGACTTTCAGCAGCATTTTTAACTTTTTAAGAAATAAGACTTCTAGCTTTAAAAATGGCGGTATTTCCAAAAAAACATTCAACCCCTATTTCAACACCTTGTAGCCCTGTTAAAAATACTTTTGAGACCGTAGTTTTTGAATTCCTATTTCAGTTCCCGTGGGAATATAAGGATAGATATATAGCCTTTATCCTTCCGCAAAAATGTTTTTTCTACGGGTATCGCCTTTCGCGAGGAATTGGCAAGTCCTCCGTTAGTATTCATTGCCATGAAAAGCGCTTTCTCGATTAGCCGTTCGGAACCGGCAGAAAATTGTAGGTCCCCTCCATTCCCTCACAAGGGATGGTTGTGAGAAATGCGCTAGGCCCAGGGGCTCCTCGCTCTGTAGCGCCACCCTATTTTTTTTTTTTTTTTTTATCCTTCCGCATGTTCTAGACCATCTCTGTAGCTAATTTAATAAAATCTGTTTAGCAGTTTGAACGGGAGACATACGAAAAACATACCTACATAGCTACATTCGCATTTTAAATATTAGTAAGGACTCCCGTTCCCGTGGGAATATGGTGACCGTTTTCGTGTGGAATATGTGGATAAGTTAAGGTTAATGATACTCCGGGATTATGGAGCATTCCAACGGTGGAAGAATTTTTGAAATCGGTGCTGTAGTGTAAAAGTTCCCGTATACGTTCCTGCTCCCGTGGGAATATAGGAAAAAAATATAAAGTCTATGTCTTTCCTCAGGTTCTGAACAATCTTTGTTTAAAATTTCGTTTAAATCGGTTTATTAGTTTGGGCGGGAGATGGTAACATAGAACGACGGACAGACAGAGCTCCTTTCACACTTATTATATTAGTAAGGACTCCCGTTCCCGTCGGAATATGTGGATGAATTAAAGTTAATGTTACACAGGGATAGTGTAGCATTCTAACGGTGGATGAATTTTTGAAATCGGTGTTGTATATAGGGAGCCGTAAGAATATGGGGATGAATTAGTTTTTATGTTACTCGGGGATAGTGTAGCATTCTAACGGTGAAAGAATTTTTGAAATCGGTGCTGTAGTGTCAAAGTTCAAGTATACGTTCCTGCTCCCGTGGGAATATAGGGAACCGTATCAATATGGGGATGAATTAGTTTCTATGTTACTCGGGGATAGTGTAGCATTCTAACGGTGAAAGAATTTTTGAAATCGGTGCTGTAGTGTCAAAGTTCCCGTATACGTTCCTGCTCCCGTGGGAATATAGGGAACCGTAGGAATATGGGGATGAATTAGTTTTTAAGTTACTCGGGGATAGTGTAGCATTCTAACGGTGAAAGAATTTTTGAAATCGGTGCTGTAGTGTCAAAGTCCCCGTATACGTTCCTGCTCCCGTAGGAATATGGGGATGAATTAGATTTTATGTTACTCGGGGATAATGTAGCATTCTAAGGGTGAAAGAATTTTTGAAATCGGTGCTGTAGTGTCAAAGTTCCCGTATACGTTGCTGCTCTCGTGGGAATATAGGGAACCGTAGGAATATGGGGATGAATTAGTTTTTATGTTACTTGGGGATAGTGTAGCATTCTAACGGTGAAAGAATTTTTGAAATCGGTGCTGTAGTGTCAAAGTTCCCGTGTACGTTGCTGCTCCCGTGGGAATATAGGGAACCGTAGGAATATGGGGATGAATTAATTTTTATGTTACTCGGGGATAGTGTAGCATTCTAACGGTGAAAGAATTTTTGAAATCGGTGCTGTAGTGTCAAAGTTCCCGTATACGTTCCTGTTCCCGTAGGAATATAGGGAACCGTAGGAATATGGGGATGAATTAGTTTTTATGTTACTCGGGGATAGTGTAGCATTCTAACGGTGAAAGAATTTTTGAAATCGGGGCTGTAGTGTCAAAGCCCTCGTATACGTTCCTGCTCCCGTGGGAATATAGGGAACCGCAGGAATATGGGGATGAACTAGTTTTTTTGTTACTCGGGGATAGTGTAGCATTCTAACGGTGAAAGAATTTTTGAAATCGGTGCTGTAGTGTCAAAGCCCTCGTATACGTTCCTGCTCCCGTGGGAATATAAAGAACCGTAGGAATATGGGGATGAATTAGTTTTTATGTTCCTCGGGGATAGTGTAGCAGTCTAACGGTAAAAGAATTTTTGAAATCGGTGCTGTAGTGTCAAAGCTCCCGTATACGTTCCTGCTCCCGTGGGAATATAGGGAACCGTAGGAATATGGGGATGAATTAGTTTTTATGTTACTCGGGAATAGTGTAGCATTCTAACGGTGAAAGAATTTTTGAAATCGGTGCTGCAGTGTCAAAGTTCCCGTATACGTTCCCGTTCCCATGGGAATTTAGGGATAAATTGTAGCCTATGTGTTATTCTGATGTCTAAGCTATATTATTGGAAAGTTTAAGTAAAATGCATTCAATAGTTTTTGCGTGAAAGAGTTACAAACATACATCCACACATACAAACTTTCACGTTTATAATATTAGTAGAATTGCGTATGCGGTGTTGCAGTGCACAAATAATTTTATGAAAATGTGTCTTGTCGACGACGATCTATTTTTTTGTTTTGCCGACGGGATTTGGACTTAGACATGCGGTGTATTTTTTTTTTTTTTTTTTTTTTATGTTCTCTAGCAGAGATCTTAAAAAACATTTGTTTTAAGATTAGATTTTATATTGTAGCTTAAGTTTTTTAGAATAAGTTGTGCTTAGTTCCTTACTTGACTTGAATGAAAATGTGTTGATTTCAAGTTTCGTGTAGTTTTGAAAACACATACTCCCTTTTGTTGTCGATGTTTCGGCAACCATAGCTTATGTTTTAGGAATACATTTTTTTATACCAACGCCGATGCCATGGTGTTTGTTGGACGGCAAAGAACAAATCTTTGCGATAGGTCGTTTTAGATGTTGTGTCTTCACTGTGAGAACTCGTATAAGACTATCCGTTCCCGCGTGAGTGTTCTTGATTCGGGCAAGGTTCCAATACGTCGGTGCAAGTCGCTCATCCTTGAGCAAGACTAGGTCTCCTATTTTGGGAGCTTCTTGTATTTCGGACTTTGCTGCAACCGTGCAAGGTATTCGGAACTCCACTTTTTCCAAAATCCTTCCGCCAGCGCTTGTACTCTTTTCCATCGGTCGATATACGTGATATTGTTGTTGAGTTCGCCTTGTAACACAGCATGCAAAGATTCGCCTACGAGGAAATGCGCAGGAGTTAGCGCATTCAAATCATCTAAGCTGTCGGAGAGCGGGCATAATGGTCGCGAATTCAAGCACGCTTCTATCTGAGTTAGAAGCGTTGTGAGCTCCTCAAAAGTAAGCCTTTCGGTTCCAACAACTCACTTTAAATGGTATTTCACCGATTTCACTATCGCTTCCTATAATCCACCAAAGTGTGGAGAAGCTGGGGAATAAAGTGCCAATTTGTTCCGTGATTTGCAAGGTTTTCGGCAATTTCTTTAAAATCGTGCTTCGCATTTTGGCTAATTCATTATTAGCGCTGACGAAATTTGTTCCACAATCGCTGTAGATTTGTTTGCAGCTAACTCTCCTGGCCGTAAACCGTCGAAATGCTGCTTAAAATGCTTGGGTGGTCAGGTCCGACACGACTTCCAAGTGAGTGGCCTTTGTTACCAAACAGATAAATACTGAAAAATACCCCTTTAGTATTTTAGCACCTCGAGCTTTCCAGCTTTTTATTTCGATGGGTCCAGCGTAGTCAACTCCAGTATGACTGAACGGTTGTTGTTTTGACGAGCCACATATATCAAAATACACCATAAAGTAATTGGTCTAATGTTCAAATTTCGCGCCCTTCTGGCCATAATTAATTGCTCGTTATTTTGTTCAAGAAAAAGTAAGAAGAAGACAAAGAGAAGAACAATGAAATAAAACACTTTTGTTTTGAAATTTGAACCGCACGGTCTTTTTTATTTGTCGCCTTTTTCGCTTTTTTCGAAGTTTCTAAACTTATCTTTTTTTGTTAATGTAAGCTCGAAATAAGAGCTAATGTGTAAAAAATATTACAATTTTTCATGGCGTCCTAGCAGGGACAAATTTCAGTTAATAATTTGTTTTTTAAAATTTTCTTCTTTTCATTTCCGGCGTTACGAGTAGTGATCTTGAAGCGATCACAATTCTCCCACTTTTTTGCTTCTCACTAGTGACCCGCCTGTGGGGTACGCCCAACCCATATGTTTTTTTAAATAAAATAACTAAAACTAATAGTTAAAGTATTGCATACAGACATACATATATATACGCGCCGCGAAGTTCAGAATCGTGCCTATTGATTAAAAATCAATATAAATAAACAATTAATCGAATCTTACGCCGCGTGAACTATATATTCAGTGGAATAAACTTGTGCTAAATTGGACCAGCTAGTTGACCCAGCAACCACTACCAGCAACCACCATCAGCCAGATTGTCAAAGGAGTACCTACCACCCTACACATCAATTCAGACCTTTTGCGAGAAGTGTCGCAGAACAGGAAAGTTTTAAGAAAAAAAAACAAAAAAAAAACAGGTATTCACAAAAACTGAAAGTGTCTAAAATAATTGCCTATTTATTGCGGCCTTTGACGTCCAGCTTTTGTCCTTTGCATTTAGATATATATATATTTATTGATGGTGAAATAATACAAGTGCGCGGTTGATTAAAAAATTTACAATAAAATTTATATCAATTGTTTTATTCCACAAAAATACAAAACTTAAACTACTAATTCAAACACATAGTATAATATAAGCACATACATAAATTACTTAAAGTGTTAAACTACCGCGTTCTTTGTCACCGCGCGCGCCGCCACCGTCATCGTCTCTTTTCGCATTCGCATACACACACTCAAGCTTATTTCACGATTCGTTTTCAAACAATAATAATTCGATTGTTTTAATCTCAAATTACAATTTAATCAATCAAATTGTAAAAAAGCCGATTAATTGAATGCAATTGACATTTATTTACATTTATTTGACATTTCAAACTAAATTTTTTGACAGTTCACTCACTCGCTGAATTTTTGCTGAGTTTCCAGCTGTCAAGAGTGATCGTATTCAGTGATCAAAAATTGATTTGAAATTTTTCGTGCGAAGAGTGTGTTCAGCGATTAAATTTTGAATAGTAAATTTTTTCTGTTTACGTTAAATTTATTTCGCCTTGCAAATAATTAGAAACTTTCAACAGTTCTGAAGCAGTTTATTGAAATTTGTTTTCGTTTTCGTGGAATTTCGTATGAAAATAAACTAAATTTTGAACGATTTCCAAATATTTTTTAATTCATAAACTGTGGTAAAGTGAACAATTTCCAGATAAACGAATTCTTGGAAAGAAGGTTATTTCGAAAGTTTTTAAGCAAAGCTTAACTAAAATTTCATCAAAATGACGAGCAAGAAACGGCAGGCTTCACCTTAACAAAACGCAGAACTAGAACAATTGAGACATCAGCTACAAGTTCTTAAAAATAATATTGTGCGAATTAGAACGGCCTTAGAGGAAAAAACGATGTCTCTTAATCCAATAGAATTGGAATATCGGTTAGATATTTTGAATTCATGCGTCGATCAGATCATGGTTTGTCAAACTGAGATTAAATCAGCTGATCATAGCGACGTATTCCGCGGAGAGTTAGAAGACATTTGCATCAGTGCAAAAGCTTTACTTGTATCTAAAGTAAATAAATGTCGTAAGCCAAGTGGAATTGAATATACTTTTAGTAATCCACATCACTCGCGCCTTCCAAAACTGTCTCTCCCGAATTTCAGTGGGAAATATTCCGAATACAAAAATTTCATAAGCCTTTTTGAGAGTCTAGTAGACAATGATCCAATGCTTCCCGATATTGAAAAGTTCAATCATTTAATATCATGTTTATCGGGTGAAGCTTTAGGAACAGTTACAGCTTTCCAAATAACAAAATTATTCAAAAGCTTTAGCAAGTTTAAAAAAGGTTTATGACAATAATTGCCTTATATTTTTCGATAATGTGTCTACTCTTTTCGAACTAAAAGAAATTCAAAAGCCATCAGCTTCTGCATTGCGCAGCATGATAGACACTGTTTCCGCAATTTATGATTCCCTTCTTCCGCTTGGTGATGAAAAGAATATCACAAACGCGATCATAATTCATTAAGTAATGTCAAAGGTTGATTCGATGACAAGATCAAAGTGGGAAGAGCAACTAGATTTCAGTACACCTCCTTTATGGAGTGACTGTGAAGCCGCGCTGAATAAACGATATCAGCATCTTTCTGCTGAAGAAGCATCGTCTTCAAAGCATAAAATTCCTGATAGGTCATCGAAACCAAAACATGAAATGAACCATAACAGAAACCAAAGGGCTTCATTTGCTTGTGTTAACCAACAACAAATAAATCGAAATGCTTATACTGCAATTCAAGTGATCATTTTATAACGACATGTCAAACCTATGCTTCAATACCCATGACGCAACGATTTGAGTTTGCGAAAAGTGTGCCTGTTTGCATCAACTGTCTTCGAAAAGGACACACAGTTTCAAAGTGCAAATTAACTCGGTGCAGTGTTTGCAATGAATCGCATCACACATTATTGCACCAATATCAAACTACGTTTAATAGCACACCGTCACAAGGAGCTTTGAGCTTTCAAGCTATGCATGAATCAGTTTCAAAAGATCAAGTTATTCCCGCTACTGCTATTGTTCAAATTAAAGGCAGTAGTGGTGAATATACGCTAGCTCGAGCGTTACTTGATTCAGACTCGCAAATCAATTTTGTAACTGAAGAACTTGCACAAAAATTGAAGCTGCGAAAAGAACAAAAAACCTTGAATCTTCTCGGCATCGGCAAGGCAAGTACTATAGTTAGCAAAAAGGTATATGCAGAAGTAAAGTCAAGATTTAACGATCATTCGTTTTCTGCTGGCTATTGGGTAATGAACTCAATATCGTCATATCAGCCGGATCAAGCAATAAATATTACGAATTGAAATATACCTTCCAACATTCAATTAGCTGATCCTTACTTCAATAAGCCTCAAAAAATTGACTTACTAATAGGAGCGGAAACATTTTTCGAATTATTGTCGGTGGGTCAAATTAAACAAGGCCCTGAATATCCCACTATTCAAAAAACACTTTTGGGTTGGATCAGCAAGGTACAAATTCAAATACCAAGCAATGTAATTCGGTATGTCAGTCTGAAGAGCTACCAGTCTTAAACAAAATTGTGCAAAAATTTTGGTTACTGGAAGAAATTCCTGGAGATAAAAAAGGTTTCTAGCGCCAGAACAACAGTTGTGCGAAAAACACTTTGTTGATAATACAAAACTTTTGCCCTCCAGTCGTTTTGAGGTTAAACTACCGTTTAAATCGTCTCCAAACTCGCTTGGATCATCGTTTGAAACTGCCAAACGAAGGTTGCTCGCACTGGAGCGAAAACTATCCAAAGATAGCGAGTTAAATGCTATGTATATGAATTTCATGAAAGAGTATCTTTTGTTAGGAGATATGTCGCCGACAAATAATGAAATCCCGAAAAGCCCGCACTATTTCATTCCACATCAGTGTGTTTTGAGCCCGCAAAGCACAAGTACTAAACTGCGAGTTGTTTTCGAAGCTTCAAGTCAAACTTCATCTCAATTATCTCTTAATGACATCTTAATGGTTGGGCCAACCATTCAAGAGAAGCTATTTTCGACGTTGCTCCGTTTTCGAATACACAAATACGCCATTACTGCTGATATTATGAAAATGTACCGGCAAGTATGCATTGCTGAAGAGCACTCGATTTATCAGCTCATAGTGTAGAGGCAGCATCCGTCCCAACCACTGCAACATTTTCGACTAAACACTGTAACATATGGCAGGTCTCCAGCGCCATTTTTAGCAATACGGTGTTTAAAGATGTTGGGCAAATATAATTCGAAGAGATTTCAATGTGCCAATGATCTTGAAACTCTATAAATAATAAAGTTTGAAATTCAAGAAGTCCTTAAAAAAGGCGGGTTTCAGTTGGCTAAATGGTTCTCAAACCATCCAGAGTTTTATTACACTACGAGTGCTGAAAAATCAATCAAATTTAATGATTCAGACTCTACCAAAACACTAGGAACTTGTTGGCATCCAAAAGAAGATACTTTCAGCTTCAATTTGGAAAATAATTTTCATGATCTACGAGCTACTGAGCGAAACATACTATCAGTTTCCGCTCGTCTTTTCGATCCTCTTGGTTTGTAATGCCCGATACAAAAATCACCAAAGCAAAAATCTTACTGCAAGAGCATTGGATTGCAAAAATTTATTGGGATGAGTCGATTCCATTGCGCCTTGATACAAGTTGGCAAAATTTCAAAACCAATTTATCTCAACTTGGCGAGATAAAAATTCCAAAGTTTGTCAAAATTCATTCGAACGCAAAAATACAAGTTCTTGGGTTTGCCAATGCTTCGACAAGAGCTTATGGTTGTTGCATTTACATTCGCAGCCAAAGCTCAGACGGTATCAAGTCGACGCTCCTAACAGCAAAGTTTAAGGCGGCCCCTTTGAAAACAAAATCGCTTCCGCGATTAGAACTTTGCGCAGCGCATACTCTTGCCAAATTATGGACAAGAGTAAAGGCGATGTTGAATCTTGACGTTGATGAAGTTATTTTCTGGACGGTATCCGAAATAACACTGCATTGGATAAAAACACATCCAACTGCCCTTGCAACCTTTGTTGCAAATCGAGTGTCCGACATCCAAGAGTTGACCCAAAAAGTATCATGGAAACATGTACCGACAAAACAAAATCCAGCAGACATTATGTCAAGAGGCTGTAATGTGGATGAGCTCAATGCGTCCATCACCATCATCATGGCCGGTCAATACGCATTTTGAGTTGTCTCCAGAAGATAAAGCCCTTGAAAAACGGAAAACAAACATAGCTCTACTAGCAGTTGAAAAACCTCGAACTAAACTTTTAGAAGTTATTGAAGAAGAATCTTCATATATCGACTTGGTAAATACATTTGCGTATGCGATGCGATTCTTAAAAAGATTAAAAAACAAAACAGAAGTTCTCGATGAATCGCCAACGGCAAAATAGTTAAATCTGGCGTTTATTAAAATAGTCGAAACTATCCAAAATTATGAATTTGCAGATGAAATTCAAAAACTTATTAAGAAAGTTTCATTACAACCCAGTATTCAAAAATTAAATCCATTCATTCACAATTATAGTCAAGAGAATTTTTCGTTTTCGTTAATTCGAGTTGGCGGTCTTTTGTTAAACGCACCATTTGAATATGATGCCAAATTCCCACTTTTGCTGAGCATAAATTCACCATTTGCAAAAACATACTTAACGTATCTTCATCGAAAGAATTACCACGCTGGCGCTGGTTCTCAAGCGATGGTGGCATTGCTTAGAGAAAAGATTTGGCTAATAAACGCCGAAGAAGCTTGTCAAAAGGTTGTACGACAGTGCATACATGTAGGATGACTACATTTATCAAATGCGAAAACAACCTAAACTAAAGCCAAACATTTGGGCATTTACACTATTTCAATTCCTAATCATTCTTTTTGTATGTAAAGACTTAAGGTTAGAACTAAAACTATAAATGTAAAGTAACTAAGGATTAGTCGGTAAAAGAATTCGGTTATGAACAGTAAAGTAAAGAACAAGAAAAGAAGCAAAGTCAAGTGAATGTCAAATTGAATCCTCAAATTTAAATTACCTCTTTTTTATATCTTCTTATATTTAACTTAAAAATCAAAACCTTTAAAGTGAATTAAAACTTTATTCAAACTACAATCTTTAGCGTTTTAACTTTAATCCTTTCCCTCCCCCTACAATTGGTGTCAGAAGTGTTGCTGGACAAGTGCCGCGTAAAGTAGAAAAAAATAAAACGAAAATAAACCCGTACAAAGTGACAAAGTGAAAAGTTTAAAAGATTTAAAAGCTAAGAAATAATATTGAAACAAAAATCTGAAAAGTGCATGCATTAAATTCAACCAAGTGATATTGTGGTACATATGAATTAATGAGAAAAAAAAAAGTGCAAAGCTAAGAACAGAAAATAAAGAATAGGAAAAAATAAGAGAGCGACATAAGAGAAATTACATCAGAAATTGCAAATGAAATGCACACAGTCGTCTTATGCGTGCATAGTATTCAAATTGGTGAGATCGTTTCATACTTTTACTTTTCTCTTGCATGTTTAGAACATTTTTTTTTTCTCTATCGAGATTAATTGCACTTAAAGCTTTGAGCCATACTTACATTGAGTGAAATTTGGTTCGAAAATTATTTTGCATGTGCTTAAGCTAAGACTATTGCATGCTATATAAATATTTGGAAAGCTTTTAAAAAAAAAGCTATTTATCGCATGCGAATAATTTTGTTTGTTGGAGAAATATCAAAACAAATTACTAAGACAAAAGCTTTTTATTTCAATAATTTTTTTTTTGCTATGATAACGCGAGTGTAATGTAAGGATGGAAAGGAAATTTTAGAATTCCGAATGGATGAGTTAAATAACTTAACTACGAAACAGCTACAGTTTATTTTAAAAGAAAAGAATTTATCATATCGATATAATTTGAAAATCGAGTTAGTCCAGAGGTTATATAATGCTATATTAAAAGAAGGTATGCAAGTTAACAATTTTATGGAAGAATTGGCCAAAAAAGAAACGGAAAAAAAAATCGACGATACAAGTAATAATAAACTAACTGGTGACATTAATAAAGAGGAAGTTGAAGAAAATTTAAAAGAAGTAGCAAAGATGTCGGAGAATAATAATTTTGTCTTTAAAGATGTCGAGGAATCGTTGGAGAGATTTTCTGGTGAAGCTGGAAAAAACGTTGTGCTTTGGTTAAAAGATTTTGAAGACATTTCAAATGTATGTAAATGGAATCCTATTCAAAGATATCTCTATGCCAGGCGTTTGTTAAAAGGAGCTGCTAAACTGGCAGTTGAAGCGAAGAGTGGTATTTGCAGTTGGGAGGATTTAAAGAAATTTTTGTTGCAAGAGTTTAATGATGTACCATCTTGTATAAGTATTCATAAAGAGCTCCAGTCTAGGAAGAAGAAATCTAATGAAACCTTTTTAGAGTATATGTATACAATGAAACATATAGCGATGAAGGGAAATTTCGATGACACATCTTTAATAGCCTATATTATTGAAGGCATTTCAGATAGCCCTTTAAATAAAACCGTGTTGTATGAAGCAACGAGCTTGGAGGAGCTTAAGAAAAAGTTTTTAGTTTATGAAACTATTAAAAGTCAGATAGCGACAACAAGTGGTTATAGAAACCAAAATCAAAACTATTCTCAAAATTCTAAGACAAATTTTTCAAATAATACAAAAAACGTGAGTCAAAGACGTTGTACAAACTGCGGTTCTTTTTCACATAGCCAAGATGTTTGTCCAAACAAAAGTAAAGGAGCCAGATGTTTTGCATGTAGCGAATTTGGGCATATTTCTACATCTTGTCCAAAGAAAGAAGTCAAAAACTCGAACCAAAATGTTAAAAGAATTAACAGACTAGACTGTTGTGTAAAGGTAAAGTTAGCTGGAGAAATGTACGATGTTTTGGTGGATACGGGAGCGGATGTGTCGTTGGTACAAAAAAGCGTTTGGAGGAGGAATGGTGCTGTTGAAATCGATGGGCTAGGAGAAAGTTTGTTCGGATTTGGTGATGGTAATGCAAAGCGTACGTATGGGTCGTGCGTACTTGATGTTTTCATCGGAGAAGATTGTTATTCAATTCGATTCCATATCGTTCCAGATGAATGGATGTCAGATTGCATGATCTTAGGAAAGAATTTCTTAAGCATTGCTAAAGTTAAAATTGAAAATGGTTTCATTTCTGTTTCTAAAATTCCAGAAGCTTTTAATTTAGAAGAGAACAATATTTCGAAAATTGAAGTTGTTGACTTGATAGAAAAGGATGATTTAAATTCAATTCTTGACACAAAACTGAGTCATTTATCTGATTCTAAAATCAAAAATCAGATAATAGATATGATAAACACATATGAACCACGTAAACCAGAGAAGTGTTTAGTTGAAATGCGAATCGTGTTGTCCGATGACCGCCCAGTCTATCAAAAACCAAGAAGATTAGCCCCAAAAGAAAAGGAAGACGTAAAGAAGCAGATAGATACTTGGCTTTCGGAAGGAATAATATGCCATAGCTATTCAGATTACGCTAGTCCAATAGTGTTGGTGAAGAAGAAAGACGGAACCAATCGAATATGTATTGATTATCGAATGCTTAATGCAAAAATTATCAAAGATCGACATCCACTGCCGTTGATAGAGGAAATCTTAGAAGATCTAGCTGAGGGAATGTTTTTCGTTGTTCTTGATTTCAAGAATGGATTTTTTCACGTGCCAGTTGAAAAAGAGAGTCAAAAATACACAGCGTTTGTAACACCGAATGGGCATTATGAATTTCTCAAGGCACCCTTTGGTCTTTGTAATTCGCCATCAGTCTTCCAAAGGTTTGTGAATGCAGTTTTTGAAAGGCTTTTACGTTCGGATTGGCTGCGAATCTTTGTTGACGATCTCGTTATCCAAGCAAGAAGTCCTGATGAATGCCTCGATAAACTTAAGTTGGTTTTCGAAGTGGCGGCTGAAAATGGTCTGGTTATAAACTGGAAGAAATGTAAATTTATCACCGAATCAATTGAATTCTTAGGACATGTCGTGGAAAATGGATCATTGAAACCATCTCAAGAAAAACTAAATGCCGTCCAAAATTTTCCAAGACCAGACAAGGTGAAGAAAATTCAGTCCTTTCTCGGACTCACAGGTTTTTTCCGACGCTTCATAGCAGGATATGCCGTTATTGCGAAGCCTTTATCGGACTTGCTACGTAAAGAAACGCCATTTAATTTCGGTCCAGATCAAGTCGAAGCATTTGAAAGTTTGAAGGCTGCCTTATGCAAAGATCCAGTTTTGAAACTTTATAATCCAGGGCTGGAGACGGAATTGCATACTGATGCAAGTAAGGTTGGATATGGAGGTGTCCTGCTTCAAAGACACAGCGACAATGAAATGCATCCTGTTTTTTATATAAGTTATAAATCAAGCAAAGCTGAGATGAATTTTACCAGCTACGAACAAGAGGTTTTAGCAATCATTAAGTGTTTGCAGAAGTTAAGGGTGTATCTGTTGGGAATACCATTTAAAATTTTCACGGACTGCAAGGCTTTTACAGCCACTATGCGAAAGAAGGAACTGTGTACTAGAGTTGCCAGGTGGGCAATATTTTTGCAAGATTTCAACTGCGAAGTCCTTCATAGAGCGGGTACATCAATGAGACATGTAGACGCACTTAGTCGTTATCCTGCAATAATGAAGGTGGAAGATGGTGTTCTGCATCGGGTTAGAAAAGCACAAGAAAGTGATGAATTTTGTTCACTGGTAGCAAATATATTGAAGCACGAAGAACATGAGAATTTTGTGATGCGCAATGGTGTTCTTTATAAATTTGTTGAAGGTGACTATTCTTTGGTTGTCCCAAAAAAGCTGCAACAAGAAGTACTACGAAGTATACACGAGCAAGGTCACATAAATGCCAGAAAAGTTGAAGTGTTAGCAAGGAAGGATTTTTATATTCCAAGTTTATCGCCAAAAATTAAACAAATGATTGCAAACTGTATACCATGCATCCTTGGAGCGAGGAAAAGTGGAAAACAGGAGTGTTTACTCAACCCAATCGAAAAGTTTGATAATCCTCTTAATACGTTTCATCTCGATCACCTTGGACCTATGAATTCAACAGCTAAGAGCTACAAGCATTTGTTAGTCATCGTTGATGCTTTTTCGAAGTTTACTTGGATCTTTCCGGTGAAGTCTACAGGAGCTGAAGAAGTATTGAAGAAACTGTCGATCCAGAGCGAAACTTTTGGCGATCCAGTAAGGGTGATAACAGACAGAGGCTCCGCTTTTACATCGAATTTGTTTAAAGAGTATTGTGAGGAAAGGAAAATTATTCATTCACTGGTGACTACAGGTGTTGCTCGCGGAAACGGACAGGTGGAAAGAATCAACCGCACTATTGTCGAAATGTTAACGAAAATGTCAATCGATGCTCCTGATAAGTGGTTCAAGCATGTTCCAAGACTACAATGTATCATAAACTCGACAATAAATCGAAGCATAAATAGGACTCCGTTTGAGCTAATGTTCGGAGTTCGTATGAAATGTATCGAAAATATTGATCTGAAACAGCTGATGGAAGAGCTTATTATCGAGGAATTCGAAGATGAAAGGAAGGAGATGCGAAGCCAGGCTAAGGAGCAAATTGCGAAAGTTCAAGAAGAAAACAGAAAATTGTACAACCGGAAGAGAAAAGCTGCTGTGCAATACAAGCTAGGTGATCTGGTTGCGATCAAGAAAACGCAATTCGCACCAGGATCCAAGTTGTACCCAATGTATCTTGGCCCGTATGAAGTTGTCAAACTAAAAAGAAACGATAGATACGACGTGCATAAAGTTGGAACTCATGAGGGACCGAATTCTACCTCGTCATCAGCCGACTTTATGAAACCATGGCGCAACGAAGATGGTAGTGAATGCGATGAGATGGAAAGCGAAGATGATGATGAAGACGATGATGTACGTATCTGAAGATGACTGGTCGTCTGAGACAGCCGAGAAGAAGGATGGCCGAATGTAGGATGACTACATTTATCAAATGCGAAAACAACCTAAACTAAAGCCAAACATTTGGGCATTTACACTATTTCAATTCCTAATCATTCTTTTTGTATGTAAAGACTTAAGGTTAGAACTAAAACTATAAATGTAAAGTAACTAAGGATTAGTCGGTAAAAGAATTCGGTTATGAACAGTAAAGTAAAGAACAAGAAAAGAAGCAAAGTCAAGTGAATGTCAAATTGAATCCTCAAATTTAAATTACCTCTTTTTTATATCTTCTTATATTTAACTTAAAAATCAAAACCTTTAAAGTGAATTAAAACTTTATTCAAACTACAATCTTTAGCGTTTTAACTTTAATCCTTTCCCTCCCCCTACATACATTGTTTTAAGTACAAACCAAAACTTTTGACCCAAAAAATGGGCAACTTACCAGCGGATCGATTGCGAGCACAACGTCCGTTCTTAACATGTGGAATAGATTTCTGTGGTCCGGTATATACCACGCTAAAAATTCGTGGCCGGCCACCGAACAAAGCGTATATAGTTGTTTTTGTTTGTTTCACATCAAAAGCAGTACATTTAGAATTAGCTACTAATCTGTCTTCTGATTGCTTTATTCTCGCCCTTAAAAGGTTCATATGTCGCCAAGGACTTCCAAGGACGCTGTACAGCGACAACGGGACGAACTTCGTGGGAGCTCAATATTATTTTGAAGGATATTGAAGGAAGTTCAGGAAGGGGTCGAGCGAGGGAGAGAACACCTTCAACAGTTCGCAGCAGAGGAAGGCTTCAGCTTCGCCTTGATACCGCCCAGGGCACCGCATTTCGGAGGCCTAAAAAAAGCTGTTACAGCGTACCGTGGGCACCGCTCTGCTCACAACAGAAGAGCTACTCACAGTCCTCATCGAGGTCGAGGCCATCCTCAATTCAAGGCCAATCGGACCGTTAAGCGCCGATCCCAGCGACGGCGAAGCGCTAACTCCAGCGCACCTATCGATCGGCAGCAGTTTACGGTCGCTGCCCCCAGAACCAGTGCCGGGACAGCAAACGGGTTGCTTGAGAAGATTTCAGCTTCTATGCTGGCTCAAGCAGCAGTTCTGGCAGAAGTGGTCCAAGGAGTATCTGCTTGGCCTTCAAGCCAGATCCAAATGGGTACTGGATCAACCCATACTCACCGTGGGCAAGCTCGTCCTTATCCACGAGGACAATACGCCTCCCCAGCAGTGGAGAACCAGACGAGTCGTGGCGGTCGTCGAAGGGCAGGACGGAAAGGTCAGGATCGCCGACGTAAGAACATCCAGAGGGATCCTGAGACGTCCAATCGTAAAACTGGCCGTACTCTCAAGTGAAGACGATTGAAGCCTTGGAGCCTTTCAACGTGGCCGGTGTTTTGACGAGCCACATATCGAAATACACCATAAACTAATTGGTCAAATGTTCAAACTTTTCGCCCTTCTGGCCATATTTAATTGCTCGTTATTTTGTTTTGAAATTTGAACCGCACGGTCTTTTTTATTTGTCGCCTTTTTCGCTTTTTTCGAAGTTTCTAAACTTATCTTTTTTCGTTAATGTAAGCTCGAAATAAGAGCTTATTTGTAAAAAATATTACAATTTTTCAGTCGTGACATCTGGACTCTAGGTGCAGGTAGATTTGCCATCAACTGCTGCATTTCCGATGCCATTTGCCGGTAGCAGAAAGTGTATCTATGAAGTTGATATTTTACGCTTCTTCCTATCTGGCCAATCCAATACTTTTGACGGATGTTATATGGCGGCATCCAACAGATGATCATGCCATGCAAGGTGTTCTTATGAGCATCTCTGACAACAAGGTTGGTAAAATGGTGACTGTTTCGAAGTAGTATCGGATGTTGCGCGTCGTAGGGGAGGAGAGAATTCTCCAAGCGTCCTCCAACTCTCAGAAGTCCGTCAGCATCAACGAACGCGTTCAAAGTCTTGAGTGACTTGGGTATCTTCGAGTTTTCCAAAATTTGTTGAAACTCTGATTTGAACATCTCCTTCTGTGCGGCCTTCACGACGATGATACGCGCTGCTTCCAGTTCGTTTGAACTTAACGAGCCATCAGAAACTGCTTTTCGTCGACATTTTGTTGCGTAACGACAACATGTGGCGACAACTCGAATCACCTTCAACAAACTCGAACAGTCGCAGATGGTTTGAAGTATGCGATCATCCTGACTGACTTGAGCACTTAGTGCCTTAACCGTACGTCGTTCCTCGTCAGTTTTGATGTCAACAGGCTGATGCGGAACATCGAAAGCCCATTGACTGCGTAAAAACTCAGGACCAATCCACCAAGTCTCCAATGACGTCAGTTCAGCTGGATACACACCTTATCATTCAACTGAAAAGGCGAAATCTGCACAAAGCTTGCTGAATATGACCTGGAGGAATATTTTCTCAAACCAAAATGTATCGCTGTCGGCTAAATACAAAATATTCGAATGCGTTGTAAAAACATCTCTGTGCTATGCCGCACAAGTTTGGGGAATGGATGAGTTTGAAGTCGTAGAAAAGATCCAAAGAAATTTTATAAAAAAGCTGTTTAATCTACCAAATGGAACACCTAACTACGCAATTTATTTGGAAACAGGACTTGCTAAACTCTTAACGAACACTCTTAAGCTGCAGGCAGACTACATCTATAAAGTTGCTACACATTCTGATAGTCGTTTGACCAAGAAAATGCTCCTTTATGAAATACGGAATAAGGACTGGTGGATTGCAAAGTGGCAGAATATTGGCGATAGCTGTGGATAAGTTATCCAATTTGATTTGAATAATTTAGTCCAACTGAAAGAGCAGCCTTACAACGTAATTCAAAAACACGAGGACAATGTGCGGGAAAAACTAGTAGCAGAAGCTAAGCAGTCTGAGAGCAGAATAGTGTACTCACAACTCAATCATAAGATGCTGAAAAATAATTATTTTCAAGACAAATTCAATTATAAAGAAATATCGCTAATATTCAAATCTAGATGTGATCTCTTAACCTTAAATGGCAGTCCATACAACGGAAGTTTCCAGCAATTCTGTACCCTCTGTAACATTAAAGCAAAAGAAGATTGCTTTCATTTCATAAGCATCTGTCCAGTATTTCAACCTCAAAGATGAAATTTCTTCAAGAAAAACAGCTTTACAATGACTGAAACATTAGATTTATTAAATGGTGAAAATTGGAAATTATTGTACTGTTTTCTAAATTCAATTTATAAGTATCGATATCAATTAATGACTGAATTCATTTAAATCAACTTATGTAAATTTAATTATAAAAATGTACAAATGTATAAACTTTGCCAACTGAGCTGACGGCTACGCCAAAGCTTTAAAATTCGTTATGTTTATTCAAACTGTATTTAAATATTGTTAAATAAAATGAATTACTTACTTACTCACTTACTTACACCTCGAGACGCCAGATCGGTTGGGTTATGAAGCGTTGCAACATGTCCCCAGCAATCGATCCCCACTAGCCGCTGAATTTCGGATACTCGGTGTGCAACGAACGTAGTCCATTTGGCGGAAGTGGCTCGTATCCAGGCGAGCGCGATGGTTGAGTAGGTCTTGATGTCGGGAACAGCCAAAACGTCCTTCGTATACTGCATCAACTGCGCTAACACTACTGCTCCGCAAAGTTCCAAACGTGGAAGCGTGATCGTACGCTTGGAGCTACCTTCGTCTTTGCCAGGAGCAAGTTAACATGGATATTCCCATCACTGTCAAGCACACGAACGTATACGGCACCGTATGCTTTCATCGACGCATCACAAAATGCATGTAGGTCGATGTCCTTGTTGGTCTTGCTGATATGAGTCCAGCGTGGTATTCGAATCGTCTCAATCATAGGAAGTTGTTGATGAAAAGCATCCCAATCCTTCTTCAAAACAGCTGGAACCGGATCATCGCAATCACAACTTAGTTCCAAAAGCCGCTGCATTATTAATTTTGCCGTGATGACGCATAGTAATATCCAGCCAAGTGGGTCGAACAATCTGGCTATGGTGGACAACATTGACCTTTTTGTTGTGTCTTCTGATGACTGCTGCACATTTTGATAAGAAAAGTAGTCGTTTATCGGGAACCATTTGATGCGAAGGGTTTTGACATGATTTGCTATGTTGAACGGCACCTCGAAGTCTAACTCTCGATCTGCTACTGGTATGTCTTCGACGAGTTCTTTCACGTTGCTTATCCATTTTCGTAAATTGAAGCCCGCTGACGGCAGAAGTTGATTCGCTTGGTCGCGTTTTGTTCGTGCTTCTTCCACACCTTATTCTGTGGGTTCGCCATCGAAGAACCAGATCTATAATGAACGACTGCAATTTTGGGCCCACCAAAAGTCGATCATTGAGCGAACTTCCAAGTCTTCGCTGTTGCGTCGAACGCGACCCTCAGTTTCGTGCTGCAACTCGATTTCTTCAAAACTGCATGGAGAGGCAAAAAATAGTGGTAAGTGGTAAACACCGAATCGCCGACGTTAATTTCTTCCATATGCCTTAGGGTTGCATATGCATATTCCTGTATGCACTTAGCATAATCTGCCCAAAGAGTTGAGTTTGCCTTTAGCCTCTTCTCCAAGTGCAGGAATCGTCGGACCGCGCTCTGCTTACTGGATCCCATCGCTGGAAGACATCCACCTTTTAACGGCAGCTTCACTTCATATCAGCCGTCAGGAAGGCGTCTCGTGTGTTCAGCGAAGTGCGCGTCGCATGCGATGTTCTCATCAGTTTCATGTGTCTGGAACGGCAATTCTTCCATCTCCCGGAATCTCTGCAGCTGAGAGATTCAGATTCATTCGACGCAGGTCGGCAGTCTGCACAAAACTGCGTATTTGCGGGGGATGCTCCGCTTGAACTTTCCCTAACACAATCCACCCTAACTGCGTCTTCTGAGCGGTTGTTCCGACTCCATCTGCAGGTCTTCCCCCTTCTGGAAGGAGTATATCAGCATATACGTCGCTACTGAGAAGTATGTCGATAGGTCCAGGAACGTGGAGATTCGGATCTGCCAACGTTAACCCTTTGAGGTATTGCCATTTGTCAGGTATCATTTGTTGGGCTGGGAGATGACCAGTCAGCGACTTGAAGACCAGTGCCCGCACCGCGCCTCCATAAGTTGAGTTGCATGACGCAAGCTCAATATCCACACAGGCTTGCGTTGTGCCACTGCTGACTAACCCCAACCCTGACACCTCGACAAAGGTACGTCGCTTTTTTAGCTTCAATTGTT